>VZZY01024032.1:52758-102065 GCA_013400335.1 Eurystomus gularis | reverse complement strand
AGAAGTCACATAGATGAGGTGCTGAGGGACAAGGTTTAGCAGTGTACTTGGTAGAGTTAGGTTAAGGGTTAGACTTGATGATCTTGAAGGTCTTTTCCAACCTAAATGATTTATCCAGAATTCATTTCTAAATGCTTTTGCCACTGACAACTTTGTTACTGATCTGTGTGCTCAAAGGAGAAGCAAACCCTTGTGGGATTGGGAGCCCTGGGGGCAGTGGCTACCTGCAGGTTGGAGTCCTGCACTAGCTGGAGCTGCTCCTTGATGACATGGAGCTCTTCTTGCTGTGTCTTGATGTCAGCTTGCAGTATGCGAGTCCTCTCCTCCAGCTGCTCCTTCAGCTGATGCATCATGCCCAGCTGGGTCGGGAAATGGTACACTGGCTGCGGAGAACAGAGAAGAAGATCACAGGGTAGGACTAGTCCTGCTGCCCACGGTCATAGTGATGCTGGCTTCAGAAAATACGATGCCATAGAAAATACGATGCTGACAAAAAATAGCCATTGCACATTCAACCAAAGTACCACTGTACTTCCAGAGCAGTAGCACAACTGGTTCACAGTCAGTGCTTCACTCTGGATCTTGCGCCATTACATTTCTGTGCAGATGTCATGTCTATGCACAGGACTCCCCTGTTCCTTTAGTAGGACACCCAGCTGATTTTGGACCACTTGCGTTTTGAGGCAGATAGTGCGTGCAAACCCTTGCCACATCTCTAGGCTGGACTTTCAATTGTGCTGCTAATTATATTTGCCAAATGCCAGGCCCACATTAGGCTGTAATCACACCCTGGGATCCATCTTTCACACCTACATTGGATGCCTTCAAACACCGTATTAATAGTCCAAATGTTGAGTACACTGACCTCAAAGCTCTGTGATGATGGGCCTCATTGTTGTGGTTTATGACTCCCACATTTTTCTTGTGTTTTGGGTTTTTTTTCTTCTTTTTCTGGCATAACTCAAACCTTCCATGACATCCCCTTCCTCTACCAGGGCAATAAAACTCTTCAGCATCCTACCAACCTACAGTTGCCGCTAGCAATCCAGAGATGAGCATTCAGCAGCCCTCAATGGCTTTGACAGGTGTAATCCTTCTAAGATACTTCCTTGGGCATCCTACCTGCTGTCTCCTCACTAAAATAAGTGGTTGCAATAATATGGTTGCAGGTAAATCTCAGTAACAGCGACAGAAAAGGCACTGAAACCTTGCCCCCATGCTGGGACCAGCCAGCAAGGAGGTAAGAGCAGTGAACTGGAGCCACAACGTTCACTCCACTGACTGGGAATACCAGTGTGCTTAACAAAATAAACCACGTACCATCACAGTGTGCTGAGAGGGGACTGCCAGCTGAGCCACGGGATGCTGAGGGAGGTGTTCACCAGGGGCTTGAGGAGTTGCTATGGCCTAGAAACAAAAACTTTGCCTTACTGTAGGTCCATAGCACCTCTAGTGCAGAGCTGGTGTGATACCAGTGACGAACAAGTGCAGGAAATTACACAAGTCCATGTGGAAATCTTAGGATGAGTCTGAAGGGAGAATTTAAGCTCCCTTAAGTTAAGGAATTTAAGAAGTTAAGAACTTAACATGCCCGCTGTTAATTGCAAATCCTCGCTGGCAGCCTCCATTTTTGGACAAAGACATGCACAAACCCCAAGAAAAGTGGGTTTGCAGCGTGAGAAGATGTTTGGCCTGGAGGAGCAAACTGAATCCTGAAAGGAGGCAGCAGAGGAGCCTCTAGCAGCTCTCCACTGGCTCTGCCAGGCAGCAGCATTCCCCACAGCCCTGGAAATCCCACGCTCAGGCCCAGCACACTCAGGTGAGGATCTAGCCTCTCTGAGTGTGAGATCAAGGTTTGTCAAGCTCATCTCTTTATGGCATCAGATAGGCTTTTGCTTGCTGGAACCACTAACCTGAGTGCTTCCAGCTGATGCCAGCTGCAGGGCTGCCTTCTCCACCTGCCCCCCTGGCACTGACGACCGAGTGGGAGTGCTGGTGTCCGTGTGTCGCATGGATGACGTGGCTGGAAAAGAGATGGTTTACTGTGATATGGCAGACCCATGCCTGGGTACTCTGGTTAAGCCTGAACTCTGCATACGCAGATCAGCAGCAACCCAAACGCTGCCAAACTGGGTCCCCGACCTGCTTCTCCATGGTACCTCAGCTCCCCGCCTGGGGACTCCTGGGGTTCCCTTCTGATGCTAATGCTCTGTTTCAGTCTTATGTCCATGAGTGTCTCCAGATGAGCTTTCCCACTCTCCCCCAGCAAGTATTTTAAAAAAAGCCCCCTGAGTTGCTCCTGCACACATGGGCACTGTGGTCACCTTGGTACTGCCCCCAGGGCAGGGGGTCACTTCTGGGAGCTGGGATCAAGCTGCCAGCAAGGCCAGCAGCCTCCTGCTGCTTCATAGAATGGTTTGGGTTGGAAGATACCTTCCAAGGTCATCTAGTCCAACCCCCCTGCAGTCAGCAGGGACATCTCTAACTAGATAAGGCTGCTCAGAGTCCCATCAAGCCTGACCTTGAACGTCTCCAGGGATGGGGCCTCCACCACCTCTCTGGGCAACCTGTTCCAGTGTTCCACCACCCTCATAGTACAGAACTTCTTCCTAATGTCTAATCTACATTTCCCCTTCTCTAGTTTAAAACCATTGCCCCTTGTCCTATCACCACATGCCCTTGTAAACAGTCCCTCCCAGCTTCCTTGTAGGCCCCCTTCACCAGGG
The DNA here is from genome assembly GCA_013400335.1 of Eurystomus gularis. Lineage (NCBI taxonomy): Eukaryota > Metazoa > Chordata > Aves > Coraciiformes > Coraciidae > Eurystomus > Eurystomus gularis. The sequence continues at coordinate 99,339 of VZZY01024032.1, read as the reverse complement.
ACCAAACTACCCCGTAATAAAAGTTTTGTCAGTGACGTTTGGGGCTCAACCAAATTGCTTCACCTTAGCAAGTCACCTCCTGTCCCCTGAGCCACAGAAAACAACCACAACCCTCAAATGGTGGCAAACAGGGGGAAAGCTGCTCTGACGCTGGCAGTGGGCTAAGAGGGAGACAGCAGCACGTGGCCATGGCTCTGCTGCCGTGCCATGACTTGGTATGGCACAGTATGGTGGTCCCGGTGCTGAGCATCCCACTCCCGCCCTGACTAGGTCACTCCCAGCTGAACCCCAGTGTTTTGGAGGCTGCTCTGTCCTCCAGCCCACTCCTCGTCCCATGCTGGGCTGCTCGTGGCTGCGTTGGCACCTACACGCGGAGTCGGAGAGAGCGGTGTGCGAGGAACGCCGGGAGCTGTGCGACGACAACGACACTCCCTCCCGGCTGGCATCCTGGCTGCTGCCGCACTGCCCCACGTCCAGGTAGCTGCTGTGGCTCTGCGGGGAGCAAAGCACAAGTGGTGAGATCGTGAGCAGGATAAGATGGCACTGGAGGAGACCTCCATGTCCCTGGCCATTTGTCTGCAGAGAAAAATAAGGGGCTGGGTGCTGAGGGCCAGCGCTGCAGCACCAAACCCCAGTACAGGATTCGCTCTGCCCCTCAGTGTCCACCCTTGAGCCTTCAGGGCTCCCAGTGCAGACAGGACCCCCAGGATCCCACCCCAGGCAGCCCTGGATTTGGGGTGATGCCACGCGTTTCTGTCCCAGGACATCTGTCTGACGGCAGTGAGCGGCAGTGCGGGGGACACACCACAGGTCAGGCAGACCCTGTGAGGATTGCTGCCCATGCCCCGGCTCTGGCCTGCCACGCTCCTGCCCATGGAGCTGTGTGCAAATGGAAATATGTTTCTATAATAAGCTTCCTTCTGCCTGATTTCTTCAGGGATGTCACAGTTCATTGGCCGTGGCACACTGAGGAGTGGTGGCAGAGGTAGCGGATGATGGCAGCAGGAGGGACTGGCTGGGGAATGGTTTTATTCACTGCAGAGAGGGAAGGAGATGGCTGGGAAGGGACATGGAGCAGCGGCACGGGGACGACAGCTGTAGCCCTTGGAGAACCTACAGCAAATGGCTCCTGAGGGGGGGACAGGTACTGGGCAATGCTAAGAGCTACAACCCTGCTCACCTCCCTGGAGAAGGCTGTTCTGGGCAGGGACCTGGCAGCACAGCTGCAGAGGGGAACAGCCTAAGCTAGTGAATATTAATGGCTTTGGAGCTGTTGCACCAAGATGACAGATGCCACCTGGCAGATGGTTTATGGTAAATAGCCCATAACTGTTGGGTAGTAGGAGACTGTTTCACCTGCAGCACATGGGTGACGATGATGGCTGTTCCACCACCCTCCCCACACCTCCCAGGGAGCTCCCCAGCTTCCCACTTCTCTCCAAAAGATCAAGCAAAGGGAGTGATCACTGCCTCTTCTCCAGCTGCCTTACACCAACAGATACAGCTTAAGGTCTGCAGGAAAACATCTCAGCTATCATGTGGAAAGGTGAGACACAGAAGTGTGCCGTGGTGACAGAAGCAGTTGTCTGCAGGATGGTCCTTGCTCAAGTGCAAAAGGTCTCTGGGACAGCTTCCACTATATATCCAATAAACGCTTCTATAAAATAATGTCTGAAGAGCAGTGAGGATAATGGAGTGATAATTACACAACAATCCATTTGAAACTACATGTCTTATTTGTGAACTACTGAGAGGAAGAACTTAAAAGTCATTAAAAGTCATCCTGTTAATTGGGCAGGTGTGTTAGGATGCCAGACTGGTTCAAGCCATGGAAATTCTTGCTCTGGTCACTTGACATGATCCTGCCCAGTGGTGTAAACAGAGCTGAAATCTGGAATAAGTCTTTTCCCTTCACTTCCAACCTTTGTCTGAGCATCAGGGACAAGCTGGCACTAACAAAGCAGGTACCATGTGGTACTGGCCTGTGCTTGGATCCTCTGCGCCTACTCACGGTGACTGGTACAGTAGTCTGGCCGCCAGCTTTTCTGCTGCTGAACTGAGCTGGTTTAACCTACCATTTGTGTAACAGTCTCAGAAAGATAACAAAGAGCAGAACAGCAGCAATGTGAGTGCTGAATTTGCAGTTATACATCTGAACCAAGATGGGCAGTTTAGAGCCATGCATTGGAAAACTTCTCAGGGTCTGCTAGAGTCATAACCAACTGAAGGCTTGGAAGGAGATGGGAGTAAAGGAGAAGGAGAAGAAAGAACAGGTATTTTCCTAAGAGCAGTGAGTACTCAGTTTGGTTTAAACACCTACACATTCAACTGTGAGGGGACATGATACCTTTAGAGAAGAAGATGCCAGTTCAATTGATGACTCTTCAAGACCAAGATCTCGCCTTCTTTCAGCTCGAACTTCTGCATAACTGAAAAAAAAAAAATCCAAAACACCCCAAATTTTAAAATCAATTCTTTTAGTCTAGATATTGTTTACCCTACGGTGACTACCCGACCATACAGGTCACTGGGGAGTTTTCATGTTGAGTCACAAGCTTTGCACAGCACTCTCACACACTCTCTCATCTACAAGGTACTCTGAGGAACATCACCACATAGCCTTGCGGTCTTTGAACAAATGCACATGCTGAATATCCACAGATTAGAAACAACAGGGCAGCGTCCTGGTCCTGCTGCACCCAGGACTGCAGAATTGCATGATTAATTGCACTAATCAGTCCAAGCACAAACAAATTTTGGCCCTAGATGCCTTCAAGCAAAACTAATCTAAAACTAAAACCAAAGTCCACTTGGTTATCAAAGACAAAATTGGTGTCTTTGTCCTCAGTACAATTTTCCTAATAAAGGAGATTCTCGTTTTTCATAATTAGGCAACAAAATGATCCTACAGCTTCTGTGAAGGTAAACTGCCATAGCAAATGTACATTCATTTCCCAACCTGCTGATGATAAAAATATCAAATTTTTGCATGTTCTTTGGTAGCTTAGTGAGACCTAAGCCAGTGCCCTGGGCAGAAGGAGGTCAGGTCCCCTCTTTCTAGGGGTGCAGGCAGCACCGTGCAGTGTGCTACATCAGAGTTAACATCCCTTATGCCACTGGAAGCTCTGAACACAAACTGACGGCTGCCCAGGTGCAATGGGAGGTGCAGGAATCCCCAGGGATGTGCCTCTAAAAGTGTATATTTGCTTTCCTTACTATTTTTTCTCTTAATTAAATATTTACAGTAAACAATGCCACATGATTCACCGGCGGGGTAAATTGCAGAGGATGTTTTAAAGACTCCCTGAGTGCTTGTGCATTCGTGCCAGAATTTAGGGTGCTGAAATATTAATGAGCTCTGTGGAAGGCAAGAGAAGTTGCTGAACTGAATGCACTTATATCATTGTAGGCCATGAATTTTCCTGAAACGGTGTTTTAATTTGTGTGTTTCAATAATATTCTGAACTTTAAATATTCTAAACCTTTAATATTCTGAACCTTCTAAATAATATTCTAAATCTTAACTATATGAGACAGAACTGAATTTCAAAATCTGTTTAGGACTGTATCAGTAGGTTTAAGAGGCACTGGAAGCAGAAAGAAGAAACAAGTTCACGCACAATAAATTCAGAGCTCCAAGTGAAGCCAAATTCCCTGAAGGATGGCAGAAGCAGCACAACTCAGAAGCAATCTCTCTAACATTTCTTATGATAACACTTGACGTGCAGCTGATATCAGGGCACACAGCTCTAACCGCTTACACCTGCTCAGTGGTGCGAGTTGTTCTCTGCCTGCATTTCAGAATATAGAGAATAATCCCAGTTTACTAGAGCTTGTTCTTCCAAATGTGTGACAAGAAAAAGGGGGACCAGAAAAAAATTTCACAGATTGAGTCCCACCGGTAAAGAAGGACGCAGTGAGCAATATGTTTCCTCATGCTAATAGAACAAACCAGTACATCACTAGTTTTTCAAGCCCTTCATTAAATATATTCTCTCTCTTAACACAATCTTTTTTGAGCTGACAGTGGGAATCAAGCAGATTCTCCTCCAGAAGGTGCGTATCACAGAGCATCCCACGCACCCTTCCAGCCCTGGTTTGCAGCCCAGCACCAGCAGCTTCCCACTAGAGGGGGATGCTGGGCTGCATTTCAAGTGAGGAATAAGGCTCACAAGACAGCACGAACTTCAACTCATAAATATTTAAAGCTCTGATCAAAAGGTTTTGCAGGAGATATATGGTCACATTCACCTCCATAAAGCTGTCTGATTCTTCACAGCTTTCATTCTTCCCATGGCCATCTCATTGCTAGGGATAAAAGGGGAATGTAACACACTGATAGACTTGGCCAATGGTGGCTTCCAGGCTTCTAGCCCAGTTGCCAAAAAAAAAAACCCAAACAAAAAACCCAAACCCACCCACCACATGTATGCTTTTCCCCATGTTCCCTGTCATAATAGTTCTATAGAATTACACACCATCTTCTTGTGTCAATATGCACAGCAAATATTTGGCCAACACAAAAGAGAACTAGAAAAAATAATGGATGAGCACACGGGACATACATCATGAAATATTTGGTGCTTGCTCCTACCTAACTACCAGGTGAGTGCAAACGATGAACTCGGGTTTGGAATTCCACTGGTGGTAGGTGATGTAGTAGTGTGTCTGCAGCCATATCCACTGCTGGCCTTTGGTCAGGAACCGATAGTAACAGGACTTTCCTTTTCCAAACTGCATCACTATTAAACAAAAAAGAGAGGAATTTACACCAAACAGAAACAAACAGAAACCAAACAGTCCCAAACCCCTCCTGCAACCTGTTGCTGCACTGAAATAGCTCCTGTGGCTTTATAAACACGACAGGTGACAACCATGTACTGAGCTTTTATTTGGGTTCTTTTCTGCTATTGATTTTCAAGAATGCACTTTGCTATTTTGAGATTGTTCTTACAACTAGTAATTGGCATAACCTTATAACTAGCTATGTTCTTGTAACTTATTTGTGGGCTCCTCTGAAATAAGCATAAATAACATTAATTAAACAAAGTATTGATCGTTCACAAGTACATGAGAATGCATTTCAAAGCCAGGGGGCTTGAAGTCAGGATCCCAGAGAGGTGGTGGAGGCCCCATCCCTGGAGTCATTCAAGGTCAGTCTTGATGAGGCTCTGAGCAACCTGACCTAGGTAGAGATGTCCCTTCTGTGTAGTGAGGTTGGACTAGATGACCTCTAGATGTCCCTTCCAGCCTAAAACATTCTATGATTCCATGATCCTGAAGTCAGGATCCTGATAATAGCACAAGACAGTAAGATCGTGGTATATTAGCAGTTTAATGGAGAGTTTTCTTCCGAGAGATGACCTAAATACACCAGACTGCTACATATTATCAGGGAACATCCAGGAAAATCTCAAGTGGTGCAATACAACTAGAAAATAATGAGGGGAACTATATTAAATAACCACAATAATTGTTCCCAGACTGCTGGGAGTACAAAAGGAAACATGCTCACTTAAAATACCCATAATTAATACAAAGTAAAATACAAAATGTGGTTTAAGCAAACCCATTTCACTTCACAATAGGCAAGATGCCTGCCCGCAGTGGTCAACCTGACGAATGCAAACTTATCAAGCCACACTAACTCAAGTACTTTTACTCACCTGCACACCTCTACTTTATTAAATATTAGGACTAACTTCTTTAGCAATCCCAATAGCAGTGATGGGCTTTAGATGAAGCACTAAGCAAAGGTCTTCTGGCTAACATGCCATGCTGGGGATCACTCAGCTCCTAGTCCTGGCAGACTTTTCCTGAAGCAACGTCTACAAGTCACTTTGCCAACACCTTTCTTTGTCTCCTTGCACAGTAAGATTAAAAGATCCTTTCCTTCAGGTGTGTTGTGCAAGTACTCTTTTATGATGTAAGAGGAGACCCGTGGCTAGTAGAGACGTAGAACACAAAACCACTAACTAGATGCTCTGCTGATTGATCTGACCCCACTCTCAATACAGTTGGTGTCTACGTCAAACTGCATGCGCATTTTACCAAAAGGACATCATCTGGTTAAGTAGCTCACTTCTGTCTAAATGGTCTTTTTAAGTAGACAGCACTAAAAGTTCTGTACTTGAAAGCAACTAAAACGTTCCTTTAATATTCCCATCTACATGCTTGCTGTGCTTGACACAACCTGCACCCAGCCCCTTTCACAGCTTCCTTTGTGTGCTCAGCCAGGCAGCCCGCTTCCTCGCCGCCTGTTTTGTACCAGTGCTTTGCCCTGGCAGGGCAGAAAAGCTGGCAGGGCCATGGAGTGGGGAAACTTGACATTCACAGAAGTCATTTTCTTCATTCTCTACTAGGTCCTTTAGCATCTTACATGAGTAAGTGGTAGAGGGTACATGGTAGAGATGAGGGTGGTCTGTAACCCAGAGATGAAGCAGCTTGTCTAGCTCCAGCCTGCTGAGGGGCTCTCTAGTTTCTTGGTGTTTCTGCACCGTGCTGCTTCGCATCTCAGAGTAAGTACAGCACCCCACTTTCTCCACTCTCTGGGGTGTCTTTATTTCCTTTTTACAAAACACCCTCCTTTCAAAGGGAGATACCAGAGGGACAAACAACTAAAGAGTCTGCCCAACAGGAAATGTATAGGCAGTATTTCTTGGCAAAGTACCTAGATGCATTTTACAAAGTGCGTAGTTACTTTTCATTGCAGTGCTTGGCACTGCAAACCAGCTGGAGGACAGCCCTAATTCTAGCTCAATATCTCAGTCTGAAGTGCATGTAACAAAACAGAAAAATACAGTCCCAGGGATAAAACATCTCACATGCTCATCTGGTAGGAACAGCACATGGATTAACAGTAGACTGCATCTGCTGCCACCTTTTGCTCTTCCTCACATCAGCTCCAGTCTTCAGCAGGACACGGCTCTTCAGCAGCAGGCTGAGCTGCCGCAGTACTTGGGCCAAGTGCTCCTTCTGACCTGACTTCTGGGCTCCTGCAGGTCACAGTGTTTCACCTTGCACAAAGACGAACTTTGTGGACATTCTCTGGTGTTCATCTATCAGTCTAAACTAGACTTTTCTGCTTTATTTTCAGGTCGACCAAAAATGAACCATTTTCAGCCACAGAGAATCTGTATTCAGTACTTTTGTATTTAAAAGAGTGTCAGCCTCCAGAAGCATTTCACTAATAGTAAGTAGGTTTCACAACATATAATGGCACAGGCAGGTGATCCAAATGCTGCTTGTAGAAGGCATTCTGGTGAGCTGAGCCTCCTGGCTGACCCTGGAGCCCAGGGTAACAGTAAGGCCCCATGAACCATGACAATCAGCAAAAATCCCGCAGTTCAGGGCTGCCCTCACAAACTGGGGCAGAGGGTGGGAAGGTCTGACTTCCCTCTCCGACACCCTGGGAACCTGTCCATTTGAGAAACCTGCACAGAGTCCCTGATCTGAGCAAATTCTGCAAGGGTTCAGCCTCCCAGGCAATTGTCAGCTATGACAGTCTGTCATGGGAGGAGAGAATTCCCTCGTGCCCCAGATAAAGATGCTTCTTGCGACGACAGTAAAAGGTTTTGCGTGAGTGACAAATGAGATCAAAGACAGGCACACTGCACAGGGAGAGGAACTTACAGTGTTCATGGCACCTAGCAAGAAGCTCCAGGTCATCCGCATGGTAATAATCATATCCCGATGTTCCCAGAACCTCAAAGGGCAAATATCCTATAATAGGTGGAGCCCTAGAAGGGAAGCAAAGGGCAGAGAGTGAGCACAAAACCTGACACTTTGACACCCCGGCAGATACACTGTGATACTAGCAACCAAAAGCACCTCATACATTCAGTTAGGGAAATTAGGAGTGGATTTTCATATACACAATGATTTATTTTCATATACAAGAAAAAAAAGACCAACAAAACAGCGAGGGAGAGGTAAAAATTGAACAAATGAAAAGGTGTGTGTTTACTGTTCCACAGCCTATTCATTATGTGGGTGTAGAGAAAGGCACATACGTATGCAAGTGACTCAATTCATTAAGCACGCTTTTGAGACACGCAGCTTGAGAAATGCTATGGCTGTTGGTGTGCATAATAACTTGGAGCTCGAGTAAAATTACCCAGTAGGTTGGATGTAAATGTCATCTGGGTAGTAACTGTAGACAAAAGAGTAAGTGGGATGTTGGAATGTGTGTCAGGACCAGCCTTGGTTAAAGAAAAAGTAATTGTTCCCATGGAAAAGCTTGGGAAATTATAACCAAAAATGGTTTTGTGTTGGTAGCAAAGGTGAGAATAGGCATGGGGCTGATTTTAAGGGCTGTTATTTCTATGGCAGGTAGAGAAGGAATCGACAAAGTATTTAGATAGGCACAGTCTAATGACTTACCTGATTATTCTGCCATCAATTCTAGATTTCCCATTTTCTAGGCAAAATGCGAGACTTTTTTTTTTTTTAAGCAGGTGTCCTAACAACACTGAGCTTGTGCACAGCCTTCACTGGAGCCTGCTAACTTATGATTATGAAACAACACTGAAATGTGAGGGAGCAGAGGCAAAACTAGTGGTTTTGTCCTATCTCAGCATGCCACCTTCTGTCCCCCAGAATTCAGGTACACTCCTGCTTGCACGAATTCAAGCACCGCACTGCCTTGGTGAGGCAGGATTTGTGCTAACTGGGCTCCACCTATTTGTTTTGGCAGCTGGATGTGCTGATAGCATGGGGCTCACCTGCCAAGTTCAGCGCGTTCCTCAGGAATAAGGCAGTGGTGTGTCAGTGAAACAGTTAATGATTCAAAACCGGGGCAGGCTGAAGGTGTCACTGCCTCTCAAACAAGGCTCTCAAGCTGTCCTTCTCTTGGTATGTCAAATGACCCTCTCATAAAGGTGAATGCCATAAAGTGGTGAAGAATATGAGCAAAAAATTATTTAAGTACATTTGGATTTGGACAGATCAGGCCTGAGTCTTCTGGATATTAATGTGGGAAGTTCTCCTGTCTTGGCTGAGCGACTCAGCTTCACAATTGTGCCCTTGCGAGGCATGGTGGGCATAGATTATTCAACTACAGAGAGCTCAGACAGGTTAAGAACCTTCCACCTCCCCACAACTGTGGGCAGAAACCAGGGAACAGGAAGGACAACCAGGGATCTGCACAACAGCAGCCCCGGGAGGACCAAGATCTGAGCAGGAGCTCCCAGGTCCCAGCACAAGGTGTTGGCTGGAAGAGCCAGTCCTCCACACTTGCTGATGGCAAATGTCTTGAAACACAGTGTGCTTAGTAGACAGTGGTCTCTGCCACAATACCGCTTTATTTGTTCAAATAACTTTTCATAGAGCACTGTGTTCCTTTTCCTCATGTGACCCAGATTTCTGTTAATGATGATAATATGCGTATTATTAAAGTGTCCTTCCTTGCTGTCTCTTTGGCAGAACACGCCAGTGTCTCTCGTATCTTTAATGACATGCTTATATTCAAGACAATAATGTCTTTCAGACGCACATCAGATAAACATTTAAGCTGATCAGGAAAGTATTATGCTTTCCTGACTTTCACTAGAATTCTTTAAATGAGAAAGTAACCCCAAAATGCTCCTCATCTGTCATTTGACAAGGAGCTGCCTTGCTTGTGGAACAATTTAAAAGTGTCTTGTTAGCTCAAGTTCCAGCCTAGAGGCCTGCAACTTGTTGTGTAAATGAAAATGCATGGTCTTCAGAGGGCCTTTTGAGCACAGTCTTTTACTAAATTAATGGAAAATAAGGAGCGGACCACAGTGTAGAAGAGAAATAAGATCATTATCAAAGTTGACAGGTTTATTTCCTCTATACATATTTACATGTAGACTCAGAATGCAGATTTTTTCCTACTTTTCGAATATTTATCCAGATCTATGGAGTGCTTTCTGCATTATCTATCTTTACTCCGATTTATGTTGTCGTCATGATAGCAAGGGTCCTGATTCCAATTCAGGCTGGGTGCCCTCTGCCCCTACTGATGGCACACCTCAGTTTCAAGGCAGTGTGAGTTGATGCAAATAAGCAGGAAACAGCAAAATACCCAAAAATACTTCACAGCATCCTGTGGACTGGACTGGAGAGAGGTTTGAATTGGTGATTAAATGAGACAACCCACAGAATCCTCTGCTCGTTCTTGGGCCTGCACTCACTGCTGGCATCAGGGGCTGTCACAAACTCTGCTTCAGCATCTGCATCAGCTTAGTTTACTCTTGGTGAGAGCGGTTTCCTCACTGGGTATCTCAGTGGGACCAGAGTGGCTGCAAGCACCCAGCGCAGAGAGATTCCTCTCTGAGTCATAACCCAGATTCATCAAAAGAGTCTTTGATAGGTTTCAAAGCAGCTCCTGCTTGCTTTATTCACAGGAGCTGCTGGGACACAGCCCTTTGAAAAACCAGCTCACTTCATCACACGGTGAAGCAAGGGGCTTAGGGCTCTTCTACGAATCTTAACATTAATCACCTGATTCTGACAACGTGCATTATTAGACAGGCCAATTAAAGTCTAACAAAGTCACTCCAGCAAGATCTCAACACCCTGAATAATGAGTGGACTGTCCCAAACCCCACAGCATTAACCATAGGGCTGTCACGTGGTCAGCTCCTCCATGCTGCAAGGTATGATGTGTGAGGTACACATCTTGTTTACTATTATAAGTGCAAGTTATTATTAATGTATATTTGCTCCCTCTCTTTCTCACTCTAGATTTGCAGATGATCTTTAGGGTTTTTTTCCTCCCAAATATTTTTTTCCCTACAGCCTTATTTACTAGTCCTCTATTTCTAGCAATGACTACCTTTGCACAGCTTGCAAAAGGAGGGATAATGGAAAGGGCAAGATTTTGCAATATGCTTATGCACGTGTCATATACAGAAAAGTAAAAGAGTGACCAAAACCCTCCAGCTTCTTTTGAAGAAAATGAATCCTATATTAAGCAGCTTAATAAAGTGGTTCCAGTCTGTTTCATTCACCAAGCCGAATCCTAACCTACGTTATGGCATGGTCAAAAATGAATCTGCAATGAAATTATCTAATCCACTACTTTGTCTTTGAATTTTTTAAATGCCATTATTTCTCCAGGTGAAAAATCAAAGGTTTATTGACACAGCAAAAGACTTAGAAGGATTTTTGGAAGCTGTAGCTGGAAAATAGAGGAGCTAAATCAACACAGGCAACGGGACCCACACTGCTCAGTTTTAATTATTTAACATCTTGGTGAAGTTAGACGTTTTTCTAGACATTTTCCCACCAATTTATACAGCTTCTTACCTGCTTAAAATATGGAAAAGGGTGCAGCATTTAAGGATTTCTAATAAGTAAGTTCAGAGTATTGTTGCATTTAGATCTACTCCACTGTGGATCTCAGGCAATAGTTACACAAACTGTACTATTTCTAAACTACAGTTTGTTTATTCTTCAGTGACTAAAATCAAATATCTTACCTGTGGTCCAAGAATAAAAACTTCCATTCCAAACTATGTCTTGATGTAAATTCTTCACATGGCTCTTCAACATTGCAGAGCTCCTGTGAAACAGTTGGCACATTCAGAAATTTAATTATATGAAATTACAGAAGCATCTCTTTATCAAGACCAAGGACGCATATTCTTGATGTAACAGAATACAGTGCTTTTAAAGCACTTGACTTATTTTCCTCTAAGGAATGCATAAGCTGTGTTTTATAGATGCATGAACCGATGAAAAGTGACTGAATAATTTACCCTGAGCTGAATTTCAGAGCTAGGATAAATAGTCCAAGGGCCTTATCTTGCAGTCTGTAGGCAAAGTTCTCCAGCTTTTTGTAAATATTGGTGTCTGAATGTGGACAACAGCATCAGGTCCAGCCTCAAAGCGAGCTGGCTAATGGCCTCTTGAGCAAGAAGCACCTACAGTCGTTATCCCTGTCATCACTGCACTGTGCCACACGACTCTTACAGACCAGCAGAAAGAGTCCATGAAACACAATGTTAACAGTGTTTCAAGGTGTGTGTGGTCTTCTTACACAAAGGAGCAGTGGGATGTATTTCTTTAAAGGCTGCAACTTTTCAGGCAGTTTAGCTGGTCAACTGACTGCTCCAAGACACCCCATCACACAACCACCTCTTCTCAGAAGCAACTCCCGCTTTCTATCATCTCATCATTCCAAATTACAAACTTATGTTGTCACCCATTCCCAAACACAGTGACATCCGCTCTCGTTTACCAACCCTCTGCACAAAGAATACATGCTGCTGAAGGTACTCTTCGAGGGGCTGCTGCAACACGTCTCCCCTCCCAACAGCCAAGCACGCAGCTCGTGGTACCAGCAGCAGCTCTGCCGCTGAGCACCGGCCCATCCCCGCACGAAAGGGAAGACACAGTCACAGAGCTCTCACCTTTAAGAACTGCGGTGTGACAAGACGAACAGTTGCTACAAGGCAAATCTGCTCCTCCGTGGCTGACCTGAAAGCTCGTGCAATAGCTGACTCAAAGCCATTACAGGAGGGTGTAGGCACTAGACACAACCAGACAATTTATTTAAGAAGAAGAGGAAGGAGAGTTTTCTTTTCATGTTAAGACAGGTACAATGACTGATGAAACCCAAGCAACAAACTCCTCCTACCCACAAGGCGATGCCACACTGATACACGCTGATGTTATTTAAAGCATGACCCTTTAGGCTCCGGGTTACACAGCTGTAACCACCTCCCCCAGCTTGCAGGGAAGCTTCATAAGACAGCTCTGAGCAGCTCACAGTGTGCACCTACCGTCTCCTTGTCAGCCCTTCTCCAGCTCAACATTTGCAAGATTCAAGACTGTACAGGTTTTTCAAACTATTTAATCTTTCAAAAGTGTCATTTGATTGCCACAAGTGAAAGAGAATAACATATTTTACTGGTTATTTGAATAAGTAGGTTGCTTTACAATTGGCAGTGGGTCAAATGGAGGTAGGATCAGTCTGGTTATTGCTTCTTTAAGCGCAGCATGCAGAAGAGAGCATTCTTCTGACCAACAGCTTCCCCACCACTTTTCTGCGAAAAATATCTCCAACATATCCACAGCTCATTCCACCCCTGCCAATTACAAGGCATTTTCAGCCGAAACAAGGCCTTTGTGAGGCTACAGAACAACACACAGTTTAAAGGAGCGAGGTAGAGAGGTAAAGGTATGTTGGAGCAGTAACTTACCATGAGTAAAATATTTAAAATCCACTACAAATTTCACATATTCATACATCAGGGGCTCATTTGGATCTAAGCTGCCTCTTGCTAAATGGCAGCAAAACTCTATTTGTTTTTCTGCTGAAATGAGAGAAAGAGATGGAGACATACACAACGTTACTAGAAGTCTGCACTTTAACACACTCCATATATTGGATCGATCTAGGTGCTTATACCAACCCTGCTGCTGTGGTATCTGAGCACACTCTGCTGGGATGCTCTTGATGGCCCTAAGTAAATATATAACTACTAGGAGCAATGATTGTCTGGTTCTGCTGAAGGAAACGTATTCTAACCCTTTCTCCCACGGCTTTGCAGCCACCCCACTATGCTGGGCATGAAGCCCTGGCAATATCGATCAGCAGTATTTTCCTCTGGCTTTGTCCATGCACGACTTCATGCAAAGCCGTTAAGTGATATCGCAGCACTCTGCTCTGGCACTGCTCAGCAGGACCCAGATCCAAAGGGCACTGAGATCACCCTAAGCCTTTCCATTAACGGTGGAGGGCACTGTGCCAACCTCTTATTCCATTTTCTGCCCAAGGTCTGAACTCCATGGGTTAGACCATGCGTTCTTCAGCCAGAGGGAAACCAACCCCAGGGCAGGGCACCATCATGGGGGCTGCTCACTTCCTACTGATGCTTATGGGCAGCAGTGAGAGGAGGATAGCACTGCCTGGCCCCAGTGAACCCATCACGAAGGGGGGGTTTCAACACAGGCTTCTTGAAATGGGGATGTTAGGAAGACACTGCTGCCCACTCTGGTGCTGGGGATGATTTCTGGGGGAAATGGACATTTTGGAGGTGGGACAGTGGCCAGCGGCCAGCAACAGAGATCCAGATGGACTGTTCAGATAGGAAGGCTGTTACTTAAATTACATGTAGGGATTTCTCAGGTCTCCTGAGACATGCAAGCTTCCTAAGGAATGACTCTGCCAAAACCTTTGGGGATTTCTCCTACCATTTTCCTCCCCCCAAGCCCCTCACCGCTTTCACAGGCTCAGTCCAGCATCCTGCCCTGGCTAAATATCTAATGAGACAACTTCACTGCCCTATGATGCAACACAGACAGTTAAACAGAGACTATCCAAGTCAAAGACCAAGCACTGGGAGCACGTTCCAAACGTTAGATGATGTGCTGCATTAAAACCCAGGATTACTGACTGTGCCAAAACAGAAGTGGCAGGCAGGAGAACTCAATAGCTGGAGAGCCCTGTGCAGGCTCCCCCAGGGAGCTCTTTGCCTTTGGCAAATTTCCCTGACCGACAGAGAAGAGCAGAGCTTACCATTTAGAAAATCAGCTGCAACAGGATCTGTCATGAGCACATGTGGAGAAAGGAGCTTGTACACCTCACTCTGCTCCCGCTCAGGCAGAAAGTTTAATATATTTTGGTCCACCAAATCTGACTGATACAAAAGAATGCTTTGTCATGTTCAGCAGCGCAGCCTCACACAACCACACCACCACCTGCCTTTTCATCCCGCAGCAGATGCTGCCAATCTAGCATGGATGCTTAAGACAAGGAAGCCCAGGCAATCTGCAGATGGATCTAGGGCAGAAGATGACCCTTCGGTTCTTTTAGCCCAGGGTTGCTAGCTATTTGCAAAGGGCTGAACAGGTCCCAGAGGCTACCCTTCAGTTCAGCCAGATACAAGCTGGAGAAGAACTCCTGGTACCACAGGAATACAACATGATGAGAAATATCATATCAAAATGAAAATTTGAAATATTTCCTTTTGGAAGCAAGAGGCAGAAGTGGGAGAGCTCCTCCTCACATCCTCCATTTGTCTTCTAGGCTGAACATCTGGTAAAATCAGCTTGATCTGCAAGTGTTTCAGTGCTCATAAACCCACACATCCTGACTAAAGGGGTTCTACCAAAATGTCAGTACATATTTGTTCCAGGACATTCAGACAGGCTAACTGCGTGCTCAAATTTGCCCTCATATCAAGCCTCATGCTTGGCACCAGATTAAAAAAAAAAGGTTTTGAGGGGCCAACAGAAATTTCTGCACCCAGCTCATTTCTTGAAACTCTTCCAGAAAACTGAGACTATGTACTTTTTAATAAAGACCATGGGCTCAAAGTAGAAAACCCCAATGTCATTAGAAGGGCATAGATACAGTCCTGAAACAATTTTTAAATTATCTGAGACGAGCTTCAGCATGCACAGATTTCACAAACATGAGATTTTCTGTATACCTGGTGGGACAAACACCACCCAGACCATCCTTCAGGCATGCAGCCAAGTGGAGAGCGACAAATACAGTGATTTTGCATAGCTGTTTTTTTTTACCTAACTTGAAGACCCTGAGAGAGAAACTGTTATTCATGGAGCTTGAGAAACTCCCTACGAGTTTGTTGGTTTATCCTCTACCAACAGTCAGTTGCCTCTTTGGTTGGACAAAACCAATCCTCAGCCCTGTAGTGACGGGGCTGCGTTAAGGCAGGGGAATGTTTCTTCAACATATTGTGTGGTCAGAACTTACCGGTAAGTGTCCAAGAAGAGATGAAACGCTGTCAGATACATAAATAATAATCCCATCAGTGGTAAGAGCAATGAGAAAGCCATCTAGTGCCTAATGATAAAAGGCAGGCAAAAGAGAGAAAAATAAAAAGACTTACAAAAGGGAGCAACTTAAAATATAATAGGTTAATTTATTCTTTGATTATGCTTCTAATAGCCTAAAACTTAGATAAATCAATTACAGAACTGAGAGTTCAATGTAGAAAAATAAAAATAACACATGGTGTCTAATTCAACATTCTTCTTATATTCTTATTTGCTCGTTATTATTAAATTGACTTGTATTTCTCACTCAAGCAGTAATTATTTAAATGAAGCAAGACAGCGGTGGTTAGCATTTCTACACCCACACAATCTTAGTGACTTCAGTCACTTCATGATGTGTTCTGAATTACACAATGGTTAACCAATCTGATGCATAAGGAGATGTTATATATCATCATGGCAAACCCAAAATTGTGGATGGATGGATGGATGGATGGATGGGTGGATGGATGGATCAATAAGCAGAGACAGAAAAATTACACAGTGCTGTATTTTTCGCAATTTATGGACAATATGGACAAGATCTAAAGCCTTATTTATTTTGCTTAAAGCACTCATCTGTTAGGCTAGTGACACAACAACTTTAAAATTTCTTTTGTTTCTTATTTGCAAGTTTGGTTTCTGTCCCAGAGTCAAAGTTCTCTGTCCCTTTTAAGTCACTGCCTGTGCTTTCCTCTTTGGGTGTTCTCCCTATTCTTCACAATATCTTCTTACATTATTGATCTAGTGCCTGTTCCTATTTGTCTCTAATGTTAAGATCTAGGAGGTTTTGTCCCTCTGGTCAGCACCATGCACAAAGCCAACTCTTCTACAGACACTGTTAGGCTACTCAGCAGCTTAGCTACAGGGAGCCAAAGATGCAGCATTCACCATCTTCCCCACCTCGCTGTCATGCTCTGCCTTTGCTGAAAATAAGCCCTCTCTGGAAAAAAAACACTGATTTTTACGTAAACTGGTCAACAGTCTAACATCGTCCAGCAAGCCAGTTATTAAAGGGCTTTCTCTCCCCTGCCACTTCTAAGGGGGGAATTTGTTTTGATTCAGCTGGAACAAACTAGCTTGTTTAGTGAGAGAAATTCCCAGAAAGAATGAACAGACTTTTCCAGGGAGGTGAGTCATGACATCCTGATGAAAAGGAGTAACTAAGACACTGCAACACCTCCCAGCTCAGCCCAGCATACGCCCTTATTTTGGTGGGGTAAAGAGCAACTGCTGCCCACACAGGGTAGGAGATGTCCTCACCAGAGGAGCATGCAGCACAAACCCAAAGCTGCATCCTTAAGAAAGGAAAAATGTAGGCCCAAGGGGGGGTTTCTAGATCACCTAAGCCTTTTAGAGGTGAGAGTATCAGAGCTGTTCTCCCGGATGCACTTAAAGGCAATCCAAGGAAAAAGATTCAGCATTCACATCACAAGCACAGCATCGCACAGCCAGTGGCACCAAAGTAAATGCTGGATGTGGGAGGAAGAGAGCTGCTCTGCTTTCCTCAGGTCCTTTCAAATTTTTGCTAAAACTGCAGCTCTTCTGAGGAGGGCAAGTCTCTTTTTTTTCTCTTTCATCAGGCCAAATTTGTCTTCATTCCTACATGAAAAGCTGTTTATCATTCAGGGGAAGCAATCATATTTTTAATTCTGTGTCTGCAAAGCATTTAGCACAACATCGGTCTCTGTCAGGTTTGCATTACGTGTGCCAGCAGAGTAGAAATCATTCACAATTAACATTGGGACCTACAGGTGAAAAGGAGCTCTGTATCTCTGAACTACTCCACTGAACTGACTACTTCTCTCTAATCTATGCAGCTTTAATTTGTTCTTACCTCTAACATCAACTGGGTGAACTCCTCGTTGCTAAGAAATGAAGGTTTCCAGTCTTGTCTAATCTCACAGGCTTCTGTCTGTGCTGTGATTTCTTAAAGAGAAAACATCAAAAAGCAACATGACTCATGCTCGTTGGAATTTTTTTTTCATTTTCAAGTAACGCTAGATTTCTTTTAAGAGCCTTTCAGAGGAATCATCCTCAGATCATTCGCCACACAAAGCCTTCTTGTATGCAACAGCCATTTTCCACACCATCACGACACAAACGCATTAGAAATCAAGAAAAGGAAGAGGAGATATTTTGGTCTGAAGAAATCCTTCAAAAATTAAGGTCAATGGCTAATTTCAGAGTAGCTGAGCATCGCTGTAAGCAGAAGGTGTTCACAACTCTGGAACCCTTTCAGGAAGGCTCATGGGAGTGCCCAGCCAGCAGGACAGGCTGCACCAAGCCATCTCCTGTCCCAGGAGACCCGGGATCGGAGCTAGAAATCCCTTTTCCCCGGCTTTTGCAGTGCCTGCTGTTCCTCAGCTCTTCCTCCCTCATGCTCTGTTTGAGAGCGTACAAAGCATGCAGGGGATGTAGAGGCCAGGAAGGGAAACGGAGTGATGTCACTACATTAAAGAGCATAAAGCACTGCATCTTTTCAAGTATATCTACGTTCAACTGGTCAGCACTGTATTCAAACCTAGCCCATTTTCTGAGGCCAACTGCTGTGCCTTATTCTGCCCCTCACTTAGATTCATATCCTGTCCGGAGGTCTTAGATGCTTGGGAAAAACCTTTTTCAACTTCTGAGTGGAAACTGGCTGCTGGGCAGATGCAGAGCCAGTGCCTTCAACAGGAGCAGGCCAGAGCCTTCCAGTACCTTTCTGTTTCTGTAAGAAGTCAATGGTCCTCTGCAGTATTGTGGACTTGTCCATCTTGAGAGGATGGCCGTGGCCCTGCAGCATCGTGCAAAGCTCTTTAATGAGGACATTGAACTGGTCTCTCCTCTTCTTTTCAGATTTGTTGCGTGATGCCCTGGGTGATAGAAACATAAATGCCTTCAAGTAAAATGAAGGACCTACAGCTTGATCCAGAGAGAGGTAAATGGCCCTGCCCCGGAAAACCACTTTAAATACAAGAATCTAAACTCTGCTGGGACTGCTCGTTTGTTTAAAATGGGGCTTGGGTGTAAGTGCCTTGCTGGTGCTTAGAGCCTTGCAGCAAGACTGAACTCACCATCAGCAAGGAACACTTGGAAGTAACAAATATATAAAATATGTAACAAGGTGAAGGTGTTATGGGCAAAATTTCTCTAGTAAAAGAAGTCCTGGAATCTACATGCTCACATTTTGCCCGCCTCATCTTTATGAACTTTTGTTTTGCAGTTAGTACACACACATATAAAGGTCAAAACACGAAGAATGCCTCATTCCCTGATTTGTACTTGCAAAAGCAGCTCATCAAGAGACAATACCGTGCAGAGACAACTCGACCGTACAATAAAGTCAAGCACGTGCTCTTGTATCTGGTAAATCTGCTGCCATGAGATATGAAACTGGGAATGTTAAGACTCTGGCTGCAGAAACCACAGACTAATTTCCAGGTTGCATTAATAGAATTTAAGAATGTTTTATTAGGGTTTTCCCCTCCATTAAAAACAATAAAGGAGAAAGCAAATCCACTTCATTTCTTCCAAAATGTTCTTTCCAATGCTCATATCTGAGATATGTATTTTCATACAACCTCCTCCAGTAGTAATTAATTTTCTTTACAAGTGTATTCATGATGATACATGCTTCCTGTGATCTAGACCGAGCATGGTACGCAGAAAAGTATTTCCATTCATATTCAGGTTGGCATTTAAAGGTTCTCAGACCCAGCATTTACGCTCACAGCCATCTCTGTTTTGGCACTCGTATACAACATCTAATTAGAACTGAGCCAGATTCTTCTCTGAAGGGAGACTAACTCATACCTGTGCTAAAGCAGGGCTGCTCTCTAAGTTTCACAGGAAACTCTACCCCAGGTGGGCAGCACTGCATGATGCCAATAAAATCACAGGTCAGGAGTCCTGCATCAAGATAATAAATAGCCATGGGATAACATGAGATTCTGAGGGCAAAGCAACGTAATTTAAGGACCACTCAGCTGATTAACCCATCGCAGGGGTGATCAAACACACTATGAGAAGCTTGAAAATGGTGACTTCATTATGCTGTTTGTGGTTTGCTATACACAGCCTGTAAACTGCATGGGGAAACCTTCTTGGGACTTCAGTGGTCCCAAGTACTTTTCCAAGCACTGGGCAACACAGCATTTACAATTCTCCCCTGAGAGAGCTTCCACTGCCAGTGCACTGTGCATCCCTTCATACCTCTTTGCCCTGTCCTTCTCATCTTCATCCATCAGTTCGTTTACACGACACAGGGCTCTGCAAGGAAAAGACAGAAGTACTCACTGAGACACATTCCCTGACCTTCTTGAGGATGTCTTACCAGCTTACTGGTTTGTACTTTATGACCTCCTGGATGTTTCAATTGTCCCTTTCCAAAACTCCACTCTTCTTCTGTAGTTTCTTGCTTGTTCTGTCAGCTACTGTGGCTTGAGAAGTGAAACCATTGCTATGCGCCCAAACACGCAGCTACAATAAGTGTGACTTCAGAGGGAAAGAGCTAAAAACCAGCAACCCCTCCACTTGCCTCTGCACTCCCCTCCGCTGCAGGATGGGGAACCCTGCCGAAGCACTGAATGCTGCACAGGAATCAGCATCTCCTCTGCCAATCTGCACAGGAATCAGCATTTTCCCTGCAAATCTGAGAGCCCATTAGACTCTGATGTCTGCACCAGGCAGCACTGTACCTAGTCATGTTTTGGGAAATCAAACGTGCTGCTGGTTGATTTCAAGCACTGCAGTGATTGAAAAGCATCTGAGATTTCTTTTCCAGTGGAAGGGCACAGGAGGAAGGAGGAAACTGTGCTAATCCCCCAGAGGATTAGTATTAGACAACAGCAGGGTACTATCAGGACATCTAAGAGATGGTATGACAGACAGGCTCATCCAACACATCCTGCAGCCAATGACTGCTGCTTGCACTGCTGGACTTCAGCTACATCATCTGAGCTGCATCCTACCACTGGGATTCTTACCCAAGACTTCAAGCTAAAACTTCCTCACCTAGCACTAACCAGAGAAAAGAAGGGAATGTGACCTGGGTTCCCTGAGTTCCCCGGGTTCTATGTGTCCCTGCACAAGAACAGTCATTGTGGGCTGCTGTCTTCACTTATCTTAACTGTTCCTGCAGCTCAGGGAAGGAGAACAGTTGGCAGCAACTCCCAGTAAGGACATGGGTACCCTCAAGCTCTGTGAAATGATGGAAAATTCAACACAAGGGTAACTTCTTCACTGGTGACTTGCTTTCTGTGACTCAGATGGGCTAAGCCTGAGGGATGGGGAACCAGGCAGATGCAGACAAGGCAGCTGCCATCACTCTATGCCATGTCACCCAGGTCAGCTCTGCTGGGTTACAGCCCGCTCAGGCACCTCCAAAGAGGAAATCTCACCCATTCCTGGCACTAGCACCAATCCGCCTCCACCTCTAGCGACTGCTTCCACTGGCAAAACCCTCCCACCCTGCCCAGCACACAAGAGGCATTTTCCAATGGTACATCCAAATGTTTTTCCCTGCTTTCAGACTACTCCAAACTCAAACAACTTGATAGCCACAAAAGTAACATGAAATAAAACCACCCACAACTGATAGGATGTCAAAGATGCTGCTCACAGTAAAAGCCACAACAATTTACCTTTCCTTTCCTGTTCCAGGGCAAGGATCTCCCTCCCTGCAGATGAAGCCGCTCAGAAGAAACCGTGTGATTTCTTTTGTCCCCAAATATAAATGCACTCCATACGGAGGGAGTGGTTCTCACTGCCTGAGTCATAGAAAGCTACAAGCCAAATTAGAAATTACCTGTTCTATTCCTCAGATTCATCAGTCCAGACTGACGGAGTGGGATTAGCACTTTTTACCACCATGTAAATAGAGACGGAGAAAAATTAATCCTGGAAGGAAAAGTAAATCCAGTTAAAACACAGTCACAGGCAAGACTTAGCCTAGAGAGCAGCAATCACTTCAAGCTGAAAAAGCCTACCACTGAAAATTAGAAACATGCTCAAGAATAACTGACGAAAGCTTGGAAAAGCCTCCAGGAAAGGGAGTTGGACTATGTTCTGGGGCTCCTGGCTATGTCTGCCCCACTTGCTGCCATAGAAGAAGTCTGGGAAGGCCAGCTTGACCTCTCATGTCCAAAAAACCATGTGGCCCAGCCAAATGGAGGAATGGGGCCAGCTAGCTTGGGGCCACTGAGGATCGATCAGAATCCTTCCAAAGCACCACAGTTTACCTGACATGCGTGCTATGAAAATCAGTGAGTATGATACATGCTTCATCTACCCAATCTTGCAACCTAAAACCTCTGTCAAGACGAGCATGATCAGCTAAAGTCAGCGCAAACCACAACCACCCACCTTATGGATGGATTTAAAGCCTCCCATTAAGATTTGCTACTGATGGGACACACACGTCTTCTTTTTGTTTGCGATTTAAATGGTTACTAACGAACACCCTGAACTCCTACCTATGCCCACACCACAGTGCTCATCTCTCTGAAATCATCACTGTTGAAACTTGTTCGGCTTCAGATAAGCCTCATTCTCAGGAAGGACACAGATGCAACCAGATTGTCCATGACTGACAGTAATACCTTCAACAGCAGCCAAGTGCTGGGCTTCCAAATTCAACAGGCTTTTAACGCCCTTGATGTGACCTCCCCACTTTGAGCCCAGGTTCACAGCTGTTTCTCCTGTTGCCATTAGTTCCAATGTCAGCTCAAGAAACTGCAAAATCTTGCTGCCACGACCATGGATTACATATTTGTAACCATGGTGAATGAGCAAACATAACCTCACATTTCTGATAATCTAAAAGACTAGTAAGAGCTTGTTTGCTCCTCCAACAAGTGGAAACACCTCAAAAGGAAGGAAACACAAGAAGGTGGCTGAAGAACCACTGCGAGAGAGGCATGCAGAACCACTGCAAGAGAGGCATGCACGCTGGAAAGCGCAGCTGGGTACAGGGGCTGACATTGTGTGGCTGCTGCTAAGCACCGCCAGCAGCACAGATCCCACCAGTGATATGGTGAGAGTGCTTTGTAGGGGAGGTTTACATGAGTAACAGGAGACAACGGACCAAATTCCTGCTCATTGCAGCTAAATGAAATTATGTCAGTCCATTCGCTCAAAAAAACTGGCTTAGATAAAGTGTGGTAAAGTCACTGTAAACAGTAATATGGAAGAGGCTTGAACTTCCTGACACAACAGAAGTACAAGAGTAACACATAAAATACCTAATGTGGTTCAGTGGTGAGCAAATCAATGAAAAATTCAGTTGGTATGAAGTGATCATTATCAGTTTGGAACATGAACTTCCAGGGAAAAAATCTCACGCAACTCCTGATACCCTCAGCGAAGCTGTAACTGAAAACAACACCTGCATAGCAAGTTTAAAAGCGGTGGATCTGCTGTGCTCCTGCTCTTGGACCAGCACCTGGTGACCGGTAAGTTACAAGCTTTTATCCTAGTTCAAAAGGAGTGTGTGATCTTATTTGTACCCCACTGAGCTATCATAGAACCGAGGTGCTTATCTTAGTCCCTGCTGCTCATCAGTCCATGTTGTTTTATCAAAATCATACAGATGTTTCTCCTCTAGAATGACCCATACAGAAGTTTTGCTAACTCGTAATAGTTTCAGAGATACGCAATGGGCTAAATTATAAAAGATGCTTGTGAATATGCATATAGATCTATCGCCGTTTTTCAGGAAACATTTTTTCTGTACAGGCTTAAGTATGCAAATATTCAGCCAAACAAAAGGATTCTTCCCAAGTGTTGAGTGCAAGGCTTTGTGCAGAAACCTTCACGCTGCCTTGCCCATAGGTTGTCTAACAACTGGAAACCCCTGGGAAGCCTGACAAGTTTTCTACCTTGTACCTGTGGTTGTCCTCCCAGCCTACTTGAACAGCAGTAAGTTGAGGGAAGCTGTTTGGTCACTGAGAGAGACAACAGTCCAGTTAATGCTCACTGAGGCTACACTTGGAAACAAAGCCTGGATTCTCCAGTCTCCAGCAGCAGCTATCACATCCCGCTGTTGTACGGATGATGTGAGCTGCAAGGGGCAGAGGAAGGAGGTTTCCCAGGTCAGTCCCATTAGGATACTCCTAACGAACATGAGAGATGTCCTCAGTCAACACCAGACTTCAAGGCACTAACAGAGAAAACGGCCATAAAAGAATTCACAGGCCCAAACACACAGAGAAGCTTTTTGCATGATGCAGCAGGATGGTGAGCTACAAGAAGTCTTAGTAGAAGACACCTAAGGACAAACTATTCTTAACCGGATTAAGCACTTCAGCACTACATTTAGCTAAATGCTTTTTGTCTTGTTATGAGCCAAAGCTAAATATAGTAACCAGAATACTTAAGAATAGTTTCATAAGGGTTGTATACACTCCTCAGCAAGATAAGGCACTTAGCACGACTGACAGCAGTATGTCTGCATGTTAAGAGTATTTTAAATAGATCCAGATAGAATCTCTTTGACCTTAACTGTATTAACCAGATCAAAATTTATTTATTGCCTCCTGAAAATCCCCTCCTGTAACACTTGGAGAGAAGGATTCCTGAACTCTATGGGCAGGCAAAGAGAGAGGACACTTGTGAGTGGTGCGAGCATTGTCTTTCACCCCACCTACAACAGGTGAAGATCAGCTTTCTCACAAAGATGCACACCCATCATTGCTTAATGCCCTCTGTAAAGGGAAAAGATTTGTTCTTCCCTTGTACAGGGAGTCTCAAAAAACACTGATGGCATTTTAAGGGCAAGTTACATTTTAGACTTTTCACATATCACAGTATTTGAAGTCATTTCCAGGGATACAGAAAAGGTAATGCAGCAGGACAGCCTTAACAAGACAAATGGACTTCTCAGCCACTCAGCTAACAGTTAAAGCTCTGTTCCATGCTATCTGCAATAGGCTGGCACATTTCTTACTGAAGAGAGAATGAGAAAGGAATTTTTTTTTTTTTAATTCTTTGTTTTGCTGAACTGTCTGACTTCCGGAGCTATCTAAACCCACAAAGTTTTTAGTAAAGAAAATTTTACTTATTGGCTTGCTCCCAATCATCAAAATATTAAGATTACCTTAGGATCACTCTGAATGGAACATCACATTAGTGAGAATAGCCCCTGAAACCAACAGTTCCTACAATCACTTCATTATAGCTTTAATTTTATTTATTTGGTTATGTCACTAATGGCAAAGCAAAGACCACTCTATGTGTGCAATGCTGCGCATTTCCTTGTGATCAGCAACAAGTAAAGTTTTCACGGTCACCTGAAAAGCATCCTGGAACCCAGTTAATTTGATTGTTTTCCCCAGCTATATCCATGGGTCTAATAAAAAATATTCTCTATGCATAAAAACTTAGTTGTGCTTGCATTTAACTTTTCATAAGATTTTGTATTTGAGTAATGTATGGCAGTTAGGGAGTTTCAAGTCTATACTGTAGGAAATATTTTAATTATGGAAATAGGCTGTGCTAATAATTTCCACAGATTTTACATGCAATGAATTCAGCAGAGAGTCCTCAATTACAAGAGGCAGCACTTTGTGGCATAATGCAGCCATAAATAAGAGAGTTAACACATTCTCCAGCAATACGATTTATATGTCAATATGCCAATGCTTCATTCTTCTTGAGGCACCAGGAAGGCATGACGGCGGTTGACAGCTGAACAGCTGATTTAATTTTTAAAAGGCAGAATTTAACCTTTTCAGTTAAGTGCTACTGATTCAATTATACGATGCTAATGTAAATGACATTTGAAAAAACCAAACAGTGCCGCTGCATCTTTATGGCAGCCCAGCACCAAAGCCATCACCACCTCCGTTCAGGTGCCGGAGCACCAAAGCCTCGCTGCCGGTCCTGTGCCACGGAGCCCACCGGACATCTGCCTGTTACACAGAGCTCAGAGGACAGCCACAGCAGCAGCTCTCACAGCCCTCTGCTGCAAAGGCCTTTCTCTTACACTGAGCAGACTTGATGACATCTCACCCACCTCTGGGACAATGTTTCTGGACAGGCTTTGTCCCAGCACTACAGCAAGCTGCTCTGTACGATGTTACCCCACCCGCACTGCCTCACTGCTACCGCGCCACGGCTCAGTGTGAAAGCACAACATGGAAATGCAAAGACTGAAGCAGATGTGGCAAAGGGGTTGCATCTTTGCATTATTTGACCTGCTTGTTTAATTTTTTTCTGTTTGCATTTTACCCTCTCCTTTCCTAGCCATGCCTTGCCTTCTGTTGTTCTCCACTCTTTTCTCCTCTTTCACTCATCCGCCTTAATCACAGAATCATAGAATCATTTAGATTGGAAAAGACCTCTAGGATCATCAAGTCCAACCTTCATCCCAACATCTCCCTGTCCCCTGGACCATGTCCCAAAGCACCACATCTACTCATTTTTTGAACACCTCCAGGGATGGCGACTCCACCCTTTCCCTGTGCAGCCTGTTCCAATGCCTAACCACTCTCAGTAAAGAACTTCTTCCTGATGTGCAATCTAAACCTCTCCTCGTGCAACTTGAGGCCATTACCTCTTGTTCTTTCATTAGTTACTTGGGAGAAGAGACCAGCACCAGCCTCACTTACAACCTCCTTTTAGGTAGTTGTAGAGAGCAACGAGGTCTCCTCTCAGCTTCCTCTTCTCCAGACTAAACAATCCCAGTTCCCTCAGGCACTCCTCATAAGACATGTTTTCTAGACCCCTCACCAGCTTCATTGTCATTCTCTGTACCCGCTCCAGCACCTCAATGTCCTTCTTATCCTGTGGCGCCCAAAACTGGACACAGTACTCAAGGTGCGGTCTCACGAGTGCTGAGTACAGGGGCACAATCACCTCCCTGCTCCTGCTGCTCACACCATTTCTGATACAGGCCAGGATGCTGTTAGCCTTTCTGGCCACCTGGGCACACTGCATTGCTTTGCAATTCAGAGAACTGGATCTATCTTGAACGTGGTTTCTCTCCATCCTATGGTTGTTTCTTTTGTCATCTGCCTTCATCTTTCCATTGCTTTTTCTTCCCTGTGTTCTTCACTTTCCTCTTTTCAAAAGGGAAAAAAAAAATGCTATAATGATCTCAGTAGAGACAATCCATCTGCCATTTAACTGTGGGAACTCTTGGCTTGCCCAGGTCTGAGACATGCAGGACTGCCATATTCTTTGTAGGGACACACTGCCTTAGGAATCACGCTGGTGGGGATCAGATGGGTATCTTCTGCATGGTTGGCTCCCACACCACCTTGGTCCAGGTTCAGGAGCACTGCGTTCTGTCCCACCTGATAGCTCCTAACTCCAGTTTCAGATCCTCTGCCTCTTTGGAGGAACTGGAATCCCCTTTAGTTCAGTGGTGGAGCTGTGCAGCTCCATCCCTTACAGAAACACCACCCTACATCTCCACCGTGGGACAGCTGAGGGAAACAGGCCAGTCCAGTACACTCCTCTGTGGCACGCAACAACTCCGCACTCTTTGGGGGTGTCAAGAGAGTGTGACATGCTGTAACTGTACCTATATTATCATGCAGCATCTTTGTTCATTGGAACTGGGGTAATGGTGGTGAATCAGTGAGGGAACCAAATATTCTATGTACTCTTTTGTTACCTGTCAGAAGAGGACTTCTTGTGCCACTATTGCAACTATGGCATCTCGATGCGCTCACTCATCTAAAGCATACTCTCTGGTTTATTGAGCTCTAATTTTAGCTCGTTACCTGTGGCAGATTTATGACTACTTTCATTATAGCTGTAACAGCTTCAGACAGAAGCAAAGAGGTGCCCAAAGAAAATGGATTGTACAAAACAATTACACTATAAAAAAAGGGCTGTATCAGAACACTGTGATTCAGCACAGAAATGAAATGAAAGGCACAGGGAGGAACAACGGTGGTGTGTCGGGTTTTGTTGTTGGTTTTTTTTTTTAAAACCAGGATATGCTGTTTTCTGTCAAAAGAAAGGGGAAAAAGGATTAAAAACTAACGGACACTTGAAAAGAAAAGATGATTACTGGAACAATTTGTTCTCTAGGATTTTTGTCAGATCCTGGAGAAAATAGCTGGCAAAGTTTGTTCTGTTCCAGCAAATCACTGAACCTTGCAGATAATGATACAACATTGTAGAATATTATTTAAGATGTCTCCAAGGTTTCTGTAACAAGAAGGGCATGCATTTATTCTCTCAATTTGTCTAATGGCCCCTTAAAATTCTCCAAACACGGCAAAAGGCAGAACTGCGGCTTCTCAACCCTAAGCAGTACGCAGCTATACTTCTACTGGCACGAGCAGGGTAGGGTAAAAACGCACATGTAAATAATACTTCCTCTGGTAGTGAATCCCAGTCTTGGATGAATACCTGTGTTCGTTTGCCGCCATTCAGTTGCTACAAGAAATGTAAATGTGTGTTGTAGAATGAAATGATGATATCTAACCTATCAACAATTCTTTAACACCCCTGACTCAGTCAGACATAGAGCCAAATAATCCTCAAATAATAACATAGTTTTCCCTTGTGTAGGATGGGAGCAAAGGCAGTTGTCCACAGTTAATCCTCCAGCAGAAATGGAGATGAGTGTTTTCACAGGACTATTTCCAGGAAAGGCACACAGAGCTAAAGAGAAGGCAGCACTATCAAAATCTAACAATCAGAAGCCTTTTGAACAGAATGTTCTCCAAAATCCCCAGCAGATATGAATGCTCTTAAAAGCTCTGCTTCTGCTTACAGCTGATCCTGATGGTGCAAATGCATGTGTGTGGGTGAGTGCAGAGACACACAGATACAAACACACATTCTACTTCAGAGCAATTTGCAAAAAAAAAAATAAAATACCAAGAGCAGTTTCTAGCAAGGAACACAGCGGTGACACTCAGGGTGACTCCTGCTCCGCTTGCCTCCTGATGCTGGAAGTTAAGTAACCACTCCTGCTGAGTGCATGTGAAGGGAAGGTGAGCAGAGCTCCTCTCATGCCTCAGGCCACTTTCTATCACAGTCACTTCTCTGGCAAATCACAAAGAATGGGGAGAGAGGGGAGTGGGTGTGGGAAGGTTAACCCAATACACTTCAGCAGTGAAAAGAGTGGCTTAAGAAGCTAAAAAATCCCCAAAGCTATTGATTCTGTAGCTTAAACAATATGGACAACATTTGATCTGAACCCGCTGCTGAAATTCTGGCTAATTTTGTGCTTTCCTTCAGAATAGTTTCAACATTTTCAGAGCAAACCAGCTAGGAACATTTTTAAAAGAAACCAAAGCTCTGCTAACCTGACAGTGTTAGCTTCTGCACCTACTGCAGAACGGCCAACGAAGTGGGTGCTGGGCACTCTGACGCCTTGTGCTCGGCTTTCAGGGATCACCAGCTGGAGCTTCTCCCTGGGAGGTGCTGTGCGTTACTCCCACCACGAGGACACTGCTTGCATCAACTGTATTTATGGCATCAAACGAGGTCATTGGGTCCTTTTTCAGTTTCGGATTTTGTTTTAGTAACTATGCAGATACTAGGACAAACACGTCAAAGCTGTCTTTTTTGGATGCACTACCCTGAAATCCCTCTTGTAATCCCTTTTCTGTTTACTATGGGTGAAACTCAGTCAAGCAGACATCTTCATAAAGTCTCATTAAAGAAATCCTCATAAAGTCTCATTAAACTACCTACTTCTATGCCTTATGCTCTCCCTGTACACAGAATAAATGTAATCATTAGACAACAAAGAAAATCAGCTACCTAATTAAAGTAAATACCTCCTCCTCTACTTTTCTCAGCAAGAGAACACCAACAGCAACTACCAGTTCATTGAAAGAGGCAATAGTAGCATTCATGCCCTTAGCTGTTCTCTTTTTCTCCTCAAACAATATATGTGTTTTGTTTTTTCTTTGCCTTTCTCAGTCTCATATATAAAATGTATTTCAGATGCTTGATGACGGTACAGATGAGAAGATGAGCACTTGTGTTTTCTGTTTGCTTGTGCTTGAATTCATGATGCAAAAATAAACATAAGGCCCGAGGGCTGTTTGCCTTGCAGAGTAAAACCAGGAGCCTTCAGTTGGGTCAGGTGGTTCCAGGATGACACTTCCAAAGTGCTCTGCTCCAGTGAGGAGAAAAATGCTGTGTATGACTTGGCTTCAAAGTCTATCTGCTCATAGGTTGCAGGACCAGCGGATGGTGGGAGCTGTTTGTGGACCAGAGGATTTTCTTTCAAACTTGAATATCTTCTGTCTACATACAGTACTCCCCTGGCTATTGCCAGGAGTGTGTCAGCTCACTTCAAAGCCCGAGAGCAACCACAGTTCATCTTGGAGTCAGGATGCATCTGTGATAGTGATGTACACTCCTATCACCCGTGAAAGCAAGAAGAGTTGACCAAGTCCCTAGCTCATTTAATGAAAGGAGCCTGATACTATCAGGAGTCTTCCACTAGATGACCAGTTAGCTGATCAAGCATAGTTGATCCACATCTGCACAGCAGGCCTGCCCCTTTCTGGCATGCACAAACTGACTGTATGTGACCCAAACCAGAGCCTCCTGGAAACATACAGCTTGTTACACCTGCGCTACCCTGTCTACACTCAACATAACATCCCTGGATCCCCCCTCCAAGGGCAACTCAGATGCTCCTCTGCTGCTGTTGGGCAACACGTGGGAAGTCAGCTGGAGGGGCTGGATGCTGTACATAGCTGCAGATAGCCGGTTATCCTTGGCTCTGTCATTTCTGCACTTCCTTAGATCTGCTAGATCCTCTACAGGGTCTGAGGGGTCCTCTGGCTGGTAAAGTGGGAGGTCTTGGAAGTCTGGTTCTTGTTCAGCATCCTTTGATTTCTGCTGAACAATGCCTACTTTCCTGATGCTTTGCAAGCAGCTTGCTGCCATCCTTTCTCTCCTCTAATGCTTTTATATCAGGAAGCCTCAGCACAGTCCATAAACAAAGTTATCCATCCTTGCTGTACAAGTGAGGAAACAGGGACACACATTTTACTTCTGTGTCTTTTTACAAGTGCCCCAGTTTTAGGAAGCTGACTTTGAAACAGTAAATGCAGTTACAGCCCAATTTTCAGTAATGCTGTAAAGGTGTAAGCACCTACAAATAATGCATATTTTGGAAAAGATCGACGTAGATCATTGACCCAAGGTCACACAGCAGACTTAAGAAGCGAATCCAGATGTCCTGATGATTAGCTCTGTCTATTGGCATTCAGTCAAGTCTTCCCTCCTAAAATAAGCTTCCTGAAGCATCTAAGACTATAGTCTTAGAACTCCCTTAAACACACAGCACTGGTAAGAACTGATTTTCAAATGGAGAAGGAAAACAACTCAGTCGGTTATTTTTTCCTCAAGTGATCTCTGACTGACCAATGAAAAGGCAGCTCAGAGTCATCTGATCTCAAACTTCTTCCTATAAATAAAAAAAGGAAGATTCTGCCCCCTTTTCAAAAAACATGAAAAAAACCCCAATATGTTCTGCCTCAGTAATGCTAGACCTGAGTAATTTAATCTGCTCTCTGTTGCAATCTGCCTCCCATGTGTATCACCAGCCTGGAATTTCTGGAACTCAATACATAAGGAAGCTATTCAAAAAAAGGAAATACTACAACAAAAGGATTAGAGATAGGTCTGAAGCAGATTGAAAGCCTCCCTGTACCAGAGCAGAATTCAGCTCCTGATCCACAGTTCAACTTGTTGTCTTCAGCCCAAATCTCAAACCCAAAGACTTTCAAAATGATGAAGTTCCTAGAGTCAGACTCCCTCTTACCTTTGGTTCAGAGACAGAAGAAATGAGAAAACAAGTTGAGGAGACCTGCAGTGGAACTGCAGCAGAAGTAGAACAGCACTAGCTGTCTGCACAGTTAAACTGCTGAATAGAATAGAATAGAGTAGAATAGAATAGAGTAGAATAGAATAGAATAGAATAGAATAGAATAGAATAGAATAGAATAATTTCTGTTGGAAAGGACCTACAGTGATCATCTAGTCCAACTGCCTGACCACTTCAGGGCTGACCAAAAGTTAAAGCACGTTATTAAGGGCATTGTCCAAACAGCTCTTAAATGCTGACAGCCTTGTGACATCGACCACCCTTCTAGGAAGCCTGTTCTGGTGTCTGACCATCCTCTCAGTAAAGAAATGCTTCCTAATATCCAGTCTATATAAAAGACCTGTGAGAAAATTATAAAGAGCTTTAGCAGTTCAAATTCAAAGTCTCCCATGCAGGCTTACTTAGAGTTTTATCTACTTATCCATTAAATGAATATCAAAGGATTCACTGCAGCTGACCTCATTTTACATCTTTGGCTTCATGTATCCAAGTTCAAGCAGAAGAAACTTCTTTACCCTTTTGGTATGTTTAATTCTGGAGCACTCCAGGTATAATGTGCACATAAGTCAAAAGGAATTTAAATAAAGCGCTTACATTTCAAAATTTGTCTTATCCTCATTTGGCTCTGAAAATTTCAGCTGCTTTCCTTAAATGATCTGCTCACATCTGCTCTCCAGCTGAGCCGTGTTCATGCCCCACTGACCTTACCGCTGCCATCTCTGTAATCTTGCAGCTGAGAATAACCAGCAACGTACCTGGTCCCTGTAAGCGTCAAGAGCCTTTCAAGAAAAGGGAGGTAGAAAAGAATCAGCCTTTATGTAACAGGGAAAAGAAGGATTTCAGAGAAAAACCATTGTCTGACTACGGTGAGTAACTGGAGCCGCACGCCTGAAGTGCCCTGGCCCAGCTCCCCTGGGCAATGGGAACCGGAGGCGTCAGCACCTTGCAGGATTATACTCTGCAACGGCAGCTGGCAGATGTTTTCCTAACAGAGAGCACAGCACCATCATTCACACTCATTTGATTCTATTTGCTGCAGTTCCTATTCAAACTTGGCTAATCCGATCAAGTTATTTCTTGGCCTGTGCCTTAAAACTGAATAAGTAAACACCTTTCATAAGGTCCGAGCCCACTTGTTTCAAGCGTATGATTAAGGGCTAGACTTGAGCATTGCAGTGAGAAAACTCACCTCATTACTCAGAATTTCCAAAATCATTCACAGTTGTCTTGAAGCAGCAGTTTCTCATCCAGTGTTTTACTCCCTGCCTTACAAATACGTAACACAGTTGTAAAGGGTCCCAAACACTAAATACACATTTGTACTTCAGCTGCCCCAAAGAACAGCTCTTTGAGCTGAGAATAGCTCACAGTGGCACCAGTTAGACACTACAATGCAAAATATTTTCTGTGGCTACCAGACCTTCTCCACAGATGTCTCTTCTTGTTTACTATGATGAAGACAAAAGATAAATATAGTCAGCAAATGCATTTTGGACGAAGTCATGCTCATTTGTAGTATTTGCATTAAGTAACACTAGAAGACTTATGCACCAGAAAAGATGTTGATCCATGTGTAATTCCATCGCTGTTACACCAAGCATGGGTTTGAACTATTGAAGCTTACGAATTTTTTTCAGGAAGAATCGCTGCTACTTATGTTACTGGTATTGTTAATAATATAATTGTTTTTCTCCCTTCTTCGAAACATGCCCCCCTGCTTCTCTTTCTCTTCTCTGAGGTGCTTTTAACTTCACATCCTATATTCTCTTTTGCACTGTCTTGCCCACATCACTTCTCAACAACTAGGTCCTCAATAGATGGTTACTTGTTTTGAAAGGTTCAGGAATAAAGGAATATTTAAACAATTAACTGCAATCATATTCATCACTATGCATAGTACCGCTGATATGCACTAGAAATATAATGAGAAAGCAAAACTTTTCTTCAGGAAGAAGAAAAGAGAAGATAAACATCCACAGATCTCTCTCTTCCCTTATTACTTTGTTATCTCTGTTAGACTGCAAATACGTCAGTCACTGGAACACTTTCATACTAGGTCATTATTGTCACACGTATTATGCACAAAGACCCAAGGCCTCATTCTGTCGTAGATAAGATATTCACACACATCCTTTTTTCCCCCCTTGCAGTTTATTTGCACGGCTGGATGGATAATCAGCCATAATAACAAAACATGACTCAGCAGGACTGAAAGTCCACTTCGCTTTGGAGATTTTCTTGGAGGGTCTGGGTTTTTTTAAGACTAGAAAAGATGTGTCCCTCCCCGATAACGTTAATGTAAAAAAAGATTAGAGTAAACACAGAGACTCAGGGGAAAGGGAACAGATCAAAGAGCAACGTTTCTGCTGTCATGCCCTCACAGATGCTGTGGTCTCTTTAGCCACTCTGCCCAGCTGTGGTGAGCGGGGAATTCTCACTGATGGCAAAGGGAGAACACAGGACACTGGTCATGTCCCATGAGGATGGGCATCCCTGAAATTAAGGATATATGGGCTTTTCTGGACATCTCAATGCTGTCTATAGATTGCGCAAGCATGCAGAACATTGTAAAATACCCTTTACTTCACATCTGCAATGGTCCAGTACTAAGAATCTTCCCAGTATTACTCAAAATCAAGATTCTAAGTAACAATTGGTAAATGAAATACATGGGTCCGTCTCTCTCAAGATCTCCTCTACCAAGTAATTTAATAGCAGCCGCGACGGATCCTGCCATTCTGCTGTGCAATCCTGGCTGTATGGATGTGTCTGACAAGGACGGCAGATTGGTATCTATAGATATGTGTGGTCCCCGGTTTTCAAGTGACAGACCAAGCCAGCTGAAAAAGCTGCAGTATGAGATTGTATCTCACCTAGGACAGAGTGACAAGAGCATTAAAGAGCTGGCCCTTCATTTAACCAGATCCACTGGCACATTCCTCTTTTTCTTTTTTGACCATCTGTGTAATTATTGGGTGAAAACAGTGGGATTTATTTGTGCTTTCCAGAATTAGAATAAACATGAATTTATTACCTCGGGCTTTCCTGATGAAATCATCTTAAATCATATATCCATATACGATGTCCATACTGTTTTTAACACAAGAAAATTAGGCTGACTGAGAAAACTCACATTAAAACCACCTGATGGAAAGAATCGTACTATAATGTACATGCATTAAAAGCACAGGGCTAAAAAAGGGAGCTTGATTTTGTGACAATCTGAGTACATCATATCATCAAGGCCAGTAAGATCCCTGACAAACTTCTACGCAGTAGCATGGAGCCAGCAGCAGAAGTTAAAAACGCCAGTGACCTTTAGCTGGCAGTCCCAGTTTCCTCAGAATTTCACATTGTGTTTGAGAGGCAAGTATCATCTGTACTCCCAACCTCCTTCTTTCAGGCACTGCTTTTGTGCATGTCTCCTAAAAATCACAAGTACACTATACAATAGTGTAGCCAAAACTCAAGGAGGAAAAACATTCAATTAAGCATTTTCTTCCTCTCATCAGCCCTCCTGCAAAAGATCAGTAGTAAAATTCCTATCTACCTCACTGAGATTAGTATTACACCCATCCTGATTTAACATTAAAGTTTCTTCCAATTTAATTCAGATTTGTTTTCAACAAGTGAGAAATGCAAAACAAACAAGAAATTAAAGCCGTGTCCTTAATTATTGCCTACACATAGCCAATGCTTCAAAGAGCCAGCACAGCAATTGCATGACATGGGCACCAAGCAGCTAGTCCTGGCTCAACTCCCAGCCAAGGACTATGCTCACCACCAAAGCTTGGCATCAGGTGGGCAGGCGCAAAGCCGAGACAGAGGATGGACATTTTGGTGCTCAGGCTGTCATCTCCCTCCAGAAGCCAAAATAAGTTCCTGCGCCATGGTCATATCCCAGTGGCAAAATCTGCAGCTTTGTGCTCATCCTATGGACAACTGCTGCATGTTGCAAACCAGGATGAAGCTGGCCGTGTTTATTAGGGTTAAGCATGTTTGGCTCTCTTCAAAGTCAGCTCCTGGTTACAATCAGTGCTGTCACAAAAAATTAATTCAAAGTACCTAAGCTGCTTTCTTCTACACCAAAGTTTAAATGAATAAGAAATCAAGTACAGTACCACAAAATGCATCTCTTCAGCCTCAGAAGCTTGTTTACCATTGCTGTAGTAGCTGAATTGCTGAGTGAAATATTTACAACTATTCATGCAATCAAACTCATTTTCCCTAGGAAATAACTGATTAGGTATCTCACATCTGTTCCTGACAATGATTTAAGCCTGTACTGATCCGTATCTAGACCTGACATGAATGTTAATGTTTCAGAAACAGTCATCCTTAACAGGAGGATGACGACAGGCTATCCGGGTTGCTGGCGATTGACTGCAGTTGGGAAGTTCTGTGTCTACAGGTGAAGGATGACACAATCAGCTCATAATTTTCTCTAACCTTATGACCTAGGGCTTAGGAAGCATGACAGGAGATAGAAGTTAATTCTGCGTCAAGCTCTGCTCTATCTTAAGAATGATCTTCCTATCCCTGTCACAAGTTTGTAATATCTCACAGATGTTTGCTTCCTCTATGCAGAGCAGCAATCCTGCTCCACCAGACTCCAGCATCGCCTATCATCCTTCCAGCAACATTTCACCATTAGGGCTCTTTGACTGAAGCTGCTGCACATGTTGCAAGGCTGGGAGGAAAATCAGCTGCTAGTAAAGCTGATTGAGATGATTCCCTAATAAAGCATGACGTTCATGTCAGGAAAAACACAAAACTAAATTCCACTTTTTTGCTCCAAAAATAGCTGGTTTATGGGTAAACAGTCAATGCCAATGCACTGTTAGAAACAGCGAGAGAAATCTAATGTTTAGTTAATCTGATTTGATTCATCCAGCAATCCTCTTTTCCACAGGAAACATATCACAAGAACTTACAAAAAAAGCAGAAAAAAAGTATTTATCGCAATGGCTCCAAACTCCATAGTCCTCATCTCTACACAGAGTAAGGAAGAAATCTTTGTCCCTCTCAGGCCAACTGCAAAGCTCTGCAACATCGTGTCAAAGACGCCAACAACAAAAGAGAAGATCTGTATTCCTGCTCCTTCTGGTAAGGTGCATCCATCACAATAACAGTGCTTCCTAAGTTCTGACAAGATCAACTAGGTCAGAAGAAAACTTTTGGCAACAACTAAAATCCCCAAAAATTTAACTTCAAGGTCAAGAAACCAAATAAAAACAACTGAAGAAAGGACCTTGCAGAGCTGTAAATCAAATACAGGTGAAGCCTATGTAAGTGTCTGAACAGTAATCTCTGGAACAGTCAGGAATGCCTCATAAAAGTAGATTTCAAACACAATCCAAAGAAGATTAAACCGACAATTTATCTCTCCTAGGACTTCTATACATCATAAATAAGCATTATGCCTTCTATGTAAAGCAGCTCATTATCTGATTTATTCACCGATATCTCTTCTTATTCAAACTGGACTATATTAGAAAATCCCAGAATAGTTTCCTCAGCAAGGCAGCTTTTGAAATAAGATGATGATTTATATTTATAAAATTTTACTTACTGTGCCATCAAATTCATGTTAATATAATACATTATCTCTAAGGACAATTTTTAAGAAAGATGTTACACCAGCTGGATCACTTGTTAATATTCATATGCTTTCCGTAAAAGAAATTCAAAACACAGAAGTTGTTCTTCTTGCATTAGTCTTTTTTTCATCCCTCAATTGAAAACAGAGACTCTGCTCTAGTCATAACAGCCTAATACCAACAAACTAATCAGCCTAACACTCTAGATCTTGATAGCTCTACTAGTTGCCTTTTCAGCTATGAATATACCCAAAATAAGGAATTCAGCTCCAGATTCAAAACATGTGCCTTGGATAAGACAAAGTTCTGATTCAGCCTCATTCCAAACTCTGAATTATTTCCAGAAAGTAGAAAAACGGAGTTGTAGACAATTTTCCCATGTAACAAAATTTTCAGCAAGGGTTCTTGAGTTGTATGAACTTCCCCAAATAATGGACTTCTGCTCCGGGCTCAGCGAGACACAGGTACCAGGAGGTCTGGCAGTTAAAGAGCCAAGTTCCAAGAGATGTAAAGATACCTCAGATAAGAAAGTGATTTAGCTTCAGAGAAGTCCATGCTCGAGTAGAATGAGCAATGAGAACTGTCTGTCCCAGGACTGGAACCCAAGGGCCAACGTGTACTCCCTCTGCAATTCCACAGCTTCACATCATCACTGCCACATGGGAGGCTAACCCCAGAGTTTGTGATGGAAAGCAAATAAAGTAACTCACTATTTCTGTGTTGACACACCGTCGCCACCAATGGCAAAGCTCAACCCTCTGCAAGGAGCAAGATTAAGTAGAAAATGTAGGTGTTAAGATTAGAACAAAGAGTTTTTTTCATTAATATTTCCAACTGTGACCCTTCCATCTAAAGACAGCCCCCAAATGAAGCCATTCCAATTGTTCTATTTGAGAGAAAAAGCAAACTGTTGATATTCTTCTTCAATACATACATCAGTAATGAGTCAACCCTTTTTGCTGTGTATGACTCACTTAACACATACACACTTAATACGTCACTTAATAAAATTTGACTGGAAACAGTTCAATCAGAGTGAATATTCTTCATTTATTGTAAATGGTGCCAGTGTACATTGCACTCAGAGACAGGACAAACAGGTTTATGGCCACACTACCTCAGTAAGGCGTGTAACCCTCCGCAGCTATTCCAGCCTCTCTAATTGCTGCGTTTGCTGTGACAAGCCAACAGTGGACCAAACACACAGCATCCTTCCCCACGCATAAAAACGTATTTTCAGTTTGTGCAGCAGAGCTTTAAACAGCCTAAACCCAAGGGCTGACTCCCAGGGCCATTTATTTTCTCTTTGGCTAATACTCTGGGCAAGGTCTGCACTGCACAGAAGTTGACAGAAGTTCAACCTTTGCCTTCATCAGGGCTCCCTCTCACCCCCTTCAGATGAAGCCTCTGCAGCTGCTTGAAAATCTTCCTATAATGCTTCTGTGTCTGTGCAAAATAATTAATGGCAATGGGAGCTATTATCAGCTCATCTATTGTTCATTTATTTCTCAAAAAAATGGTTAGCTTAGTATGTTGCTAATGGTGAAAACTTTATTGTCCTGAAGCAATGTGCCACACTGTGCTGTGTGTTAACACAAAATTAAAGCAGGCTGATCCCAGAAGAGAACAAACAAACTTTATTAATTTCTCTTAAGCACATGCGTATGCATGTGTTTGTGGGCTGAACAGATGAAGCAAGAGAGATCAGCATCGTTATGGTTATGATTCCTGTCATTGCTAAACACCTGAAAATCTTGCCTAAGCTTGGGCAGTTTGTAAACAGGAATAATTACCCCTACAAATATCCTTGCATTTATCTATTAGTTAATCAATTAATCAATCTGCTTATAGCTGGCATTCAACGAAGCACCTCACGCTGACTTACAGGTGAGGTGGAACACCAATCGTGGGGTGACCAAGGCCCAGTTTAAGTGTCTGCTGAGCCGTGACACTGCCATCGGGAGCAGAGGGGCTTGCCTAAAATCCTGCCCGGAGCCAGGGTGCAGACAGCAGCACGGGTGGCAACTGCAGGTACAGCACAGCTACCAGCCATGCCTAGAGTACTTGGTGCACAACTCCACACATTTCTATTTCATGCAACAGGTTCCTGAGAAGCAGCCCTGGAAGACTGAGGTCCCAGAAGCAGATGAAGGGTGGCATGCAGGGTCCATAGCCCCCCACGCCATGTGAGCGGTGGTACAGGGAAGACCAAGACCTTTGCTCTCCCTGCCTGCTCAGGAACCCCAGGTGTTAGGGTCCCAGTGGGAGTGTGGCATAGTTGTCCCCAGTTCACCCGCTCTGTAAAGGTCAGGTAGCACTAGCGTTCAAGGCAGTTGTTAGCCAGTGTTACCTCTTCGATCATATCCAGAAATTGTCAGCAAACCACCCTATGCTCATCTTCCACCACCATCAACAGGAGGCCATTTCCAACAGCTCACGTGTGCAATTGTGTGTTTGTGGGTGTCGTATCAGCCCTCCAAATTAGAGCTCTGAGGTCTTGCTCTGCCTCCCTCCCTCCTAAGGAAAGATGTATTTCACAGTGTTCTCTGTGGTAATGTTTAGAAAGCCTCTTGGTTACCATAGTGTTAAGCACTAAAGAAACGTTGACAAATTAATCAATTATACAATTGTGTTTGCCTAAGAATACAAGTTACAGTTAG
This sequence comes from Eurystomus gularis, assembly GCA_013400335.1. Taxonomy (NCBI): domain Eukaryota; kingdom Metazoa; phylum Chordata; class Aves; order Coraciiformes; family Coraciidae; genus Eurystomus; species Eurystomus gularis. The sequence continues at coordinate 59,524 of VZZY01024032.1, read as the reverse complement.
ATGATTGAATGCATTTCAACAGCTCCATGGAGCTTGGTTAACACACTTCCTCTTCTACAGTCTCAATATTGTCCTCATTTGCGCTGTCATTTTTCCATATTTCAATTTCTCTTTACAGGCAGCTTAGTAGGTATGTGATCCCTGCTTCAGGCTAAGTCAAGCTGTTCTCCTTCTTGCTTGCCTACTTGCTTTCCATCATTTTTTTTTCCTTCCTTCTCTCTTTCATGTAATAAGATGCACATTATACACTTAACTTTCCTACAACAAAACTGTGTTTATAAAACTACTAATCCATCACTAATGATCAGCACTCACTTCTTTTTTTCTAGAAGTTATCCTGCACAGTTTACAGCACTGGAGCAGAGCTGATTTTAAGTCCAGCATAAAACATTTTAGGAATATCAGGTAAAAAAGGAACACCTACAAAAACAACACTATTAATGGCTACTTCACAACATCTCTTCAAGCTGTTGAGATGTGCCAGGAGCCCCAGAACACGTCCTCATATCACGCAACAAACTTAGAATACACATCCTAAAAATGCACCAGTACAGATTGGGAGGCGATCTGCTAGAGAGCAGCTCCATGGAGAAGGACCTTGGAGTCCTGGTGGGCAACAAGTTATCCATGGGACAGCAATGTGCCCTTGTGGCCAAGAAAGCCAATAATATCCTGGGGTGCATTAAGAAGAGTGTGTCCAGCAGATGGAGGGAGGTCCTTCTTCCCCTCTACTCTGCCCTAGTGAGACCTCACCTGGAGTACTGCATCCAGTTCCAGGCTCCCCAGTTCAAGAGGGACAGAGATCTACTTGAGAGAGTCCAACGGAGGGCTACGAGGATGATTAGGGGACTGGAACACCTGCCTTATGAGGAAAGGCTGAGAGACCTGGGGCTTTATAGTCTGGAGAAGAGAAGACTGAGAGGAGATCTAATTAATGTGTATAAATATGAGGGCTAGGTGTCATGAAGAAAGGGGCAACCTCTTTTCACTTGTGCCCTGCGATAGGACAAGGGGCAATGGATACAAGCTAGAGCACAGGAAGTTCCACCTCAACATGAGGAGGAACTTCTTTACTGTGAGGGCTACAGAGCACTGGAATGGGCTCCCCGGAGAGGTTGCGGAGTCTCCTTCTCTGGAGCCTTTCAAGACCCGTCTGGATGCGTTCCTGTGTAACCTGCCCTAGATTCTATGGTCCTGCTTGGCAGGGGGGTTGGACTTGATCTCCAGAGGTCCCTTCCAACCCCTAACATTCTATGATTCTGTGATTCTATCAGAAGCCCAAAAGGTTAAACTGTGTTGTGACACAGAAAAGGGCAGGTGAAGATCACTGCCAGTACTGCATGGCCTTGTATCTACACAAAGTTCATTACACAATGCTAGCAACAAATCCCAGAAAACACATCATGAAGTACAATACAGTCACTGGTAACACAACCTGAAGGAAAAATGCCTCTCTGGCCCAAATTCTGATGAACAAGTTAAACCAGAGAGCATGCCAGAAAAAACTTCAGGCAGTTCTGCCCGTCTATTGCTACACGGGAGTCTCTGCACACTCCCAATGTCTAGTGCTTGAGAGGAAGGCAGATATGTGGAAAAAAAAGATTAAAGTCTGCAGCAACAGGGAAAATTCATTCTTGCCTTGGCTCCCAAGAAAAGAGCAGATGCCTGGGGTTAATAGTGCAAACAAAACCAGGTCCGTTCTCCTTTCAGCCTTACATTAAAAATATTACTGTACTGGAGACCATGGGACTAACTCTGCAAACTTAATTTCCCATCTCCAGGAACTCTCTAATTTAATTGTATAATCTCTTTCATAAGATTATCAAGATCTATCTCAAAACTACCCTAATTGAAGGACTATTACACAACTTCAATCCTTAGGTAGCTAAAAGCTTTAGTCTAATTTCCCATCCAAATTTATTCATGACCAACTTAGACAATTTGATCCTGTTCAGATGCTATCTTCTGACTTAGTTTTCTGCCTTCTTGCTATTTAGTCCCAACTGTGTGTAAAAAGACCTGCTGTAACCTGTGCCTTCATTTGTTCAACTGGCCAGAGCTGGGTCTTCAACCTCACTTCATACAACCGACGGTCACAGCTATCTCCTGACTAGCCAGTGCATCCACATCTCTCCCTTCTGTCACAGACAGCTGATGAACTCCTGCTTCACAATGGAAATTCTTGTTACTGGTCTCCACATTTAAAACTTTGCATGACTTTGCACTCAGCACTGTTAGTGTCATTTATTTCTATCACTCCAATCATCAGTCATCTGAATTCCTTTCATATGATAATCTGGTCCTCCTCCATATTGCCAATACCTCCCAACTTTGTGTCATACTGCTCAGCTCCCGGGCACACACCCAGACCCTACCCACTGGTCAGAGCAGCTCCATTCAACAGGCACAAGCCTGGTCCCAAGGGAGCGACAGCACCCATCTCTCTCCATCCTGACGAGTTCCTTAGAACACCTCTCTCCATTCAGAAACCTTTCTGTGCACGTAACTGTTGTATCTTTTCCTCAGCTAGCTCCTTTTCCACCTTTCAAGTCTTGTATTGAACCACCATCTTCATTCTAAGCAATAATGTCCTGTGGGGCATGGTATCAAATACCTGCCTTTAGATAAATTACATTCCTGCCTTACCCCACCTAAATACTCTGTTATACAAAAAAGATGTTAGATTAGTCTAGCACAATCCGTCTTTGATAAAATCTTGTTGTAATTTAGACTGCTTCCTCATTATTTCCATGTCTAATTATTCTTTCATACAAAATACGTCATGAGACACTGTGTACTGTTGCATTCAAACCAGCAGGCCTATAGTTCCCTGCATCTTTTTTTAATTTTTTGACTGTATAGGGACTTCATGTGCAGGACACAAATGCTTCCCCTCTTTCCCTCTGCAGCTGAAGAGCCATGGGAGAGCCTTGATGCAAGCTGTGCAAGCGTTGTCCGCTGCTTTCAGTATTCCAGGACTGGGATTATTGGCACTTCTCCACTTGTCTCACTAAGATATTTAAGTTTTTTTTGTTTCCTTTGGGTTTTTTTAAACTTTGCTATGAATAGCTTTCAGTCTCCTGCAGATTTGTTAGTAATTACACTCTGTTCCAGATTCTACAGAAGGTTCTGCTTTCATGAGAAAGTTGTGTCGTTATTTAGAGACATCAGTTCTCCTTTCAGTTTAGGCACGGCTAACTTCAGTTCTGTGCAAATTGACAAAGTGCAGGTTTTGGCTGAATCCAAATAAATTTATTTGAACCAAAATAAGAATGTCCTTATGCAAGGTCACATCAGTTTAATCAAATCACTTTCAAAACAGACTTAAACTAAATTGGTATAATCTCCCCATGTAGACAAGGCCAAAGCCAATAATGGAATATGAAGTAGGTCAAAGTCCCTCATTAATTGTCCACATCTCTGTGGTTTGACTGAATCTGGTGCTGCTGAGGTTGAACAGATACATGGCCAGCAAGCCCAGCTCTGTACAGAGTGCTGGTCAAGGCATCGCCACCACCTCAAAAAATCGGGCCTCAAGGGAGACTGGAGTAATCACATAGAATGGTTTAGGTTGGAAGGGACCTCAAAGATTGTCTAGTTCCAACTCTCCTGCCACAGCAGAGACACCTCCCCTTAGACTAGATTACTCAAGGCCCCATCCAACCTGGCCTTCAACACCTCCAGGGATGGAGCATCCACAACCCCCTGGGCAGCCTGTTCCAGTGTCTCACAACCCTCAGGGTAAAGAATTTCCTTCTAATTTCCAATAAAAATCTCCCCTCTTTCGGTTTAAAGCCATTATCCCTCATCCTACCACTACAGGCCTTTGTGCAAAGTCCCTCCCCAGCCTTCTTGTAGGTGCCCCTCAGACACTGGAAGGGATAACAAAGATGCTCTTGCCAGGCTTCCACAAAGGGACACTGTTTGCAAGTCATACAAGCCACAGAGCAAGAAGTTGTGTTGTGCTGCACAGTCCTGCGTGCACCTAAAGCAGCAGAGGAATAAGTGAAAAAGAGGAATGGCCTCAGCCTGGGCAGCAGAGCAGGACAGACATGGCAGAGCTGCAGCCAGGCGAGTCCCCCTGGCTGTGGCTGTGCCGAGGGGCACAGGGTCACTATTGCAGCAGGACACGGGGCACCTCGAGCAGAGTGTGGCCTTAGGTGAGCAAAGATTTACATGACATAAGGATGTCATCCAGGTTGTAACAAATAAATACAGTTTTTGTACCTGCCTGACTCCTTAATAGAGATTTGGGACTGAAGTGATACAGAGGTGCATCATTTTCATAACACCAGCAAAGACTGGTCCATACTATTTTTGGTTTTGTAGGTTTTACTACTTTGGTTAAAGCCTCAGTATTCCACTGGAGTTCATAACTGTTCTGGTACAAGGCTGGATTCAGTTGTTCTGGTACAGGCACATAGCTTATACCCGTAGCCTTGAAGGAATGAGCTGTGTTGGCATCAAAACCTTTGTATCATTACACGTGAATCTCAAGAGGTTGCATAATTCAGGGCAAAACAATGCAACTTGTGTGCATAGACAAGCCCTAGCTCCAAACTGCAAAGGCATGCTACCAACTTTTTATTACTACTAAAGAGCAGAAGTTGGCGTCAACAGTCCCTTCTCTGAAACGTAATGTAATGTAATGCTGCTTCCAACACTGGGAGACTTTCATTATGAACCAGTCATCTGCTAATTTTAATCTTTAACCCTGAGCTATTTTTGAGCACCTGATGTGTGTCTTAAACCAGCAAAATAATTGAATACAGACACAGTCTGAGTAGCTAAAGAACAGGAACCATCACATATCTTACTGGCCAGTTTCACTGAATTCTGTAGTTTATATATATATATAAAAAATTCAAACCAATTTTACTTTTTCCTCTAGATCAAATAATCCACAGCTCTGAATGAACAGAATAAATGAGAAGTAACCACTCCCAAAGCTGTCTGCATTTTTCCTATTACATCTTCCAGAAAAACTCTAAAGGTTCAGTAGTACACACGCTCAGCCCAAGAGATACAAAAGCCCCCGTTCCACACAAACCTCCACTCTTGGTTCAACTCCTGAGCCTCCTCTCCTCATTAGTGCTTGCTGCATTTGTCAGAACTTTGTCAGCCACAGAGCCCCGAGCACTGTCATTAGGGCGCATCAGTGCACAGGGTGCCCTGCTTCTCTGTGACCCATCCCTCGCACGCTGATCAGCACATTACAGGAAAATTATCTTTTATATATATATACACATACTTTCTAGAAAACCAAAAGTCCAAATGTATTTTTCTGACTGGATAACTACGGTGAGGCATTGCAGCCTAGGAAGTTTAGAACACCAATCCCCCACCACGCCGTAGCTTGCCCAGTACCGGGCACACACCGCGCGCTCCTGAAACACCCACTGCTTCAAACAACACTGGTAGGACCCAGGGGTGCTGCGAACCCTGCGCACCACAACCATGAAGAGCTGCCTCTTTAAGGCAAGTTCCCATTTCCAGAGCTGGGGATTAGCGAGCATCGATCCAGCAAGGACGGGAGGGGGACTGTCATTCTGCCTAAACATAAAGCGACTCCCAACACCTTCCCATGCATCCATCGGGAACGTCTCGTCCCGTTAGTTACATCAGCGCTGCCGCTTTCACTGCTCAGGACAAAATAAACTCAGGCTAATAAATGACAATTCCCTCCCGGGCTACCTTGCTCCCTGGCAGAGCATGGGGCATTGTAACAGCTTTGGCTTCAGGTGCGGGTACCTCCAGGGTTACTCCCACGCTGAAGAAGACAGCCCCGTTCGGGGGCAGCGCTAGCTGGGACTTGGTCCCCAAAAAGTGACTTGCTGCGCTGGACTTCTCCAGGATCCACTCGGGAGGGACGTGCTCTGCGGGTGGCTCGGGAGCCTCCTGCCTTTGGGGCCGGTGGCACCTGACAGAGGACAGGTGATCTCTCCAGTGCGTGTGACACCTCCCTTGTGAGTCACGCAGGGCTCGGCTCTGAACTGGGCTCCCAGTGCCAGCCACCCAGCGCAACCGCTCGGCCACTTCTGCCATGAAGGACCAAGGCTCGGAGTTACCCTTCACAAACCCACAGCTGAAACATCTGAGGGGCTCTCAAAGCCTTCATCATGCCCTGCTTATAACGCAGAGCCCGTAAAATCAAACGACACAATAACCCCGGTGGGAGGAGTAACTAACTCTTCAACCTGGATTTTCGATGCTATCTTTAGGCACAAGACTCCGTTCGGAAGTTTCCCCCCTCCCACCCCCCAGCGTGTTTTCAGACGAACGCACCCTCAGAAATCCAGGACGGAGCGAGGAAACTGCCATGAGGCCCATTTCAGCCTCCGGCAGACCGGTTTCCCCCCCTCAGCCCCGCGTTGTGCCCAGTCCCGGGGCTATTCCCGGGCTCCGCGGGCCGGGGCTGGGGGGGGTGGGTTGGTACCCGGCCGGGATGATGCCGCCGCGGCTCCAGCATCCCTGCCCGGGAGCGGCGGAGCCCCCTCCCCGCCTCACCCCCGCCACCGGCAACTCCTGGAGCAGCTCAGTCCCGTGCTCGTCCTGCCGACACACCGGGTTTGGTTTTTTTTGTTTGTTTGTTTGTAGGTTTTTTTTCTGAGGGGAGGGGAAATCGGACAACTTAAGTTGCGGCTCGAAATTTTCCTCCCCGAAACTTAATCGGGACCGTCTGGGAGGTGCTGGGCGAGGGCAGGGCAGCCGTGCAGCGGGGGCTCTGCCCGGGGCACACCACGGCTCCCTCCCCGGGACCCCCCCC
>VZZY01024032.1:0-52291 GCA_013400335.1 Eurystomus gularis | reverse complement strand
TGCCCGGCCCGGGCATCAGGCCCCTCGCCCCGGCCGGGTCTCGGCCCCGCCGCCTTCCCCACGACGCGGCCGGCACCGGTTCCGTGCCCGCCCGGAGCTGGCGGGATGAGTCACCTCGTACCGTGACTCGCTGATGTCACATCTGCTGCTTCCTTCCTCGCACGACTCTGGTTTGCTCTTCCCTTTCTCTCCCGTCGTTACTGCCCCTCCTCTCCAGGCACAGCGGGTTGCTCCTTGCCCCCTTCCCGTGCCCAGCGGGTCCCAGCCCCGGCAGCCCCGGAGAGCGGGGCCGCGCTTCACTGGGGACCGCCGCTTGCCCGGGGCTGGATTTACTCTTCTCTTGCTTCGGGAAGCAGGAGCTACCGAAGGCTGTGCCATCAAGACTGGTGTGGAGCCTCCTCCGCCCGCTCCTCGGGGTGCTCCCGGGAGGGGGTTAGCACTCGCTGCAGCGGGAAACGGGTTTTGTTGGGGTGACCCGGGGGACTTGGGTCCCTAATCCAGGCCCCAGGGAGCTGCCAGCACCTGCATCATGTCACCCCCTTCCCAAACTGACTGCGCTCTCCTCTTACCAACAGCTCAGATTTTTCTTTTCCCCCTGCTTCAGCTCCTCTTGGAAAGCTGCCCTTCAACCTGTGCAATGCTGTAAGATCTGCTCCTTCTGGGAGCGAATTCCTGCCCAGTAGCCCTTTTCCACAGCTTCCATACCTGACCCCTGGCTTTTTTTTTTCTCAGCCAAAATTCCCGTTCCTCTCCCAGCCCTTGCTCAGCTGGAGGCAGGGGGCAACCGAGCGGCCTGTCTGCATGGCCCCAGCCCCTGCACATGCCAGTGCCCCAGCGCACAGCATGGGGGACAAGAGCAGAATCATGGGGGGTGGGGGACAAAAGGCTTTGCTATGAGGTTTTTAACATAAACCTGATGCCACTGAGGAAAGGGAAGTGATGTTGTTACAGCAATAACCCTGACGAACATTGGCTGTTATTGATGAACATGAGAGAAAGGGCACCTTTGAATGCCGTATGTTTTCTTTCTTATCAGAGGCAAAGCAAAGAGTGCGGTCGAGCTGACTGCTACAAGTGGCAAATCTCATTTTCCCACCGAGAGCATGTTTTTGAGGCACGCAGCCTCGTCACCTGAAACACAGCAACCTTTCCCTCGTCCATGCGAGGAAAAGCCTTCTTGCTCTCTTTCAGGCAAGGTACAAACAGGTAGCAAATGCAGCGTTTCTCTCCTTTTTTCACTTAAGGTGTGTCTCTGCAGCCTGCAGTGCAGCCCGAGTGATGGTCACTGAGAGGATGCCGCTGCCCGCATACGTGGGCATGCAGATACACATTTGGGGAGTTAAATCAGATGAAAAGAGAATGCCACACTCTGCAGCTGGGACACTTAAGATGAAGCACCCATGGACGGATGCTGTGGGCAGCACAGGCAGGATGTGGCCCCAGAGGGGCTGGGGCTAAGCAGGTTTCCCCTGAAGGCACCAAGTGCCGCAGCCATTGCCCTGGGTTATGCTGGCAGCCGACTGGGAGTGCTGGCACTGCCCGGCCAAGCCTGCACTGGGGCCACTTCTATGGCCATCTCCATCCCACAAGCCTGGCAGGCACAGCCAACATCTCTGGCTCTGCCTGGCGGGCAACAGCATCAACACTCTTTTCTAATAAAGCAAAACACCCAGAAATACCACTTTCCATGTTAATTACAATAACATGATTTTCTGACCAAAAATCCTGTTTTATGTGAAGTGTTTTAACCAACTCCCCTGCAGCCCCTGGCAGGCAGAGACAGCAGGCTGGGCAACCACAGGAGCTACTCTTCCTATAGGCATGCTGAAAAAGTTTTCATGTTGATGTCCTTCATTATCTCGTTTAGAAGAACACACCCTCCAATACGATCCTTCCAAAAGTTAAAAACCAGACAGGGACACAGGCATTTCTGACATGACAAAATTCACACATTGCTCAGCAAGCTGCGGCGTTGGGCAGCTTTGGCTGTACCCTGCGATGGCTGGCACAGCCTCAGATTTGTTTATATTATTAGTTTTTAACAATGCTGTGTTGCAAAGACATGCCAGCAGCAATAAAAGCAAGAGACAGCTGATTTTGGCCAGAAAATAAGGACAGCAAAGAATATCTATCTATCTATCTATCTATCTATCTATCTATCTATCTATCTATCTATCTATCTATCTTTTTATCCTACCTACCTATATCTCTCTGTATATGTGTAGGTATATATAAATATAGCTAAACCCTGCTCCACTCTCCCACCAGACTGGAGAATCCTGCAGCCCGGCAGGCACCATTAAAGAGTAACATAATTAAACAAGGAAATAGAAGCATAGCTTGGGCTGTTTTTTGCAAGATCACACTCTCATGCACAATCTTTTATCCAGAGGAAAGGGTTGTCCAAATCAGTCTTCAAATTACATACTGCAAAAATTCATAGCCAGGAAATGCTTGCATTGCACAGTGCTAAGTCAAGAACCAGCTCTGGTACAGGGTAAAGCACCTCAGCCTTGTCTCACTCGGGAGCATGTCCAGAAATTCAACATTACGAATACAATGCAATATTGTACAACACAATATTACACTTTTCAATGCAATATTACACTTCTCGCACAGCAGTAACCATGAGGATTGGGACAATGCAAACCAAAAGGAGAGAGAAGAATAGAGACAAAAAAGTGGAAAAAATACCCTTGCCTTGATCCGAAGTGGCTGGTTCTGGGCAGGTTTCGCTGTGACTCTGGGATGCAGCAGCGAGTGGAGAGTTGAAGCGATGGAGCCCACCCAGCACCTGCCATGGGAGCATGTGGGCAAAGCGGTGAGAGCCCGGTTCTCGGTGACAGTGTTAATCGTATCAGTGCTATTGCACAACACTGTTGCCTTGACACTGTGTCATGTAAAGATTTTAAACTGCCTCTTTATTAGTCATCCTCTATTCATTTTAATTATGCCTGATAAACAGGGTCATTTCACCTCTATGTTCTAGTGTATGTGCTTATCTTGCATATTTATAACACCCAAGAGACTTTCAATCTTTTACTGGTAGGTGCGGAGGAATGAGTCGGCATTGCCATCAGAGCCTGCTGGTGGTGCTGGGCGTCTGCGTGCTCTATTTTCAGACCTCTGCTCTCCCAGTGTGGAGATCTCCACAGATCCTTGATCCTGGCACAGAAAAAGTTCAGGCAGAGGCTTAGGTCAATTCATGGGAACCAGTAAGAAGGGATAGGCTGGTTGAAGCCCACATTTAAATTTTTTTTTAAAGATCAAGTGCTGTAGGTGTGTGCGTAACACCACAGGACTCACTTTGATCTTCTCCAAGGACGGAATTTTCTGGGGATTAAATTCTTGTCACTGAATTATGGTATTGGTTCTTTAACAAAATCAAAGTTGGGAGATGGATAAATAATTATTGGGTTTAAAATAAATAATATAGTTGAAGTTTCTGGAATATTTTAGTCACATTTACTTGCAACATAAAAACATCCTGTTCAAGAGTGAAACAGTCTCTGCAATTCCTTATCTGTCCTCATGTTTGTGAATGCTAAAGTTTCACTGAAAACTTCTGGAGCAAGCAGTGCATTTTCCTTTCTGCAGCATTATGACCTTCTCCTCATCCCACACTCTCTGGTTTGTGGTGGGGAGGAGGAAGTGCCTTTGGGCCAGGCACAACTCTGCTACCTGTAAGATACTCAAAGTCAGGCTTTGCAGTGGGGACTGCCTGCTTAGAGCTCACATTTCTGCTTCAAGCAACACCCTACAGCTATCGGAGTCCTCCTCCCTCTTGAGATGCATCTGTTCTCTGGGCTTATTTATTTTCACCTTCCCTTCCCTCTGCTTAAAAGACTCAAAAATAAAATTCAGCTTTGCACCACAATCATGTGGGATGGATAAAATCCCATTCTCATTTAAGTTCAGAAATAGGAACGGAAACTTCATTAAAGGCAGAACAAAAACCACATTTACTCCAGTGTGAACAGGATTTCCCCCTTATCACAAAATCTTGCATCCCTGTGGGCTGGAAGGAGCTCGTTGCTGTCCTACCCAGCATCTTTGAGTGCCATGTTGAATCGTTATCCAACTGCTTAAAAGGATTAGGAATATAAGTGAGTTAATCACCATTTGGGACAAAATTCCAACTAAGCTTTTGAGAACCAACTGGAATATTTTTATTTCTATCATTGAGCACCTCATTTCGTAGAAAGCGGTTTAAGATGGTTCTTGTAAAGGCACAACTGGTATCCAAATTTTGTGTGTATCTAAGGCCCTGTATTTCCTTGTGTTGGAGTAACAGCATGGTATCAGCATGAAAAATTTATTTATTTGAAAAGCTGAGAGGTGCCCAAGTCAGAGATCTGGCCAGAAAGAGGAGTAAAAGAATATTTTTAATGTGGCTGATCATACTTTAACCAATAATTATTATTTTTATAAAGGAAAAAGTGTTCTCTCTTAATTGCAGTAAAATATTCTCTGATAAGTGTTCTTGTTATCTGCTCTTCTGCCTAACTCAAAGAAGTGAGGAAAAAACACTTGCACAAACAAGAACATGGCTACTTTCTTCTGCCCATCTCCTTCCATGAGAGCATATACTGACTCTAAAGCTCTTTGACCACATTTTAGCTTGATCTCGTTGGATAATGTACCTATGAATTAATTTTCTTTGATGCTGGGTTCCTATCTCCTAGAGACTGTGCTGAGGACAAATTCATGCTGCTGCATTTAAATATGGGTTAAGTGGGCACAGGCAATAATCACCTCTGATTAGTATAATCAGCTATTGAGGGGCCTCATGATCGGAGACATAAAATAGAAGCTTAATAATAATTACGTGAAAGGCCCAAATCCCCCTGAATTCAGCAGTCAGAGGACAAATGGGCAGAGGGAGCATCAGGTGATGGCAAGAGCTGTGCCACCAGCCATGGAGGAAGCACAGAGGAAGAATGGGCGTGTCAGTGCAGAATTACCATCCATCATCTGCAAGTGCATCCTTCTTGGTAAGTCACAGTTGTTACTAATTAGCACATTAAATCCCCGTTGATAAACATGGATATTTCCTATTAATACTTCTGCTGATGCTAAGCTTTATCCATACGAAGTGGTAACACTTTAAAGCTTCTCTTTGGTACTTGCCTGTTCTTACTTGATCCCGTATACAGCAGTTGGGAATTCTGCAGGTCAACTATTCCTCTCTGGCTTTTAACCAGGGCAAATTCCATGTTAACAATGTCATCTGATGGAGTTTTCAACATCACGGGTTAGAGCAGCAACGTCTGACTCCAAGACAAGAAGCAATGTGCTCCTGGCCAAATGTGACAGAGAGAAAGCTGTCCTTCAGGAAGATCACCTGATCTTCCTCTCTGAATTATAACCCAGGTCTGACCAGCCCCCTGAGTTGCACGTGTGGGTGTCAAAGGGCACGTGTTGGGAGAGCCTACCAGTCTGTGCTGAGACTGGAGCTGCTTCCACCCATACCTGCCCATCTATCTCCCAGCACTGACATTTCATCTCCTTTCCTCTGCCTGGACTGGTCTGCAGCCAGAGGGCTCCCAACGACATCCTAATCTCCTTCGGAAACTGGGTAACTGGGTCGGAGAGTGGCATTGGAATGGCTACGACTTGCAGGCACAAAGTACTGCAGCTCCTGCAGCCCCACTCACCCCCGGCACAGCCTTGCTGATGGGGAGACCTCCCTCTGCAAAACCCCGTGCAACAGGGTGCTGAGAGAAGCTATCGCCAGATTTGACTTAATAAGGAAAGTACAATCTTCCTCTCCAAGGCAAAGTGACCAGTGCAGTCCTTCCCCAGCTCTGCAGCTTGTACAACAACACATTAAAATCCAGACTATTGAAGACTGCAGAAGGACCCAGTAGAAAGCAGGCAGGGTGTCTGCATTTGGAAGACCGTGGGGCTGACAATCTTTCTGCCACACCCTGATTGGCAAAAACTGAAAAAAACCCCAACGTATAAATCCATGTAGGTATCTGACACCATGCAAACTCACTAACCACAAGCAGTTGCAGGTACTTAACCACCAAGGAAAGACGGGGCGTAGTTTGACAGTCAGCCAGATTATAAATGTCAGGCGACAGCTTCTTAAGCACAAGTTGTGCCAGTGGTTCTTTAGAAGAATTGAGCAGCCTGATTATCTCGAGGGACCACTGACAACACAACCCAGATGCTATAAAGGACAGGAGCCTGGAGCACAGGCCCCAGGGCACATCTCTCCCAACACCTCCCTTAATGGTCTTTCAAGGTACACAGGAAAGAAAACGTGTGTCCTCGATTCCAAGTGCACCAAAGTCAACATGGTTCTTGGGCAACTTCCACTGTTTTCCTCCTGCCTTTTTTAAAACCACAAAAACCTTCTAAATAAATTCATGATATTCAAAGAGATTTTACCCTGGGAGCAGGGTGGACTGAGAGCATCCCATGTTGCTGATGCTGTGCCACTGTGCTCATATCTAAATAAAAGCAAGTTAAAATGCAAGTCCGTGAGACTTTGTCACTGTGTTCTACCACTAAATGATACTGAAATTTGTAAAAAAGACATTCAGAACTGCATCGGATGTTACTGCACTCTCTACTCATAGAAATGCACATGGTTTTTGTGGGCACAGGGGACACTATCAATGAATTGACTACGATGCTAGAAATGAGTATTGTGTGACTGATTTCGTCTACCAGCAGTGCTGCAACATGTCAGTCCTACTAAGTGGAAGTAAATCCCTGACTGACGCAGTGAAATCACTTTCTATTATGCAGCTATAAGTGACTGATCACGTTTTGTGTGTCTACACAAACATAAGACAGTTTGAATTCCCTCATCTAAACAGGAATATCAAGATCAGTTTTGGTCAGAGCTTGTGAATGAGGGGCTGGGACTGGAGAGAGGAGCTGTCTAATGAACATATCTGTCATTAAACGTGGGACACATTTTGCAGAAACAAGACCTGTGGGAAATAGATTGGATGTTTTCTTTGGACAGCTTGTCTCTTTTCTAGGCCCCAATATGGTAGTGACCATGTGGGCAGCTAAGTTCTGCCACTCTTCTCATCCTGACCCCAAGTCCCTCACCATTGACTGTCTCAGCAACAGATCCTGCTGGTCCTCTCCACATTGAGAAACCTCCTCTGCCTTTTTACTCCAAGGGAAGCATCCATCTTCAGTGATGAACCAAGCAGCACCTTCCCAGCACATTTGTGGGCAGCCAGATGAGCCTGAGGAGGTTTTTGGTTTGGGTTTGATCTTTTTGGTTTTGTTTGTTTTGCTGCTTTTTTTTTTTCCAAGGGCGTGCGTGTGTCAGAAAAATGGTTCCTAGTTGTTTTGCACTTACCAACTTCTGTCAAGTTGCAGTGTTTCTCACTGCAACATCCACCTTTGTACCCAATTTTCCATTCAACATAGTATAAAACCAACATGGTTCTGCAGAGCCCAGAGCTTCTCCAAGCACTGCAAACCACAGTTTAGGAAAATGCTGGCTTACAACAAATTTGTTTTCATTGAAGTGAAAGATTATCCTGCTTTGGAGCATCACTGCATTTTAGTGACCCCTCCTTGTTCCCCCCACAGTTTTCATCCTCCCCTTATTCAATACATGTGCCTTCCCTTCTCGCTGCTGGTGGTGCTGGTTTGCACAATAACAAGTTGTTTCGATGGAGGAAAAACAAGCAAGAGGCTCCAAAAATAATTTCTTTAAAAAGTGCTTTGTTTCCTGTAGAGCTTCAGTCCTTTCACGTGTGGAACTTCAGTTGACCTGCTTTAGACAGCACTTGCAGAAAGTGCTACAAAACCAGCACTCACTGTGGGTTTGCTGCCCTGTCATCATCTCCTTCAGTTAATTCAGACACCGTGCAGTAGTACGTACACGGCACAGATAGTGTCACTAGCTTAGCAACCGGTGGGTGAATCATAATGAAACTATGAAGAGGAAACTTGTCAGAAACCGAAGAAAGAGCTTGCTTTTCAGTGGAGTGTTTCATCTACAGGAGAGTGCTCAAGTTAAAGATGCCAATGAGAGAATTAACTTGTGTCCTAGTCACTTAATGCAGCTTTTTATGCAGTTATTTACTGGTTCTGTTGCTATGGGAAATATGAATACTTGCCATGACAACTGCAGTAGAGTGTGGCACAAAATCCGCTTCACACAGAGCATCTTCTTAAGGAACTGCTCCCATTCATGCATCCTACAAAATACTGTGTCCTTGAGAGCAATTCAGTGTGGGGTTTGCAGGCACAGTGATTAATTCTTCTGCATTTCTTCTACAGTGGGATATTGCCTGGTGTCTAATATTAGTTATCACTTGGTCCTTATATAGCCCTTTAATTATTACACCTAAAAGCACTTTGCAAAGGTAATCCTTACAAAAACAAAAACAACAACAACAAAATCTCTGCTTATTTTACAGATGAGCAATTCAGGCAAAACATTTCATACAAAGCCCCACACCACAGCAGTATCAGGACTGGTGTTTGCACCCATGTCACTTGGGCCAATACATTAGGGTAACAGGAACACGGCTCTCATTGCAACAGGGTGGGATGACCCGATGAACTCTGCAGCCAAAATCTGCACCACTGGGGCAGAGCAGCTGCTGGGGAAAGTTTTAGTAAGCTTAGTGTATCTGTACCTCTGATCAAAGAGAAGCAACAAATCTGAACTCTGGTTGGTGGTATACCTGGGTGGCTGCTGGCCACTGTAGGCAGGCTTGGGGATGCAGGGCACTCCCCCTGCCAGCCAGCATGCTGAAGGAAAAGGATTGCACACCCTGCAATATTTTGTTCCAGAAGATGCGAAAGCATCCTTCCCTGTTTGCACGGAGGGGTTCTGCATGCTGCCGCTGATCTGAGTTGTGCACACAAAATAAAGCACGCACTGCGTTGTGTGGTTCACCCAGGCTGCAGCTCCAAACACCCTGCAAGCTCCTGCTTCCTTTTGGCGGGTGGGATTCCTTGTGCCAAACCGTGTGCTGCTCGCTAGGGCAGAGACCCACCGCTCCCCAACAGGTACAGGCTGTGGGCATAGCATGAACCAGCAGCACAAAGTTAGATGGCTGGGTTGCATGCACTTTGAAGCTCTGTCCTGCCTTGGCCATTAGTGGGACATGGAGTTTTCTAAAGTTATTTGCTTTAAAAATGATTTTTGGAGGGGAAAAAAGTAACTCAACAAATTGTGATCAAGGGTTATGAGTAACTTAGAACACAAAGAATGTGCTCAGAGTAAATATGTGGCCAAGAAAACCATTACTAACCGAGACGATAATCATTCTGGCTATTTACCTCTTAACCTTCCAGACATGTTCAAAAGTGCATAATAAGTGACTTCTCTCCTTTATCACAAGGTTTAGCCTAGAGGGAAACTCCCTCTTTTAGTTACTGACGTTAACCATGTTGCTTTTGGCATTGGATCTATTTCTTTACTGTAAAAAACAGCATTGACAACTTTTTTCCACTGTTTAATTTGTGTAGTCACAGTAATTAAATATGAATCTTCAAATATTGCTTGACACATTGCAGATTTATCGTCAGTGAAACAGTCTTCTGCACATTTCTGTAATTGCTGCTGTTCAGAACAAAACGGTTATGCACTGAAACACTGACAATTTTCTCCTTTTGGTGAAGTTCTCATTTGTTTGCCTTCTTGGCAGTGCTGTACAGCCGTTTCATTTCGTAATTAAATTCTTTGCCATTTGCATATGGAGGCAGTGGTTTCCTTTCCAAATTTTTGTTGTTGTTGTCTGCATTTTACATTGTTTCTGAAGATGTGCAATCCAGTATGTGCTGCAAGGAGCCAATGTATCCTCGAGCAGCATCTTATGAAAAGTGCTGCCCCAGCTGAGTGACAGACAAATAGAAATCACATGGATGCTTCACTTGAGTACAGTGGCCTTGATGGCCTGGAAAGAGTTTTGCCTGATGGGTGGCTTTAACCCTTCATGCTTCTGTGGGTGGTAAACCTTGCAAAGAATTAACCGCGACTTCAGGCCTTAGTTCAGATTGCAGGGTTGGGGTTTTACATCTCCACAGTGTGCACTTTTACATCGCGATTGCCCACCATCTATCCGTGTTTCCTTAGAAAGGACAAAGATTTACATTCCCTGAGTAGATCAGTTCTGTGTTAAAGAGGACAGAGGAACAAACAAGTAACTCTGGGCACCCTTTAACCCTGGCAGGAGCAGCCTGTGTGATTTCTGTGTCTCAGAAAGTGATGGGGAAAAGCACTGCCCATCCTGAGTCCCCAGGCAGGCGGCTGACTACGTGTTACCTGTCTGTCAATCATGCTGTTACACAAGCTGTTTGAATAGTCTCTGCTTAACTGTTCACACGTTTGTATCTGCTCAGAAACCCTCTGGCTCTCTTCTCTTCAGTAAATTTGTAGCTTCTTGTGAACAAAGCCTTATCAGATTGAACAAGCCTCTTGGGAAGGTTTGAAGTATGACAACGAGTACAAAAACCTGCAGGCTGGTTGAACTGCTTCAAGTGATAAGAAGGCCCAATAAATTTTTTCACTGAAAATCAGGATTTCATTCTAGAGGCCAGGTTACCTTTGTTCCCTGTTAAAGATGAGGAAGGAACTGGCTGTTCAAGTTGAGTGTGCCTTTTGTTCACCACCCCACTATTTCTGGGTGCTCTTAGGTGAGCCCCAGCATGGGTGCTGCAGTCACTCCTCAACACATCTGGGGGATGAAAGCCCAGATGCCTCCAAGGACAGTGACAGGACCAAAGAAGAGGAGTTGAAACTGTGACCATTACATTAGGAGGGAGCAAGGAGTTTTGCCCAGCCATGATTAAGCACTAGCTTTCAGCTGCCTGCCCATGTATGTCCAGGACCCACCGCTGGTGCCTGGGTTGGAGAGAGAGACCTCCTGATTTAACCAGACCTGCAACTCCTGCTCTTCTGGTGGGATAACACAGCATGTGGTCTCATGTGGCTCTGGCCCGTTTCATTGAACATCTCAGGGTTTCATCACAGCCCCTGAAAGCAGGGAGAGCATCTTTTAATTTCACAGAAGTCAGATCAGTCCTCTTCTTTGAAAAGCAGCTTTCATCACAGATTAGTGACGGTGAGACTATGGCACTTTTTTTTTTTTAATCTTCAGACTTTGGTACACAAGGGTAAAGTCACAGCCTCTGGTGGTGGGGATGGGCAAGCCTCAGCTTTTCAACAGGTTTCCTCTAACAGAAGGATCTATAGTTTGAGGGGCTGAACCAACTGACTTAGTAATTTCCCGCTTGCCACAGGCAAAACCCACTGTCCACGTGGACATCAGGCACTTTTGCTATCACTGATCAAAACATACTGGGGCCAGAGAGCAATGAAATGATCTCAGAGGAAGGTGTCCTCCTCCTCCCTCCATGAGGACACTGGAGATCTTCCAGTGCATGGCCAACATTCAGCTGTGCATTTCTATTTCAGGTCTTGGCTGCTGGAGCTGGCTGGAGCAGCTGATCGGCTTACCTACTGTCTTGCTAGGATCAGTGCTTGAATGAGGGCAAGCTGGCTGTGACCCAACCCAGATAAGTCTAAGGTTGTACTGACAGGCCGAGGAAGAGAGGGAGCTGAGAGAACTTACGTTCTCTGTGAAGATAGTTTACCTTTTATTGTTCAGATTTTTGGACCTAGGGACTTTAGTGGATCGGCTTCTGCCCTATAAGAAGAACCAAGGATGGTTGGTCTGTTTGCTTTTTGTTTGGGCTGCATCTCTGGATGGGAAGGTGGAGCCCACTCTTTGGAATGTGGGTCTTCTCTATAACAAGTCATCTTGAAAGTGGAGTTCAAATGTTCAGGCCACCCTCATAACTAAGTCTGCATGAGGAGTAATGCAAAGATTTCCTTTGACCAGGTTGAAGCAGCAGTTTGAATGCACAGCTTCCCCTGTTCACAAAGGCTGCAGCATTGAGAGACTGCACAATAAATGAAAATAAGAAGCAAAAGCATTTGCATCCTGTGTACCAGGTGCTGGAAATGTGTATTTCCACAGGAGAGACTCTTCATCCTGAGGCTGACTGGCAGAGCCGAGGCATCCAAGATAGTCCTCATTTGTTATCTTTGCAAGAATAATTTTCTCCTTTATGTAGCTCTTCTGCTGCTCACAACTACTAAGGGACTTCATGGCTCTGTATTGTGACCTTTCCTTGTACAGAGGACTGTAAGCAAATGAACATTTTGCTTGATCTGATAGCACAGATGCAATGCTAGAAACAAATACTGATTTTCTGACAGAGCGAAACTCTGAGGGTGGGGCTCGCTGCCTCCCTGTAATGCCTCATCTGAGCAAGACCTCTAAGATTGAAGAGTTGCCTTGGAGAGCTTTTTGGAATAATATGCATTGTTGACTGTAAAGGTGAGACATTAAACTTTGCGTAAGTCTGACACTTGTAAAAATAAAGCTGAACAACCAGGCAGTATATTTTGATTACAAAACTGGTATTGCTTACGCTTCCCAGAGGGTGTGGAAAGATGTCCCTTCCTTCACGAAGTGTGGTGCAGAGAGAACTTGCTCGCATTTTCTGGAAACCCTCTCAGAATGTTAATAGAAGAGACCTTTGCTCCCGTGTCCTCATAACACACATAATGGGCAAAATTTTAAAGGGAACTAAGCCTTTGTGAATATCAATCCTCCTCTCTAATGACTGCAGGGGCGATAACTGCGTGCTATGAAGAAGCACACTCTTTAGGCTACTCTGCATGTTGGAGCACCGCATTTAATCTTTTGGGACCGCAAGGCCTGGGTTGTATTTTTAGAATAGCTTGGAAGGTATAACCGAGACTTCCAGCCAGGCGTATGACTGCGTTTTTTGTGCAATTTACAAATGGGAGAAATTAGAGCTGTATCCTTCAACTGAACAAAAAGACAGCAGAAATCTTCAGGCAGAATTCTCTTCTCAGATCTACCCACGCTGCTCACAGTGATGGCAAAGAAACTCATCTTCTGTGCCACTTGCAGAGAGAATGCAGCATGAAAACAGATGCCCAAAGCCCATATCTTAGAAGAATATATTTAGCCTACAAGTGTTTTAGACTGAGAAGTGATCATGCAAAATGCAGTTTTCTTGCCAGCATTATTTTAGTAAATAAGGAGGAAAATTTTATCCTACTTACTATTATAGATAATCTAGTTAAAGTGGGGATGAAGGAGTAGCTTTCGGTGTGCATTGGTAAGAAGTACCCCAGCATTTAGTATACTCAAGCTCTTAGAGCTTCATTTTGGATTCGACAGTCAACAAATGGAGCAGAGCTTTCAGTTTTCAGTCTTTTGGGGGAAAAGGAACAGGTAAAGCCCAGGAGTTTGAAACTTGCTTGGTCAGTTTATCAGGTGGAAATCTGCCAATTTGCAGTGAAAGGTGATACATGAAACTTTCAGAGGGCTGATTGTTTCATCTGAGGGAATACACAAGTGTGTGGAACATTTCATACAATAGAGAGAGCTCTGGAGATCTTAGAAAACTCATCCTAAGGAGAGAGGGGAGAGAGCCCCAAGGCTCATGCCGGCAGATACACTGTGTGCAGAGCATTGCCTTTGGTGCTGCCAGGATGCCGGTGCATGCCCATCAATATCTAACATAGTTTCCCATATACCACGCTACTATTACCTGCTGTTTCCACCATGCCAAATGGAGTTTTGCTCTCACTCTTTACCTTTAAAAAATGGACTTCTAGATGTTGCTACAACACCATGAGTTTGCCAAGTATGTAGCTCATTGCTAATGCAGGAGTATAATTCAGCAGCCTGTCGCTATCCTTCTCTAAAAGGACAAGTTGAGACCCAAAGTACACAGGATACCAGAGCAGAGTAAATGTCATATATTCAGAACAGAGCACGCATTAGTCAGCTTGATCCACTCCATTCCAGAATAAAACTAATAGACCCAATCCTGAAACTGGTATGTAGAAAATACCTCCACAATGTTACTATAGCACTGAACACAGCACGTTCCCTGCAAAAGTATTCAGAGTTTAACACACCATTAACATTTATATTATAATAGCAATTTAGCTATTCTTCTGTGGGGAAGCCCTTATGAACACTGATAAAGCATTGTGAAGATGGGAGTTACTATTTCTAAGAGTCGTCGTTGTCCTCAATAAAATTCTTGTTTGGAATTCATTGGAAATAAGTTCTGTCTGTAGTCTAGAATTATTAGACATGATATAATTTCTTCTCCCATAGATTCAGGACAGAGAAAAGGCTTTTAGGGTAAATTGTGGTAAAGTCTAGCAGGCCTATGACACTTATCAAGTATATTATTGTTGTTGTTGTTATTATTATTATATAGAATTGTTATTACTGTTGTCATATGCCAGTTGCAGAAGAATAAAAAATAGGTTACATTAACTTTAAAAGAAAAAAGCTCACTGCATTTAGGCTTTCATTATTAACACACTTCCCAAATTGAGCTAAATTACTGCTTTTTGTTCAAACAGTTCAGACTTTGCAGTCAATGCATAGTTGTGTTCATTTATTTTATTAGTTGCTTTTCAGGTAGAAATTCAATAACTTAAATGTTCTTCAATCTGAAGTTCAACCCGGTATCCTCAATTCATACCTGCAGCCTTTGTAGGTGCATTCTTAAATCTCTACTTCACACAAATATAAAACTAAGAATATAATGGCAGTGCTACTGCCCTGTGTGTTTCAAGCTCTCTCCATTTTATATAATCCAGCAGCACAAGCAGGCTTTTCTTCTATTGACAATAACTCCAGATGTGGCACAGCCATACCTATGACTAACGCATTCAGCAATAACATTCACAAACTATATCGGTCAGGAGGGCAATCAAGCACACAGCACTAGCCTACATCACCTCTGGATTTCAGCATCTGTGGAACATAGTCATCTGCGTCCAAAAATAACAAAGGATCAGAGACCACAGCTATTACAGCAAACAAGAGAAAACTACGTTTGCATTTCAGGCTGGAAGAGTGTAGTCACTGAATAAGAAAAGTTGAGCTGCTGGAATAGTTTGGATTTTGATCTGTGCTTGTTTGGGCCAGCCCCTAAGCAGCTGTGAGTGTGCCTTGCTTTGTTCTTCACTTTCTCACATGCTTCCACTCTCATTGGGTAATGCTTCAGGTTTTTGTATTAAATGCACTTTTATCAACAACAAAGTGCAGTTTTCCAAAGACACGGGAAAGAAAAATGATAGTGGTTCCCCATGGCAGTAACTTTTGTGTTACCCTGCCTGGGGTTTTGGCTCCTCTCCTTGAGCTAACAGCCCAAATACACAATGGAGGAGGCAATGCTATGGCAAACCAGAACTCTAGGCACTGGCAGAGAATCATAGAATCATTTCGATTGGAAAAGACCTCTAGCATCTTCAAGTCCAACCTTCATCTCAACATCTCCCTGACCACCAGACCATGTCCTGAAGTGCCACATCTATTCATTTTTTGAACACGTTGAGGGATGGTGACTCCACCACTTCCCTGGCAGCCTGTTCCCATACCTAACCACTCTTTCAGTAAAGAACTTCTTCCTGCTATCCAACCTAAACCTCCCCTCGTGCAACTTGAGGCCATTACGTCTTGCCCTGTTGTTAGATACCTGGGAGAAGAGACCAACACCAGCCTCACTACAACCTCTTTTTAGGTAGTTGTAGAGAGCAATGACATCTTCTCTCAGCCTCCTCTTCTCCAAGCTAAACAATCCTAGTTCCCTCAGGTGCTCCCCATAAGGCATGTTTTCCAGACCCCTCACCAGCTTTGTTGCCCTTCTCTGCACCTGCTCCAGCACCTCCATGTCCTTCTAATCCTGTGGCGCACCAGAAGAATGGAAGAAGCATCACTGGACATATAAAAACTCAACTGGATCAAGGTAACATCCTTTCCTTTGGTAACAATGAAATAGGTTGAGGTTTGCCCTTATAAAGTGGGCTGGTTTGGTTTGACTGGCAATTTCTCTAAATACATTATTATACCCAAATTATACTTCCATCACTCATTACATGTGTTGCTCAAAAGCTGCTCCCTTCAGTCACTGGGCACGATCCTTGGGAATACTCCACCAGAGCCAGCTCAGGCACTTCTGCTTCATCACCCTTCTCCAAAACCAGGAGTCCATCTCCTCCGCAAAATGAGATCACTTTCATATCAAGAGGACTAGAGCCCCATTTTCTTTCCCTTTGCCAGGTCTCTGGGGATCTCCATCTCCATGTGCCTGATGAGTTAAGCCTGCTCCCCAGCTTCACTGGGGAAAATAATTATGCTGGGTGGGGAAAACCTGCCTCCCTGAGCTGCCCTGCTCAGGCATTGACTCTGCCACAAGCAGGTGTCCCTGGCCAGGGGACTTCCCTTGCTCCATCCATCACCCAAACCCAGCATGCTGTGGCTGACACCT
The DNA here is from genome assembly GCA_013400335.1 of Eurystomus gularis. Classification (NCBI taxonomy): domain Eukaryota; kingdom Metazoa; phylum Chordata; class Aves; order Coraciiformes; family Coraciidae; genus Eurystomus; species Eurystomus gularis. Next base: position 35,956 of record VZZY01024032.1, on the reverse strand, counting down.
ACGGCTGTCATGGACTGTGGCACAGCATCTGCTGTATGCAGAGTGGCAGGGAAGTGACCAGTTTGCTTCATGTCAGAAAGCCACCTGATTTTACAGGCGTTTAAGGCATGGTGCTCAGGCACCACACAGGATGTCCTGCAGCCACTCTACTCCCTCTGGCCTGCCCACTGCTCAGGACTGCAGCCAGAGGAGAGTTTTCATCCAGTGACTGGGTGTGGGCATAGTGGTGTTTGCACTGTTTCTTCACCTGCGCTAAAAGGCAGTTGAAGAATTTGTGTTTGGACAGATCTGTATCGGCACAAAAGGCATCACAGTGAAACACCAGGGGTGGGGAACTCTGAACAAACCACCGCATGAGCCATGAGGTGTAAGCAAGTGACTGCAAGCTTTACATATTACAATATATAACTATATTATAATATGTAACTTGTTGACAGGCAGAGCTTCTCTTTCAGGACCACTTTGTCTCTAGGATGAACTCCTCCATGAGGTTCCTGCAAACATTTATTCCTGTGTGGGAAAGCAGACAGCAGGAAGACAATGATGATGCATATGGTCAAAGCAATCTATGGATTGCTTACCATACACTGAAGGACACAAGTACCCAGAGGAAGGTCATAAACACTGCTGCAAGAGTGAAGCAGACAAGTCAGAGGAGACTTTTCCTCATGGTATCACTGCAGAGAGCTTCCTGTCTGTCAGATGGCTCTGTTAAAGTCAGGTTTGCACTGGGAATGGGCACTGGCAGGATGCGATGACAGCCTACACTTTGCTCCTTAATCTTCTTGACATACTTAGTTGGTGTCACAGAGGCACCCACAAACCAGACAGCTGTAGCTACCCAAAATGTGGATTTATTGAAATCAAAATTACCTGGCACTCTGACAGACCAAAGTAAACGACAAGTTTGGATATCAGGGGGGAACATACTACTACACAAATAATTCCCAAGTTTTAGAAATATTCTTTTTAGAAAGATGAACCAAAATGTGTGCACACTCATTCATAAAAGGGAAAACCTCTCACTCAACAGTACCCAGAAAAAGGGAATCTCACTTGAAAGGGAGTGAGGGCTCACTCAAGAATGTATCCAGAAGAAACGTTCATTCACCACGGGGAGTAGTGCTGAGGGCTCACTCAATCTGGGGAAGTTTCTGTGGGTGGTGTCTCGATCTAAGGAGAGGGTCCATGACTGCAAAACCCACTTGCTCTGAAGGACCTGATTCAAAATTGTCTCTCCAGTGGGCCTCCCGTTATATCCTACTCTAGTCTGAATTATGGTCATTCTAATTAGGTGGGAGCAAACATACAACAAAGGCAGGCTAAGGGCCTGAAACAAAGTAATCAGGTTTTAATGGTCATGGGGCCCCAATCTTTATCAGGTCTTTGGTAAGCCCTGCTCATTGTCAGGCCTTTGTCGGGGCAGCTGTATCTGTCACAGTTAGCCAGAGTTTAATTAAAATTAATACTAGATGGATTCATGGCTGCTGCAATAATGAAGAATGAGAAAGTTGTAAGAAGGAGATGCAAAATAAAGACAGTTTCTAGACCCGTGAGAGTTCTTCTCATTTTTACTGTCCAAAATTTCTTTTGAAGCCTCCAAACATCTCTGATTTCTCTGGGTTGGAATTTGGAGGCAGGATGGCTCCATAAACGCATTGGTAAATAATAGTTAGTAATGGACAAGCCTGAATCAACAAGACTTCTCAGCTCCTGCGAGATGTGGGCTAGCCAGCAGAGCTAGTTGTGCAATCCCCTGGCAGAGCAGTGGAATGCGCCCTGCTGCAACACCACCCAAGACCAGCGTAAAGGGAGGTGGCCATTTGTGCCTATGCAATGCGGGGAAGTGTCCATTCTGAATCAAATGTAAAAGCTCCCTCTCAGCACTCCAGGAGCATGTGTGGGTGATGACTGTGCATGACAGCTTCTGCATGGCTCTGGGAGCGGGTAGGACAAGCCTGGGAACTGGAGTGGCCTTGCATCGAGAGTGGTGCAAGTCAAACCCAGGTGACAACACCACCCTCTCTGTTCCCCACCTGTAAGCGATAATACCACAAAAGGATGGTGCAGGTACAGGCCTAAAACATCACTGCTCTCTTCTACCCACTTGTCTGGCTGTGTAGCCCAATGTCTGATGGCTGCTCGTTCAAGACAGATGTAACTGATGGGGTCCTAAGTACACCAGCCCTGTGCACACAGAAAACAAGTTGGTTCTATCAGCCAGCAGAGGTTATGGTCTGAATAACTCATTTAACTACATCACAGTGCAACTCTACTGTGACATGGACTTCAAGCCACAAGTGAGTAACCTTTTGAAGGGCCTCCATGACATGGGAACGTGGGTTCCTCTTACTCCATAAATCACAAGGAGCTGCATTCATCAGAGGGCAGGTAGGTGTGCACTTCTGAGGAAAAAAAATAGGCATGTCTCAGATTAATCCTGCTTTTCCAAGGACACTGAGATACAGCCAGAGAAAGTACTACCTATGAGGAAAATTATGACCGTGCTGAATAACTGTCTAGCCAATAGCATCTCCATAAACAGTTACTCAGATATGCCCGGTTCACACCTATCAGCAACTAATTGCAACATGACTCTAAGATCACCAGGACATGTGAGGAAGTGATTATGAACACAGAGCTTCCTAAGAAGCAAGGGCTGTCCCACTTTTCACAATGCTGTTGGAGAACAGAAATCTCTGTGGAGCTCTAATGGGCTACAGGGGTGAGCTGACAATAAGCACTCTTTAATTAAGCTCTTTGAGAAAGTCAGGCTCCCACTGGGCTTGTTGTGAGAGCAGCAAAGCTCTTGATTTATAGCAATTCAATGCCCAAGCTTCCTAATACTGATGTAGGACACCAAATCACTAAGACCTCTTCAGTATAATTAAAGGCAGGATGTGCTCCTGGCTGGCTTATCGCAGCTCCGAACGGGAATGCAGCCCGGTTTGTTTTTGGGGTTTGTTCCTATAGCTTATATGGTCTGTGTTATATAACAGGTTGTATTGGTGATAGTAAAAGCTGAGTTAATTAGAAAGGGGGAAGAAGTAGTGATGGGGAGATTATTCAGGATCTTCTGATCATGCCAGAAACTTGCTGCAAAGTTTTGAGAAGCTTAAAGTGTCTCTTTTCCTCTCCAATAAAGTGGAAATTACAATGAAGCATATAGGAGTGCAGGGTTTAATTAGTTATGGCTTGATTTTCAAAAATGCAAAGTACATTTCAGCTCATTCCTGGTGCTCTTTACCTTGGCAAAATCAGGCCAACTAGTGTCAAATTTCTTTGCAGCATTTCTAAAGGCTCCTGTATTGCTCCTATAACCTAAATCTATCTTGGCCATCTCCTCAGGGCTCTGGGCATTAATGCAGCACATACGATGTCTGGGTTAAGTCCTGCCTGAACTAGTCCTCAAGCACACAAAGAGTGTTAGACCAGTGAATTAGTGCGGCACGTGACCACTGGCCACCCTGTGCTGTCTTTACATGGAGGTCCATGAGGTGGTGCTGCCAATGTCCATGGCTGGGAGCACCTTCAAGCTAGCCACTGGCATTTTAGAAAGTCCATCTGTCTGGGCTTGGAACTGCCCTGCACGTGAGGTTCTGTTCTGATCCTTTACAAACCACAATGAACTGTGCAAATTGAATTGACTTGGGAATTCTCCTGTCTTCACCTTCTAACTGATCCCTACTGATACATGTTCCTTCTTGGAAGTATTAGCTGCAGTCAAGTCAGCCCTAAACCTTTTCTCTCTTAAGCCAGCCTGGTGGAAATCCTGTAGTCCATCACCAACACACACATTTTCCAGTCCTTCTGTCACTTTGGGTCCTCTGCAGCTTTTTCATCCTCCTTCTTGAATTAAAGGAAGGCTTGCATCAGCACTGGCATGAGCACCAAATAACAGAAGTAATGTAACTTAATATCCCTGATTGTATTCCTTCTAACAGCAGCACCATGGCTATTTAACTGTGACTCTTAAATCTTGTTCAGAGTCATTGCTTTCAATCCTGTGAGCCTACCTTCCCACCTTTGTCCTTTGAGGCACAACTCTCTATTAGTCCATACTGAAACGAAAGCTGTGTCTTTGCCACAGGCAGCTATTCCCTTTGTATTAACTTACAGGGCTAAATAAAAACAGGGAGAAAATAACTGCACAATTTGAATCACCATTATTCTTGCTTTTTCATCGGAAAAACTATGTCAATCTTAGAAAAAAAAAATTAGAATTTCAGTTTTCTGCTTTGGTGCAAAAACACCATAGGAAAGAAAATGCCAACAACAGAAATATCTAGACACAATGACAACCCTAGAGGTCATGACTGTGCTGTGGCCAGTGGGACTCTTCTGTGGGTGAAGCTAATTCCTCTGTGGAGGCCAATCTGAGGCCTTTGACCAAAAAGTTCTTCAAAAATAGGTTCTCCGCAGCAGGTAGGTTGCTCTTTTAGTCAGCACTGAATGTCAGTCAGTGTGCATATCAGATGAATAGGGTTTGGTTCAATGAAAGAGTTTGAAGGGGAAATTTTTTCAAGCCCTGTGATGTGCAAAACCACCCAACCCATCAAGAAGAAAGGCATGAAAAAAACAATAGAGAAACCAAAAGTATAAAGGAGGAATAAAGACATCCTTCGGGACAAGGCAATGGAACATGTGTGGGTGGAAAAGCACACAGGAGAGATATGGAAAGTATTCAAAGAGAAATTACTGTATGCCCAATGGTTATGTGTGCCATTGAGCTATAAATACTTCAGGACGGGAAACAAGGGTGAAATTTATGCAAGGAAGTGGAAAAAGTCATCTGATGTAAGGAAAGGCTCTCTAAAAGCATAGGAAAATTGAAAAAAATTGAGGTGGAGAATGGAAAAAAAAGAGACCAGTTAATGACATGAAAAGAGGAGGGCCAAAGATACATTTGCTTCTTCCACATATGGATCTCTAAGTGTGCATGTTTATAAAACTCTTACTGCTAGCGATCCTGATGTCAGCTGTGAAAAAGCATATTTCTCAGAAGCAGGCTGTACCACAAAGGCTTAGTATGGCCCTTTGGAGCCACCCTGGCTAAACCCCCTGGTCATCCTACGTTTCTCCCATCACTCGCTCGGTCTACCTGCTGCCCCCTGCATTGTCTTATGCTCGACCCTTGTGCAGGTCCTGACTTTTTTCAGCATCAAAGGAGCCCAGTGCCTCCATGTGCCCTGAGACCAAGCAGAGCTACAAATTATAGCACCAGTCCAAGGCTTGCTGTTTAGAATCCTGTAGCTGATGCCCATTCATTCTGTTTGCCCAGCAGCATGCCTGTCTATTGACACTTATAAGCAGGATTTTCATGTGCCCAGGTGATGGATGTGAGTATACAAATAAAATGTTGCAAATCCTGTAACTACCACTACACATTGAGAACCACCTACAAGACTTATACCCAGAGGTGAGAACAACTTCCAGCAGGGGTAATTATGTGTTACCTTAAGGAATTCAGGTTCCCCCGGGGCAGGTTTCATCTCACCCAACTTCAGTTACTTAAGAGCTCAGTGCTTACTCCTGGTTAAACGTGTACACTCATTTCTAGAACAGTGGAGGGAGAGAGGTTTCTTCAAAGACTCCAGCTCCAACTCTCCAATGAAGATTACATGGAAGGGCCTATCTCTCACTGTGGACAAGCAGCCTGTTGGACAAGGCATGGGTGGCTGCCAGGTGACATCAACCTCATTGCAGGCAACTTTGTTTTCCATAACAGAAATAGTCGCATATTACACCAGTTGTAATATTTTAGGGGTGTGTATCAAGAGCTGAGAAGGAATATTTTAAAGAAGTGGTTGAAGTGTACCTTCAAAACCTCCTTTGACCTACCAGAAGCCGCTGTCCACTGAAGCCCTGTGAAAGTTCATCCCAATGGAAGACACTTCATCACTGCTGTCATTTCATGATGAGCAAGTACGTGTGCTTTCTTTTTAACCATATAGCCTCTTCTGAGTGAAATCACCTCCCCGTATAGAAGGAACACAAATCACACATGCAGTCATACTTTGCCCTGAGAAGCGGGCGTGAGAAAGCCGGGCATGACTCGCCCGGTCTCCCCTCTGTCCTACTTGCTTTGCCGTAATTACATAAGCAGCATTTGCCTGGCTCCTACTTTCTTGTTTCTTTTGCTTGTTTTCTGATTTTTAGGACAGACTTTTACTCGAGTTACACTGACCTCTTTTGCAAGAGAGGGTAACATATTTTCTGACTAAAGCCTCTTATCTTTAATAACCCGGCACAATTACTGTCCAAGTCAATACTTAGACTTGGGAATTCTTTTAATTAGAAAAGCAACCACTCTAATCAATAGTGAAACCTGAAAGCCCTGTGTAATAGAGAAGCAGCTACACAGAAATCTGGACCATCTGCAAGCAAGACACACACCTACAACAAGCATCATACTCATTTTCTCCTTTTCATTCAGCAGTGGAAAATATGTGAACATATTGCAGAGTATCTGAATGACCCTACACAGTCATCTGTGAGAAGTTCTGCTTTAGTTGTAGTGGAATAAAAGCTGGCAGCACCATTGACTTTTAGGCCTGCTAAATATCAGTCTCTTCCTAAAAAAAAATGGGTACCAGTTAATATATTCCACAACGCTCCCTCAGCTCCTGCCATTGCGGTTTAACCGTGTGGCTGCAGGAGACTGTCACCAGCATGGCGGCTTATCTGCCTTTGCTAGGAGCTTACCAAACACAAGCTGAGGGTTTCCTTCTCAGGTCTGCAGATGTGTAGCATGGGTGGCGACTAATGCAACAGCACGGATAACCAAAATCCCACCGCAGCAATGGATTTTCTTAATAACCCATAACAGACCAGGGTAATACAAAAACTATTTTATCCATGATGTAAGAAAACTTGTTATGTGGAGGACAGGAAGACACATGGGAGCAGGAGACATGTGGTTGGGGGAGAGAAGAGAAATGGGTTAAACCAGAAGGTAACAAAGTAGAGAAGGTCCGGCTTGGTCCAGAGGTCCCATCCTCACCCTGCTGTCCATTGAGCAGTGCTTCAACAGCCAGCACAGGGACACAGCGCATGGAGGGTGCACCAGTTGTGCTCTGCGTGCATCCTAGATATGTGTTAGAAAGCCGGAGGGTTGCTTTAAAATCTACTTGTCATGGGCTCCTGTGGGGAAAACTCTGGTCCCCCAACATTAAGCTCAGCCATTGCCAACCTCCTGACTGGAAAGGTTGAAAACCAACACAAGGGATTTTGCTTGAAAGCCTTCACGCAGGGTGACTGCTGGTTAGTGAGTACTGAGCGCCTTTTGTACCCAGCCCAGCATGATGGCACTTCCTTACTCAAACAGAATGGAAGATTAACCAGATGTTAAAAATGACTATTCAAAAGATACTCTGTGTCATAAATATCCAGACTCACAGCAGCGCATTCAGCAGCACGTCCGAACCCCCTTCCTCTTCGTGAGAGGAACAGAAACTGCTTCTCAAACAAACGAGAACAAGACTTTTGTTTTGTTACAAGGAAAAATCAACTGATGATAACAGACATTAAAAAAACCACCCTGCATAATTACAATCTTTCTGGAGCAACCAGGATGGCTTCAGATTATTTTACATAACTGTGTTAAATCCCCCCTGAGAATTATTTGCCTCCTACACTCCAGGGTGCCTGAGCTTAAAAGATGGCCAGTTATTTAACAGGCTTGTGAGTAGCTTAAAAATGTATCAGCACTTGCTGTAAAAGAACAATTGTGAGTGAGTTTACTTCGTTATCTTCACACCTCCTCAACGACTGTCCTTTGATGATGCCTTCTATTTTGAAATGTATATTGCACCTGTCCTGCTGTGTACTCCAATTGTAATGAACTTAAAAAATATATATACGTGGCCATGGCTTCGAGTCTCTTTTCAAGTGGTATTTGCAGTAGCAGCCTTGCAAAACTTTACCAGTCAGCTTGCACAAAGACAGCATTTTTTGCTTCTGTAATTTGGAAAAGGAAGGAACATCTTACTTTCCTGCATCGCCTTCCTAGAAAAGGAGAAGCAATCTAGCTAATGAATAGCCCATTTTTTTTGCAAGGACTTAGAAACGCAACTGGGAAAGGAAAAGACAGCAAGATTCAGCCTCAGCCGTGGTCTTTCCTTCTAGGGTTACATTTATTTATTTTTATTTTGATGTCTAAGGTATTCTTCTAACCACAATTCCCTGTGTTTACCTAATGTAAATTATGAAGATAAATAACAAAGTGAGAGGATAATTTTGTTCATGGACTTCTAAGCCCAGTAATTTTCAAAAGATTTTGAATGCAGACTACTGGAAGTAGCACCTTTGTACCATCTGAGTATTCCTCACCAGAGAACAAGCCTCTTGCCTGGGCGTGAGCAGGCAGAAGGACAATTCATATCTTCTCTCCCTCATCCAGGCTATCTTTTCTAAGTAGAGGCAGGTCTTAAAGCAGGTAGGTAAAAGGAGTAAGCAGTGTGTGGGCTTTAGCATGGTCCCGGTATTATCTTCACTGCCATAGAAACAACAAATGAGAATGATGGTAATATCTTCCTTTTCCTTTCCCTTTGATGGCCTGGTAGCAAACTATGTCATCTGTTAATCAAATTCCCAGTGAGCTATACAGGGACAGAAGTGATTGCAGCTAATAGCCATGAAGATGGAAGAAGTGCAAGGCCAGATGCAGTAGTTCTTTCTCAGCTGCTGATGGTAAACACCAACCCAAATATCCCACAGAACCATAAAAGGAAGCTAGAGCCATTCCTGAGCATCGCTGTGCCACCACCAGCACCCTTGAGACTGTGCCTAACAAGGCCATGGAAACCTCCTCTGCTATTATTTTTGATGGCTAATCCAATTGAAGGCTGGATGAGCAGCCAGCCCTGAGAGCAGCTTTGGGAGGGACAACCAAACTCTCTGCCAGTATCAGCTCCCAGCCCACCCATAGGAACCTTTCAGTTATAACCATGACCCTTTCTTCTTCCAGCAGCAGGAGAGCTGTAAGGATTGGAGTTATCGCTGGCAGGCTCTAGGTTAAACCTCATGCTGGGAGGTTCAGAGGAAGGTCCTCCTGTGCCTGATGTCTCCTGTCCCTTCTGCCAGCCTCCTCCACCCAGCAACCCCTATAATGCTCTTGCACAGAGGGGCTGATGCAGGTCAGGGAATAGAAGGACAAGGCACTTTGTGGAGTCAGTGTCACCCCTTCTTCATGCCCTGAGGCTGGGTTTCCTGCGTTTGTGGCAAGGCAGAAGGGAAAACGTGGCCCTGAGCCTGATGAATGTCATTCTTGTAACCAGGGACTGATGTGAAACTTTCAGCACTGAAATCAAAACTGAACAAGAGAACCCATTAGTTGGTTGCTACGTGAAAAAAAAATCTCCTGCAAACTGGTCAGAAAGGAATATAGACTTCAGTCACCAGTTACAAACCATCTGAGAAGGACAGAAGTTTATCATGTCCCAAACAAATCTAAATTACATGCAGTCAGCATCCTCGAGCTGCAGACAGACCCTAATGCTTGACAAAAGGGTAAATTGAACCTTGATGCAAACCCAGCTGTACGGGAAGCGGCAGGGTCATGTCTGCTGCAGGGAATCCCTCGGTGCTGCAGCACTGCAGACCAGTGCCATGCCTCCCTTCACACTTGGTTGAAGCTGTTCAAGAGGATGTGCCAAAACATGGATCTTTAAGCTCAGAAGGGAAAAGGTACGAAGGCTGGATGAGCTGACAGACTGTGCCTCAACAGCCAAGATGAAGGCGAATGGAAGACGGGATCAAGCCTGAGCAGCCCTGCAGTGGCCAGAGGACTAGGCAGTGACTAAAACGCAGCCAGTTTCTCATGAAAGCTTTTTGCAGAGCTGGAGACGGCAGCAGAGGGCAGCGCATCAAGCTGGCTCATATGACCGGCATGGAGGGACTGATCAACCCTGCACTGGGACCTGCACCATGATCTCAGACCATGCCAGGTTCCAGTCCCCACATCTCTCTGCATCCTGACCCATCCCGTATACTGTGGGCTGTGTCTGGTTCTGGGCAGCCATCCCACCATCTTGGGGGTGTGAGGTAGGAAAGAGGAACTCTCCTTCCTTCTCTCTCTTTCTCTGTATATGTAAGAATGTTCTTCTGAATGTAAGCAAACTCATCTAGAAACAAGAATCTTGTGTCAGCTTTCTGAGAACACTTTGGAAAGAGAGTGATTTCATGTCTATAAGGGTGTAAATTTGGACTTCATGACTTCAGTGGAACTATTTTGAATTTGCCCTGTATAATTAAGCTGGCTGTTTTTGAATACAAATAGAAAATACAACAATTGATATTAATTACCTTCAATCCAATTTTAATGGGCTCTGTATTTCAGAGCTGGGATAAGCGCCTTCACTCTCTGCTATTAGGATAAAAGCTACATGACTACCCAGTATTATTATATGGCAGAACTGACAGGGAGCTACAAACCTCATCTTAATTGCTGAAAAGAAAGTTCAGAGTACCTAGTTGATGAGCTTATCTTATTCACGCTCTGGGTTTGCCACTTATTCAGTTCAGGGGAATAAACATACATCATTTACGCTTGTAAGTACATTATGTCCTTTCTTCCCCTTAAATAAGTCCCAGCAGGGAGCATTGCAATTGAGATGCCAAAAAGGAAACCTTGAAAAAAGTCAAAACAGATTATTTTAAAGCTTGAGTACATTAAAAATCTACATTGTCAGTGTGACAGATCTGTACTTTATAAATCAGGCCTCTAACCAGCTTTTAAAACATAATGGAACAGTCCCAATCACTTGAAATGGAGGAGATGGTCCATCCCTCATTGGGCAGGTACAAACAGTGGGGTTGCCTCCTGCCTTGACTGTGGTCACCTTGCAGGAATGGTCCAAGGAAGCCTGAGAAGGGATCCTAATCAGGGCACTGGTTTGGATCCAGAATGCGGTGCTGCCCTGGATACCCGCTGTCCTGAGCCCAAGAGGATCATCATAAGCCAAGACTGCATCTTCTTACCTCACTGCTCAGCAACAAAGAGAAGGGATACACTCAAAGCACACACTCCATATACTATTTTAGGGGTACCCAAAGCATCTCCATTGACCAAACATTTAAAGTCTGAAACACAGCCTTTGTAGCAGGCACTGAAGCTGATCTCTAGTGAAGGCTGTTCCAGTAAGTGCCAAGGAGACAGGACTTCCAAAGGATGTCCTAAAATTATCCTCAGGGGAAACAAATAATCTCCCCTTTTCCAAATAGCCTGAGATTATTTCCATAGAATCATGGAATTATAGAATCTTTTTGGTTGGAACAGAACTTTAAGATGATCTGCTCCATAACCTTACCTGGCACTGAAGTCAAACTGACAGTCCTGTAGTTCCCTGGATCCTCCTTCCAGCCCTTCTTGTAGATGGGTGTCACGTTCTCTAACTTCCAGTTAACAGGAACCTCCCTGATTAGCCAGGACTGCTGACAAATGATGTAAAGTGGCTTGGTGAGCACTTCTAGCAGCTTCCTCAGTACCCTTGGGTGGATCCCATCCAGCCCCATAGACTTGTGTGCAAAGCCCACCCCTTTCTCAGCACAACCAGATGGTACACTGGAAAATAAAGTTGAAATGTTCTTGAATACAAGGCGATTAGTGGAGCGCTGGGCTAAGCAAATGTGATTTCCATTGAAAAGATATTTAAGATTTATGTAACCTAAACATTGCTGCTGTTCAATGAACTGTAGAAACTAAAGAGTAAAAAAAACCCCAAAAACCTGCATCAAGCCATCTGTGCCTCTATCTGTTCAGCGTGGGGGAAAGCCTTAACAAAGAAAGATTAATGTGTGGAAATGGAAAGAATCATGTACAGAAAAATGCAAATAAGCATCAGGACTGCAGAGCCAGAGCAGGGGCTGAGTCATAACTTTGACACAAATGGATAGAGCAGCTTTTCCAGAGTTCATCAGGAATCAACTTGGGCGTCAACTAAAGCTTTCTGGCAAAAAGGTCTCTAGCAGAGGATTAAGGAAGGCCAGAGGGGAAGGGAGTGTTGCTCTGCACAGAAGAGTTGCACCTCGCAGGCTGCAAACACCTCAGGGCTGGGTTACTGCAGACATTATGAAGGATGCAGAGGAAAGTGTCAGGGAAGCAACAGGGAGATGAAAATTTCCCCTGCTCATGGCGTGAGCCTCACAGAAAGGTAACAGGGAGAAATGACCCACAGGTAGCACCTACACACCGCAGGGCAGAGGGATGCTCAGGACAGTCCCTCACCAGTGTGTAGTCAATAGCTCTGTGCAAATCACATCTGCTGTGGATCTGGTCCTCTCACCACCATCTATGTGTGGTTATTTGTAGTAATCATCCAAGGCGAACCTCATTATCCAGCCTCAAAGAACCTTTAGTTTTTCATGCAGCACATGTAGAAATAACAAAAGAACATTTTCACTTGAAACCTAAAACAAAACTCCAAGAAATCTTTTGGTTGAATTTCTCACTGAAAAGTAACAAAACCATTTGCAAACGGCACCACTGCTCAGTCTTGTTTGTCCCCTTAACCAGGGGAGCTCTGACCTTAACAGTCCCCAAGGGTTTCATAATTGATCAGGATCCATATTTTCCAGGAGAATGCCTTATTTAAAAAGCATCTGAAAGCTGACGCTCAGCTAATCCCTTCACACCAAAAAGGAACCTTTTTCCCATGCTTTCTTCTCTCTGCTATTCTTTCCCCTCCCTGCCATTTCCTACACTTCAATGTATATCCAGGTTTTCTGATTCTTGTCTGTCTCCCTCTCTGTGGTCAATTCTTAGTAAAAGGGTAAGCAGAAGACTTAGCTCACTCTGCTTTTGTGCTCCTTGGGGAAGAACAGGCCACAGGAAAGAAAGAAATGGGTGCATGAGCCACACAGCCCCTCTCCATCACCAAGAGTCTGAGCAGGGAGGCAGCTCTGATCTCAGAGTATAGAAATACCAACAGCCCTGTCTAGCAAAAGTGAATTTTCCTAAATGCTTCGGCAAACCAAAGGCTTTGGAGTTGTTATTAATAGGCTGGGATAGCTGGGAGAAAGCTCACCGTATACACTAATGAAAATATGTCTAAGTACTGTGGAGCCATGGGTTTCTATTTTTAGAGAGAGTACTTGAGTAGCCCCTAGCTGCTTGGGCTAGAGGAGCATCAGCAAGTGTCCTGCCTACGGAAAACCTCAAGCCACAGAGGATGGAGGAATTAAATAATTTCCTACAAGAGTGAAACAAGGCCTTTCAGCTGAGGGAGACCTGGAGCGCAATAAAAAAATCCAGATGGACAGACACATCACTTGGTGAAGCACAGCCAAGCCTGGGTAAAAGGCAACAGTGACACAGAAAAAGAAGGGCACGACCAACCAGCCTAGGACAGGAGGTGCAGGAGAGCAGCTGTCCCATCAAAACCACAGGGAGTGCTTTAGGTAGGCACTGCACAATTCCTACTTGGATTCAGCCACAAAGCTGGAATTAATGGCCCTTCCTCAGCCAACAAATCCTACAAGTGGTCAGAGCTCCTCAACCCAGGAAGAGCATGGCTCCAGCAGCCCTGAGCTGCTGCACGTTGGCTTGGCCATGGCTCCAAAAGTAGAGTGCCCATGTGCAGCACCCGTGCTGCCCCAAAGCCACACTGTCACCTCTGAACATCTCTCCTGCAACACCAACCCCATTTCAAACTTCGTTATCATGTAACACAAAATTGAAAGGGGTGAGAGGCAGGACAAGAAAAGAGGAAAGATTTCAGATGAAACATAAATAAAACTGGGGACAATTAAATAGCCAAAAGCAACAGGCATGGACCTACGAGTCCAGTATTTAAAAGGTTAATCACTCCCTGTGGTGGCCAAAAACGCCTACTCCAGAATTCATTTGCCTTGATCATTTTCTGTTCATAAGAACAAAAAAAAAACCTATTTTGGTGCAATTAAGAGAATGTGTCTAATGTTCAAGCTTGGGTTTGTCCAATTAATTTATCTGAAGCAGTACTGCCGAGCACCTAGGGAGCTGCAGAGAGGTGAGCAGGCCAAGAGCTGATGAGGATCCAATGATTTGATCTGTGTCGCAGTCCTCTTCCATCGTTACAAAGAGCTGAACATTTTATAAAGGGCATCCAAGAGGATGCTTATGATCCTTCTATGTGCAATACAGGTGCTTATCTTAATGGCCTCTCTGCTCATCATCAGCTCAGACTATTAAACACAAAAATGTAAAAACACAAGAGCAGTCTTAGAAGTGTCTGTATGGATGGGAGGATAGCGAACCCATAAAGGAAGAAAGTTCAATTCTCCAGTTCATTCAAAGTTGAGATTCTCAATCTCTTCGCCTTTGGCATGTTCCAAAATCTGAAACAAAAACATCCAGTGAGGAATTCTCCCTGCAGATCTATTCATTTTAGTCTGATGTAAACTCTGCAAACCACCTCCCATGCCACAAACAGCTATTCCAGGCATTAGCTGACTCTCACTTCAAACATCAGAGAGGAAATGGATGTAGTGGGACCACAGACATCTCTGGGCTCTGAACAACGAGGACCACCAGCATCATTACTGTCTCCAGGAGCATCGCTCAGCAGCATCGTCTCAGGTACCTGCAGGCCAAGGTCTGGGATTAGCCATGCCATGACGATGGGGGCAACAGAGCTGTCGTATGTCTGAGATCTTTGGATCAGGCTCAACTTGGTCTCTTGACAGAATGTAACTACTTCAGGTGTAGAGTCCTGGGGAGCAGATGACAAAGGTGGAACAGGACCAGTGAGGAGCTGCAGTACAGAGAGAATTAAGGTCCATAGAAGCAGCACAGACTTGGTGTGGCCAACATTGAGCTACTAAGAAAGGCTGGACTCAGCCTTGATTCCTGCAAAAGTTCCTGAGTGACTCCATTATTCCTCCTAGGAGTCTAAGGTGGGGCAGGGTTTGATCACATAACAGCTCACATAGCTCCAGCAGTCACCATGCTGCATGTGAGCTAATATTTCTCCCTGAATCTGGGAGCTCAGGGCAGGTACACCAGGACAGGGCTTACATAAAGAGATGATCCAAAGAATTTGTTAGAAACTGTCCTCTACAAACTTAGGGAGGCAGTGTTACCTATTGCCTTCCCTTGGAATCACAAGGGTCCTCCTTACAAACACAGAAGGAAGACATGCCAATTTTTGGAACATCACAATGTATTATATATGCCCAGGAAAGGGAGAAATCTCCAGCTCATATCCAGCCTGGCTCTCATGGAGCCAAAGGTTTTGGGCCAAAATTTGAGATCCTGAGATGACAAAAAGGTAACATCCAAGTAATTGTGGAGGTTACTGGAGCACTGCAGGGACTGATGTGCCCTGCTTTTAATTGGTGTGAACCACCAAGAGCAGATCAACAGTGATACACATCAGTCAGCGACCTGGCTCACTGATTCTGCTTTGCATTTCCTTCTCACTAGATAAAGGCTGCACCAATGGATATGCTGCTAGTTGTCCAATGTAAACTCCATCAAAGAATTCAAAGCTCCCAGAGATACTAAGAAAAGGGAAGCAGGAGATTCCCAGCCCTGCTGTTCTGGCATGTCATTTGGAAAATTTTCCTTAGAACCTATGATTGGGAGCAGGTGCACCTTTCAACACAAAGGATAGAGGAGCAGTGTCCTGCCACTGCAGTATTTCCAATTGGAGGGAATCTCTCCAGACTGAGATCTCCACCAGGGAAGACATTGCTCAAGAGCTGCTTGAAAGTAACAGTTTCTGCTGACTTATTCCAGGCAATCAGGGTCCATTTGTGTCCTCTCCTTCCGCTCTTTCCATTTTCCTCCAAAACCAGTGAAGTTTCACAAAAGCCAGGAGGTGTGGGAGGTGGGACCCTTCTCTGGAGCTGGGTGAGGACCACAGCAAGGAGGCAGGCTCCCCAGTGGCCATGGCCTGGGGAGGTCAATGTCAGGCTCCCAGTCCTACAAGGAAGGGTCGCCATGCATTCTCCTTGATGTCCCCAGTGGGATGGAGGTAGGTGGCAAAGCAACCAGTCAGATTCAGTTGGTGGCACATGATTACCAAGATGGAGCTGCCTAGCCCCTGAGAAGTCTCAGTTCAGAGGGGGATCGCTCAAACCACAGCTGCAAGTCACAGACCCAGGTTCAGCTCGCAGGGAATTTGAATTCTGTGCTTGACCAGCCATTGATAACAAAGGTCTTTGCTGCTAAAAAACTGTCTCAAACACAAACATCTGTGTGTGAACCTTACTGTGGCCTTGTTTTAATGACAGAAAAAGAAATGCCTCCTTTTACACAGCCCTTGTCAGGGTGGATGGTAACAACGAAGCCTTTCACACTCTCTGGGTGTTTTCAGGTGGAAAAAAAAAAAAAAAAAAAGGTATAAATGAACAGGAAAGATATATATAATGTAAAGCCTCACCATAATTAATGGAATACAAACATGTCTATGTCTGAATGAAACTGCAGCAGTAAGTAAAGGTTTTATTTGTTCTCTCCAATTTTTCAAATAATTCTTGAAAATAAATATTTGGGGTATTTTTCATGTGAGAGACAGAAAGAGAGGAAACCCATGCATCACTCTTTACAAGCTACTATTTTTATATTCCTAAATAGCTGCTGTATTAAGAAGCCAAGAGAACACAACTGTGTATTTAGTCTCAAAACAAGCTCAGTATGCGCAGAGCCAGCGCTGGCTGCTCTCCCAAGGACCTTGCTCTAACATACTTCAGCTTTGATTTGGAAAAACATCTTTAGGGGAAGAAAATGCCATGGCCCCAGGTCTGCCTGGCCACGTGGCTGCCTAGAAACAGCTGGCCATGGTGCTAAGGAAGGTAGGAATAGGATTGCAAAAGACACTTCTCCTCAAAATAAAAAAAAAAAAGAAAAGAGAAAAAAAACCCCAACAACTGGAAACCCCAAAAGTTTATGCACTGGCTGCTGAGCTGAGACTCATTTTGCACAGGCCACTGGACAGACATCAGATGGTAAGACGTTTTAATTGCTAATGGCCTGGTCTGGATTTCAACGCGTGACACGGAGATAAAGGACTCTATATCCTATTATCAGTCCCCTGAGCAACTGTTACATCTTATTAAGTGTAACTAGATTCATAGGTCAGAATCCCATGCACAGAGAGTAGATGTACCTTCTTTGACTGGAAGCAGAGTATTATTAGGGCATTCCTTCACCATAACAATAGTTTGCGAGTTCCAAAGCAGAATCCTTCTGTCAGGCTTTGATATTTTTACTTTCATGCTCCAGCTGTTGAAGAGACAAAGCTGGGCTGGAGAGCTATTTGTGCAGCAGGGAGGGAGAACAGACACAGATTGCTGCTCTTTTATGTCGCTTTCCACCCAAAAAAAGTCTAGGTAAAAGCACTCAGATAGCGCTGTCGTCATCTTTTTGCAGAGAGAGAAATCAAGGCCAAGCACAGCTACGGGCTTTGCATAACATCACACAACAAAGCGGTGCAAGGGCAGAGGCAGAAGTGAGCACGTGTGATGTGGCAGCGCTCTCTAACCAACAGACCATCACATCCTCTGCTAACCCTGCAATGGGAAGGAGGAAGGCAGAACTCAGCTGAGCAATGATGGCAAACTCACCAGTGACTTGATGCCGAAGAGAAAGATGCAGATTGCCATGTAGGTCAACTTCCTGGCCAAGTTGGCATCAACACAATCCCCTAAGAAACAAACTAATGCTGGATATTTTGCATTTTAAATGCATGCTTCTCCTTAAATCTTGAGAGCTTTTGCCTCTAAATAGATGTCTGGTCAGATTCTGATCCATTGTACATGAGCGTAGCTCCTCTGAAGGCAACGAACCCGTATCTATTTTTATCAGCTAAGAATCTGATCCAGCTCTCTAAGAAAGAAGGGGGCATGCAGGGTGTGAGCCGTTCACCTCCTTGCTGCTCTTGTAATGCTGCTTCCCACACCAAACACTCAGCACCTCACAGGACCGGCGTCCTCAGGGTGAGGCTTAACATATATTTTCTGGCAGTCACTGAACTGATTGCCAGCAGAGAGGGAACTGTAAGTCAGCGGTGATAACCGAGACCCTGCTGAGCTGCCACTGGTGGGGAACCTTTGCAACTCTGAGAGGTTGATAGTGTCTCATAAATAACACGTCTTCTAAGAGATGCTGTAGTTTGACTTGCATTTCATTATACAGTAAGAAAAGGAGCTGATCCCTACTCTGAAATATGGAAAATTGTGGGTTTATTACCTGTACTACCCACCTCACCCTTCTTTGAGCAACAAATTTTTCCTCTGGTTGCAGAAAGTCAAATATTTTCAAGTCGTGGGCAAGAAACATGAAGAGGCATGTGAAAACCATAGTGCTGAGGGTGGCCTTTGCAGGTGGCAGGAACCATTTTCTGGGTGCGCTGCTGATGCGTTGTGATTAGATGCCATTTTAGCTTGCTGAGGAGCACTAAGCGATGCTGTTCTTTCTCTGCCCTGCTACATCTGGTCTGGCAGCAGAAGGCTCTGTGATTTAAGAGAGATTTTGCAAGGTGCAATCTTTCTTCGAATCCTGCTTTTTTTTTTTTCTTTAATTTCTTTTAGATGAGTTTTCAGAAGCACTGAAAACTTGATGAATCACTTGCCTGAATGGCCCACATAGTTTCCTCTTAAGTCAGCTTTGGCAGCGAGCCACTGAACATATTCTGAGGCTTTGCTTCGAGCAATATTTATATTGGTGAGATTATTCAAGTCTTTGAAGCCATCCCCACTCTTGGGTACCATGCTATTTGCACTTAACCAGAGGGAGAAGGGCTGCAGGATCAGGCTGTAGGAATCCAGGCACAAAGGCACTGATCAAGAGGAACGCTTGCCTCCAACACTGAAGGAATTTCCCTTTGGATACCGCGCTATATGCCCAACTGCAAGGCTAGGGCAGTCCAGCTGCATGCTGGGGGCTGGATGTGACCTCTGGAGCAACCAGGCCCAGAGAAGGCTTGTGCCAGCCCTGTGGATGAAGCAGCTTCTGCTGCTGCCTTCGTGCGCTGGGACAAGCTCCCAGGCTGCCGTCACCCAGCACATAAGGGACTGCAGGGCCTGATGCTCAGGGTAGGTTTAAACCCACGTGCAACATGAGTCAGCTTTGCCTCATAGAATGATTTAGGTTGAAAAAGACCTTTAAAATCACTGAGACCAACCATAATCCTTCTGCTCCTGTGCTCTCGCTGGAAAGGCAGCTGCAACTGTGTTCCTGGGGTTCTCCGTCAGGTTTCCCACCCTCAGCCTGGCACCTTGGTTTCCTTCGGGGATCCGATCCTGCCGACAGCCGCCCTCCATCCACACACCCAGCAGCAGCGACATGAGCTCTGGATCTGCAGAGGCTTAAAATGACAGAATGCTTGCGGGAGGAGGAATCGGTTTTGGACAAAGCAGCTCAAGCAGCTGGGGAGCATTTCAAACAGATCAGAGCCTGAATCAAAACTCGTTTATTCCAAAATTCACTGTTCTGAGCTAGATTCAAATTTTGCAGATGTCCCAAGAGATCTTCTCTAACATACTGCTGGATCTGGAGCAAATTCTCCTAGTACTGAATTCGGAGTGACCCCAAGTCTCTGCACTCTCCAGCGGGTTTAGAAGTTTTTTGACTTCAAGCTAATCTTTTAAGAAGGACAGTCTTTTTTCTAGCAACTGGATTCCAATTAGCTTTACTTTTCAGTTCAAAAAAAGGAAGCCACCGTACAGCAAGCATCCTGCAAGCTGATAATGTGATGCTAGTACAGAAGGACAAGTTCAATCAAACCCATCTC
This sequence comes from Eurystomus gularis, assembly GCA_013400335.1. Lineage (NCBI taxonomy): Eukaryota > Metazoa > Chordata > Aves > Coraciiformes > Coraciidae > Eurystomus > Eurystomus gularis. Next base: position 16,241 of record VZZY01024032.1, on the reverse strand, counting down.
GCTGTTTGAAAGCACTGCTTGCGTTCATTTTAGACTCATTTCAGCCTGGCAGGTCACAGCAGTATAAACATCGTGGGGGAAAGAAAAAAAAAAAAAAAAGGCCGAGCTGGCAAACAGTCAGAACTTGCTGTTCCTGACCCAGTAACCTACTTTTTGAGCACCACGTAACATGAAAGCCACCCCTAGCTCAGACTGCGACGTCACCTCTTACTTAACTTCTTAGAGGCAAATAGTGGGTCTGGCTGGGGAGAGGTAGATGGGATGTGGTCATCATTTGCTTCACTCTGGCCACAAAAGCCATTGTAGGTTAGAGAGGAATACAGAGAGTGGTTTCTAACCTTGAGTCCTTGAAAGCCACCGTCTGATTGAGCACACTCCATGCGGCACAGTGGGACCTGGGAGTCTATCATGCTGACACATAGAGCAACCTCAAATTTAGTCTACAGCACCAGTGCCACCATCAGCATCACAGCCATGGGGAAAGAGAGGGAACTCTTCATTAAGGACACCTGTTTTACCTCCATGGTGCTGCTTGAGCTATTTTTACTCCAGCTCCCTCATCCTGACCTGTTGTGGTATTCAGAGACCACGTAGCTCAGTCTTTAGAGGGAGGGAAGACTTGTGGACCTCTGTGACCAGCAAAAGCTGCTCTCCTGTGATAGCTCCCCATGCTTGTTCTCCCTTCAACAGGGTAACAGCAACAGGCATCAACACCCACCAGATCTGGGATGGGATCCGCCTTCCTCTTCCCTTCTTTGCTCCTCCAGATTTTTCCCGTCTCAGGCTTCCCTTCAATCCGAGAAGCAGTCAAGCTGAACCTGTGCTTGTACACTTTGCCACCTCTGTTCAAGTTAGTGAAGGACCTTGGGGAACTGCTAAACATGGGGGGAAAAAGATGTATTCTCAAGGATATACAGCATCCCTTTTCTTCAGGGCAGCTCCTAGGGTACTGGCAATTTTCCCCTGCAACTTACTTATAGTTTATCTTCATTTTTTTAATTACAAAAGTGGCATCAGTGGTTGAAATGCACTTGGATACAGTGCTGGTAGCCTGCATACAAGAAAAGCGGTAACCTGGGGCACTCATCATCCAGAGACAGTCCACACTGAACACCTGCTGTCCCCAGATGGGTCAGGCAACAAACACCAGCTGCAAAGTTAGTATCTGTCTCACAGCACGGTGGATCATCTATTTTCACATCGTATTCCTGGGACTTCCAGGAGCAAAAGAACACCAATTACACTACTGCTACTCTCACAGTGTGAAGGAGGAAAGCTGGATCACTGGATCAGTCCTAAAGCATTAAGGAGCAAGAAGACTTTGCTGGGTGTTTTGGTAGCCTACATTTCACTTGAGCTGGTGGAGAGAAAAAAATAAATCATAATTGCAAGAGTTCCATGAGTTCCAGGGCATCTCAGCAAAGCGCTGGCATTGCAGGACCAGAGAGAGCTTAATGGGACCCCAGTTCAGCAAAACCTTGTCTACTGTTCATAGCCTATCTACTTCACAGCATTTTGTTTGTCTAAAGCCATCGGGAGCTTTCCCATCAAAACAAATGAAGATGGACTAGAAGTAAAATTTTCAGGCAGATTTCTATTAGAAATAAAAGAAGCACAGAATAAGAAGATTATACTCATCCAGTGTTGTCTGAAACTTTACCTGCCTCTGTGAATATCCTCAGAAATCAGTGTTCAAGAAGCAAAAGACAAATTGAAAGACTAAATCCAGTCATAACATTTGAAAGGATTAATATTTTACTGAACATCAGGGAAAACAAGAGTAGTAAGACAGACTGAGATAAATTACAGAGGGAGCTCTTTAGGGAACTGATGTGAAATGACTCTTTACTGGAATATGCCCATTTCTGCAGGCACTTGCTTCCATTGCAGCTCTCAGTCGAAACACACAAAATCGGAAGAGGTGGAAAAGAAATGACTTTTAGCCGAACATTCCAGCTACATGCAAAAAGAAGTGGTTGAAATAATCAGAACAAAATGTCTTGAAGTTATTCCACCTTCCAGCTGGCTCAAACTGACTAGGATTTTATTTCTGTTGACACTTTGACTTCCCTATTGAAGAGCAGGAGGGGACAGGGCACTGCAGTATCTCAAAAATACTAGCTACATTTTCTTGCATCATCACACAGCATTCTCCCACCATCTCTTTTACCCGCAGTTAAAACTTAACCTACGATTAAAAACACATGAGAGTATTTCACTCTAGCTGGCATAAGCACAAGACAAAAGTAAATGTTCTAATAGACATAAAAAGTCATTTTTCTTTACTACAATGTCTAATTTAGATCTCTGAAATTGTAAAATTAAAATCTATTCTAATCCATACTTACACAAAAATGCATTTCTAGCAGATTATAATATCTAACTGCTTATTACACAAAAATCTTGAAATGACTGTATTGTAAAAAAAATAATTGCCTAATTATGAAATCCTGATGATAAAGACACTATTGTCATGAAAACATCTGGACTACCAGACCCCCAGAATGCACAAAATTTCAACAGACATAGAAAAATCAGGAGGCAGATGAAAGATGAGTTATAAAGAGGTCCAGAGAAAAAGCATCACCCACTGCAATTGCTGTATCGAAGTGTGGGTGATGACTACAAACAAGCCAGTAATAACCTATTCACAGCAGCAGAGCAGTAACGTGTATGGGGATGAGGAACAATTATCAAATATTATGCCTATTCTTGCATAAACTTAGGAAAAATAGACATCTACTCTACCTCTCTATAATAATGACAACCTGGAAAAATATTCATTGTACCTGGGTGTTAAAAGAGCATTTAGTAATCTGATGCCTTAGAAGAACAGAGCTGACATATTCAAACAGAGCCGCAATCGGCAGCATTTCTATAGCATTTAGCTCACATTAAACATCGTTTAATGATACTTGAAGAACAAAACAGGAATAGGAATGAAGGAGGGGGAAGGCTAGTTACATGCAAACAGGAGAAATATTGAGAAAAGTAAGAGAAGTTTGACTGTTGCATTCAGTCCAGCCCAACAGGGCTAATCATCAATGAGAAATCTGGTCCTTGCTGTTGAGCCTGTTTTAAATGTTATGTTAATAGCGAAGTTAGTGGCTGTGCATATTTTAGCTGCTTATGAAAGGACAAAAGCTACACTTGGAAAACAGGGAGTACAACAACATTGTTATCCCAGACGTGAGATGCTACACCAAAAGGACCAGAGGAAGCACGAGAATGTCTGCAGTAGATTGAAGGATGCAATCTAGGGAGAAAAGACCTGCTCTGTGAGCCAGGATGTGATCATGTTGGAAGAGTCTCTCCCAAAGCAAGGCTCTTCTCCTTTTCTACCTGAGCCAAAGCTTTGAAGACACAGACACCTATAACTGGCCCAGAGCATGCAGGCGATTCCAGGGTAGCTAGCGAGGATTCATTGTTCAGATGGTTAAAAGTTAAATGTGTGAAAGTATTCACAGGTCTGACAGCTCCAGTAAGGCTTGATTTCTTACCCTCTATCTAGAGCTCCCACCACTGGCAGTGACTTTTCACAACTGATCAGCCTGAACCTTGGACTCTGCAATGAAAATCTCATGTGTAAATAATCTGCAAGGCTCCAGAACCAGACTTCATGGGTGAGACATCAGAGGATGATGTATCACTGACAGGATAAGACACTTTTTAATGAGGGCGATTACAATGCAGATGGCTTCAAAAGAACAGTAGCCTTCTCACATGGTTGCCATCTGTGAATCTTTGTTAAAGGTTATATCAGGACTCCTATTACAAAATGCTGCCGGCTGAGATTTATAATTCAGTGGACAGCCAAGTTCTCAGCCGATAAGTCCTTCCAAGTGAAAACTGTTCCATTGTGGATATTTTGTTCACGTTGGATATTTTTGATCACTAACATGACAAAATCAAGAGAGCAGTGTCAGCCTGTGCATCTGATTTGTTTTCCATAAATGGCTCTGCACAACAGCCAAACTGATGGGGTCAATCATCTCCTTTGCCTGCTTGTTTGTACAGTGTTCAGACGCTAGGATGAAACTCACCCCATGCAAAACCTCACCACAAGAATTGCACAGCACTTAAGTCTCCCCTAAGCCTGATATTTGGGCTTATATGGAATTTAAAGAAGTGTGTGCACTGTGGAATGGCCTGCAAGGTACTGGTGAATAGTCACATGCACTAGGAAAAGCTTTCCTATCTTCTAAAGAAGTGTTACTCTTCCGTCAAGTAAATAGTGATGCGCCTGCTATTTACTTTCCAGTACATATTGCAAAGCTCATGTTAATTAAACTTCTAAACACACAACAGAATAAATCGGTATTGATGTAATGCCAACAAATTGTATATGAATTCTCCCCCACACACTTCGTAAATATTTGCTTGGAAGAAAACAACTTGTGCTGTCTGGGACAAAGGGAGCCAAAAGCCAAAAGCCTCTTTTCTGCTCTTGTGGGCTCCAGAGCTGAAAATGTAGGATCCCCTGAGCTGACTTACGCAGAGTTCAAATATCGGGCAAACACATCAGAAAGGAGACAGCTCGGATAAAGCTCACAGGCCGGGTGCCAGGCTCAGCATTATGGTGGCCACTGGTAGCTCTGTGGCACCAGAGGATCTTGGTACAACATCAAAGACCTCAGGTTTTTTCCCTGTGTGGTTTAAAGCTTGTAACATAGTTTATGTCAGTGGTTGAAAGGATGGCCAAAATCCAACACAATCCCCAAAGCTCAACATACGTTACACTTAAAAGTCCCCTTGTCTTCAGAGAAGCCAGCCCTTTTAAAGACTACTGTAGCTCTCAAAGTCCAAGCACTAGGAACCCAGGAATATTGGATTTGCTACTCATTCACCTCTAGGGGAATTTCCATCTTACTCCACATATGGACAGATTTCTAAAATGTATTTTCTCTTGTCCAAAACCCAGTTACTCCCAATAAAATGCACAAGGGATGCCAGTTGAACCCTGTTTGACATTTGCAGATTGCCCTTTCATATAACTCTAGGCTATGCACTCTGTTAGACTTCACAGTGACTAAATACCCTTGCTCATGGCAAAGCTGCCTCTGAGTTCAGCAGACTGAGGTTCATCCCTAAAACCCCATGGAATTTCAACCTGTTAGTATCCCTCTCCTTATTATTACGTTTTTTTCATCTTTAATGAAGATGGACTGATTGCACAAGGCTGAAAGATGTCCAGAAGATCAGTGTCTTCTACATGGGAATGGGATATGAAGCATAAGCACTCCCAAAATACGTGAATCACTGGCAGGCTGTCACAGCACTTTTTCTTTTTTTACTTTGAACCTACACAATCTGAGATCTTTTTTCTTGGTGTCACACCATATTTTGACTCTTGCCAGTTCTCACTGGCCAGCTACAACCCAGTTCTATGTGCAACTATGTGCACAAAGCCTCTTAACCTTCACATCGACTCCCCACTGAAGCACATGCAGAGATACATACCAGTGAAAAAAAGAGGAAGATTATTTTCAACTGACACGTTACTCAGGCTCTCATACCTGTCTTTCAAAAACCGATTAGATAGTATTACCATCCCAGATTACAGGGTCTGGGATTTTGTTTAAGTTTCCATGTAATGATTACGAGGAATTGCTTGTAGTTGGTCTCTTGTCTTTCGTGATCCACAGGGAGAATGGACACATTTATTAAAGTGCTGTACTCCATACCTTCACCGCTGCTGCTCACGAAAGACAGAAGCATTATTATTGATTCCTCTATATGAATAAGATAAATACAGCTTTTACAAAGGCATATTTACATAAGTTTTGATGACTCATGCAACAGAAAGAGAAGCCTTAATGTACATCTCCTACACACTGCCGTGTGCTTGGTGCTTTGTCTGGAGCAATTTCACAAAAGAATGTCTTAACAGCCTTTTTTTCTCCCATATAAGAGCTGTTTCCAAACACCAATGCTATCTTTCATTTCAACAGCACTGTCACCCAGCGTGTTGCTACTGAGCCATTAGCAACGCAAATCCATTGCAACCCACCACATTTCAGTGCTGGCAAATTCAAAGTGAATTTTTTATTTTGGCATTGCAATGCAATGGGCTTTTGTCTTTGAAAAACACACTCCTGAATTTCCCACAGAGCTGAAGCCAGTTCTTGCACCAACTGTTACTTGTTCTTATCGAGGCCTTTATTCAGCAAGTGCTGTAGTGCATCATAGAATCATTAAGGTTAGAAAAGATCTCTAAGATCTTCAAGTCCAGCAGTCAACCCACACTGCCATGACCACTAGACCATGTCCTGAAGTGCCATGGCTACAGGTTTTTTGAACACCTCTAGGAATGGTGGCTCCACCACGTCCCTGGGCAGCTTGTTCCAATGCTTAATCAGTCTTTCAGTAAAGAAATTTTTCCTAATATCCAATCTAAACCTCCCCTAGTGCAACTTGAGGCCATTTCTTCTCATCCTAAAATGAAACTTGGGCTCATGCTTAGGTTCATCCCTATTCAATAAAGTGCCACTGTGCATGTTGAAAATTCAGTCTAGCTTTTTGCAGCTTTTCTGTTTCAATAGTTTTTATTAATTAAGGATCAAGATTATAAATGCTACCCATGTTATTTCTAACACAGCTCGACTTCCTTGGTTTAGCATCTTTATGAGGAAGCCTTAACTACAGCATCCAGCTAAAAAAGATCACAACCACCACTGATCTGCCTGCCAAAACAACCAAATAAAACCACCCCAAACAAAATTCACACCTTTAGTGTGCATTTATGAGTAGCTGGAGGATGCCAGACCACCAGAACTGCTGCAGAAATACCTTCTGGGAGAGCCCAATGAGAACTCAGAGTTAAGCGAGCAAGATGAAGCCAGGCTGCAGAACTGGGCACACTGGTGGGAGCAGAGTGCCTATTTTAAATTGCCATCTTCCTGTGAGATGAGCTATTTTTAGGGATGTACTGCCAGCTTTCCAATCCCAGTAATTTAATTTACACATGTTCTTTGATGTCTGCGCATATTCTTGTTTTTATTTATTTATTCTGGATTGCAGCAAAGTCCTAGACTAGCGGGAAACTGGATTACTGAGTCTCACCTGCAAAGTAAAACTTTTGGTTGAGGTTCCTTTAAAGACTTCAGTAGAACAGCATTAATTAGTAAAAGTTTTATAATACCTGCATAGCAAGGATTTGTGAAGATGACAACTCAAAAATATTGGGTTTTTTGTTCAGTTTCAGAGAGAAAAAGATGAATTCTGAACTGATAGTGGATCCACTGGCACAGACATGAACAGAATGACACCTTTGGATGAATTCTACGATATGCTTTAAAAAAAAAATATAAAGGTCTATGGGAAAGAATTCAATCTACCTAATTCTGCAGGTTTTTTAAATACTTTCTAGAGCTAGTCACAAATTGTATACAACACTTAAAAAAAATCCACCATAGCATTAGGGAAGAGAAACCTTCTTACCTAAAATAGCTCTGTCATTATTCTCTTGTCTTTCCCAACAAGTACTTTTAACTGACAGTATTGCCTGCCGTTGTCCTTCTGAGAACATGGGTTTCAGGACCAGGGCAGGAAATAGGTGCCAGTCTTCCCTGAAAGCAGACGGTGAAGGGATTTTACAGACTACACCTCTGATGCTTAGCTTTAAACACAAGTTATAGCCTCTACATCAATTGGACAATGAAAGTTTAAACATTGCAGTAAGCAAGTACCAACCTGAATGCACATGGCCTAAAATGCTTTGGGGAAACATGTTTTGAGGTGCTTTTCAGCACTGTCCATGGGTTCCTCAGCAAGGCCTTCAGACCCTCAGTAGGTGGATCTCCTATCTGGTGGGTAGGCTAATATGGGGAGAGCTTTTTGGCATACATGCCTCACTGGATTTCTCCATAGGCCTTGTACTAGAGAGTCATCTAAAGAGTATTCAAAACCCAAATCATCTACCATCTCCTAAATAATTGCTAAAGCCATCCAAGAAAACCCCAACCCAATTGCTGAATACTGCAGAGAACACAAAACCAAATGTATAAGCCTACCAGTAAACATTTTTCTACCTTAAAAAAAAATATGTATACTCATAGGTACTATTCCAATTAGAAACATCTTCAACTTTGGCATCTAAAAGGTAACTTCAACAAATAGTTCCTCCTAAAGATAAAAATAAAAGGACAGTTATGGTAACAGAGCTGTTTTTCAACAGCCTCTATATTACAGCTGGTTAAAGCCCCCAATGATGTGCTTTCCAGTAATACACAACAAACTGTTTGAAATTCAGAAGACTGATAATGCACCTTCAGCTTTGCTATGTTTAGCAGTCGGTAGCCAAAACACATCCTGAGGTAAACACCAGAGGAGCCAGGCATGTGCTTCCCCAGGGCTCTCCTCTGTGACCCCATTCCCCTGATGCTATCACTTTATCCTCATTATAACACTTCAAGAAAGGACATAAACATCTCATACATTAAAAATGCTCTTGACTTTTATGAGCAGCCTGATTCAGCAGCCCTCAGGGTGCAGTTTCATGACCAGCTCAAGCACATCTTGCTCTTGAAGAAGCAATTCAGCCGCTCCCAGCCTCCCTTGTGTGGAAATCACGCTTGCATTGTTGAAAACGAACGCTGGAAGAAAAGTTTTTAAAAAGATCAGCTTTCACCTACTTTGCCACTACTGTGCTGATGCAGTGGAGATGGCAGGAAGCAGAAGACAGAGCTGTCTTCTTTGGTCATAAATCAGCTACTCATGAATTGGTATCCTTGGTCAAACAACCTATCATCTATCATGGCCACCAGAGTCTCACGTGCTCCCTGGTGTCTGTAGGAAATGGAGGGGACCTCAGCTCTGTATCTCAGAAGCACGTGATTGTTGTTGGTATTAGTGGGCTGACAGCCAGGAATTCCACAATAAACCTACAGCCCTGCCACTAACAGATTTTAATTTACCTGATTTTAATTAATCTATCTCCCATCTCCTCTTCCCAATAGCATTTAAATTCACTTTCCTGTCTTGTTTTCTTAAGCTTTAACTCTAGAAGTAGGCACACCTCTACATTTGACTGTTGTAGATCTCCTTGTGGGGAGCAAAAAGTCTGAAAGCCTCCTGAAGCTCCTTCCTGATATATTTTGTAGAGTCCCATCATTTAAAATGCAGGTTGCAACTGTCACCTTTCAAACTCTATACGCTATCTGTTGTCTCAGCTGAATAGATCACTCCAACCTCATGTGGAGCTTCTCTGCAACCACAGGAAGGACAATACTATCAGCAAGCACCCTTTACATGTGGAGAACTGCACAGATGACAGGACAATTTAAGGGGAGTGAAGATGTTCTTAAACACTATTAAATGCCACAGAGGAACAGTTGTTTAAGAGCGGCTATAAAGACCTGCAAAGAACAAACTATTCACAGCGTTCAGCGCTGAGTTTTATTGTCCCATAAAGCTCAGCACTGTGCCCCACATGCTTCAGTGTCACCTCAAGAAACTGTATTTACGATCTAATGTTTATATCTACAAACACTTCCATTGCACAAAGGTTGCCAAAGATGAAGAAGCTGACTCAGCAACAGAATTAGTTTAACATTAAGCAGCACCTCCATCAATAGGATTATTTATCTTCTCAGATTCAAGGATCTGCTATGCACTTTGGCCAAATGAGGGCCAAAGCAAGGATCATTTCTGAAAAATGTGTTGTGTCTTGTGATGCACAGGTGAAGTCTCACCTGTAAAAAGACAGGGAGAAAGCTGGGAGAAAACTACTGTTTTCCTACCACAGAAACATGAAGGGACAGTCATGCCCAATGTAGCAACAGGGAAGACAATCCAGGGCTGAATGCCAGTGGGAGGTGGTGCAAGAAGGTATCAGCAGAAGCAGGTGTTCACACCCTCCTCCCTCCATAAACCCATCACACAGATGCAGAGCACATAGGCTGCACTCGTGCTGGTGCAGGTGAGGTCCTACCAAGGTCTCTCAGTCAATGATTGTCATCTTGATACACAGGAAATGGAAAGAGATAGCCAAGAGCCTCTTAACAGTTGGACTTCATGATCTTAAAGTTCTTTTCCAACCATAGCAATTCTGTGATTCTTTGTGTGCCACTTGCCACAGCTCCCACCCATAAAAGCTTTGCTGAGAGTCTGGTACTGATGACTGGGTCTCAGCATTCCCCTTTTCTATATAAGGCTCTCTTCCAGCTCCTCAGGTTGCTTTCCAACCTGTGCTGCACTGCTAAGCAATGTACAAGGATATGTTTTCTGACAAATTCTGTGTCACTCCTGTTCCTCAGAAGTCCTGTTCTATCATCACTCAGGGATGAGGGTCTAACAAGGCCCTCAGCTGACATGGAGTTAATTCAGAAAAGCTAGTGACTGTTCTGCTCCTTAGCTCTCTAAGTGCCTCTGGGACAAAGATTTCCAAGGGACAACTGTGTTCTTGAGACAAGCAGCCTCCAAATTTGACTTTGGGTAGAGCCCTAAGGTGGATTAGACTGTCATTCTGCCCACCTCAACTGCATGCTGTAAGCAGCTTACTTGCAATATGACAGATTTAGCAAAAGTGACAGTTGCTTGCTGTCCAATATCATTAGCTAGCCTTGCCACGAGAGCTCAGACACAGTGCTCCTTCTCCTTACAAAATCAGCTTATTAATGAACATATAGCCTGGCACCATATTTTCCACACAGCTGAAGAAGTACTTCGAGCAGGAAGCTGCCCGATCCACCCACCTGTGGAGACTCAAAATCAAATGCTAGCCAAGATGAGACCAGAACAGCAAATAGGTTCAATGGACTGGCATGTCAGAGGGGCTGGGATGGCTGAGGATCTGTGCTTGTCTTTATTACTCATCCTTCATTACCTTTATTACTCTGGTCCTCAAGTCTATGGAGGGAATGGCAGTCTAATCCAGAGGCTACTGAAGTCAATGAAAACACCGCAATGTATTGTTGTGCCTTAGGCTCAACTCTCCAAGGTCTCAGACAACATCAGCACACCTTTCCCCAGCCAACAGGGCTCAGCACCTTCCCTGAGGTGCTCTGCGCCACCAGTCAAGAGCCAGACTTCTCTTCCAGGTAGACAGAGGAGGATGCAGACAGAGGAAGATCTCTGCTTCCTATGTGGGTATGTTTGTGTTGTAAAATTAAAACAAGCTTGGTAGTAATTAGATACCTGTTAATTCCTGCAACAAAGTACTTCAACTAGAAAAAAAAATAAATTGGCTGAGACAATCAGATTGTGGCAAACAATACCATTCGTACTACAGCCTCACTTTTATTTTAAAGGGTTTAAGTTAAAGAATAGAACCAGTTTCACTGCTGATGATGTAAAGGTTTAAATATAACCCCAGTCCAACACATGCTTTCCCCTCTAGAGCCAGGCAGGCAAGACTGAGTGCTGAACCATCAGCCCCCTGCTATACAAAACTGTGGACCTGCGCGGCTGTCGCACACCTCACGTGATGCAGCCCAGGAGAATGATTTTCCAAAGGTCTTCCCTGTAATCCCAAGAGCAGGTAATTCTATAATAACTTCAAGTGGAGAAAATGAAATGTTTTTATTTTAACTTACACCTGTGGGGAAAGAACATCGCATTATTTTACAGTGATCTCTTTAAAGACATCCCGGGAAAAGTTCAAAGAGCTACACTCTGGAGGAATGCTTTGTTATTTACTTTAGGGTTTTTATTAGCATGTTGGAAATCATTCTTGTCCTCTCCCCTCCTCCCTCTGAAACAAAAGCCTTTCTTTTCTGAAGCTGAGGTACTTCTGCTGAACCTGGCTCTGACCCCGCTGCTGAGGTTTGTGTGCTGAGAGCTTCACGGGCTGCAGCTTGGAGCTAAAGCCTTGAGGCTCAGCCTGTCCCGAAGGCAGCAGGGTGAAGAAGGGCTGAGGAAGGCAGGAATTCATCATCCCATCCCAAAGAACTTCAACTGTGAGCAGTGGCTAAGATGCCAGTCAAACCCAGCTCTGAGTCACCTCCAAGCTAAAGCAGTAGGTTTTAAGCCCATTTTAATGCCCTAAAAGATTTGTAAGCAGAGAGTCATTTTACTGCAGAGTGCATCATATGGCTTTACCTTGTCAGACTGGTGCTCATAGCTTCAGCAGCTACCTCAAGGTGGCACTTTGCAATGTGACAAGGGAGGCCTGGGGACTGGTGAGGTGTGCCAGTTGTTGGGGATGTCTCCTATGGATTTAGAGGACCCTTCCTGATGCTCCTTGTGCCATTTAAGCTTTCTACTCTGACTAGTCCTGTTGCTGTACCTCAGGCATGCATGCAGCAGGCTGCTGGAAGACAATGTCCTCCTGACCTGCAGGTGAGAGGGCTTTTCCATGTGCCAGGCACTGTCCGAAAAGCAAAATGAAGAGTGTAGGCAGGAGCAGCGGGGAGGTGGCTGCTGGTCCTGTCCCTGGACCACACAGTTGGGGAATGGTTTTGTGGGGATCCCATGATCCCTGTCCTGGGACAAGCTCTTGCCCAGCCCTGCCACCCATCTGCCCCTCACCAGCTCTTGCTGGCCCTGGCAGCTTCCCTGGACCATGCCACAAAGCCCTGTTCCAAGGATGTTTACAAAAAGGGGGAACAAAAGTAAAATGTATGCACCATTTACAGGCTGAAATCACACAAGGGCAGACAGATAGCGACATGAACCCACTCACCAGCCCACTCAGTTCAGATTCTCCAAATTATTCTCTGTTATGTGACATGCTTCTGCAGTTCTTGGCCCAAAACCTTCTCAAGGACTCCTTTTCTTTGCCTACCCTTGCAGCAATGAATGTATGCAAACATTTACAGTTCTCAAATTCAATGAGCAGGCCAGGAGATTTGAGAGGGTAGCATGAAGAGCACACTATTAAAATGTCAAAGTTTCAACAGGAGACATCCAGACACCTCCCATTATCTGACAACCTCTTCTCTGCACAGTCAGTACCCATCCCTTCCCACTACTTTTATCACTGATGCCTTCACCTCAGTCTTCATGCCTTAGAATTAAGTTAACATTGCAAGTTTTTAGGGTTCAGTGCTCACCACGTGCATTTTAACATACTGCTAATCTGGATGCTAGGTAGTGCTTTAATTTATTCTAGAAACACATAACATAAACACAACTCCAGGAACTCTCCTCCAAGGCAGAGTTGCTGGAACAACTTCAGGTAGGTAGTGATACTGAAAAAAAAATCCAAACCAACAAATAAAAACCCCCACTTTCCTGTTGCTTTTTCATGGCCATTGAGAGATGCCCCACAATGTAACCCAGCACCAGGGCCCTGCTGTCTTGGAGACAGAGAGGGAGAGAGGAGTTCAGTGGCTATCTCCAGAGGACTTTCTCAGAAAGTCTACCAACCTCAGGAAGTCAAAGCAGTCCTAATGACCCTTATCTACATGAAAGTAACTCTCCTTCAAGAAGCAAGTTACTCTGGGCAAAGCATGTCTAGCACTGCTTCTGCTGAGGCATCTGGCTGGTAGGAGTTTTAACCAGGCTAAATATCCACCGTAGAAAAGACTCGGGAAAGGTGTTGACACAGGAATATCCAGGCAAGTCAGTGACAAACAACACAAGCACCACCAGCCTGCTCAGAGAGCAGTTCAGACAGGAGAACAACCGTTCAACAGCAGAGTTCAGATAAACTGGGAGCAGCTTCACCAACAGGAGACTCGCAGCTGGATTGCAAATCCCAGCTCTGCACTGCATTGTACTGACATTTTAATTTTTTAATTGCCATTTCATAATGGTAATTAAACACAGGCATGTGCACAGAGAGGAATTGCCTTGATATACAGGGCAAGGCTCACCATCTGCAGGTGGCAACTGGGACCCTGCAGGCTCAGCTATGGGGCTGCAAAAGTTACAAAACCACCAACATCATGATGATCAAGTATGAAAAACTAGACAGCTCTGCGGTATTTCTATACCTATGGTCACATATAGCCTTCTGCCTGTGCTCAGTGATGCACCCAGTGCTTGTGGGATTGCAGCACTGGACGATCTAACTCCATTGCTGTCTTTGCAGTTCAGGGGAACAGTTGCAGTGTGGATGCACACAGGACTACCTCACCTCTCCCTCTTGGAAAGGGAAAGCAGAGGTTTCTGCCCATCCTCCTGCCCAGCAAGACAGAAATTACCTCAAGGAGACAGCAGAGCATAGTTTGTGAGGTGTGGTTAACTCTTGGCATCTATGTTTAAGTTGCCAGCAAGGCTGCCCATCACTTCCCATTATTATAATGATTTTTATGACTAACTAAGCACATTTAACAGCCTTTGTTTCCTGGCCAGTCCTGTGCTGCTTCTACTCAATTGCACCCTACCCCAGTCTGGTAGACCAAAGCTGAACTTCGCAGGCCTGGTGAGACTGAAGGTGTTCCAGTTAAGTTTTAAGCCCAGGACCAAACAGGCCTGTTGGCTTCCAGTCAGGGGGAACCAGCTCATATGGAGAATAATAAAGTGGATGAAACAGAGACAGCCTATCCCCAAGTATCTCCTTTCCCTTTGCAAAAGCACAGCACTATTTAAAGTCTCAATATTGTCCACTGCTTCCTATTCCTACATCTGGCATGAACAGTGGGTGACACAGCACAGAGAGAGGAGAGGATGGACAGGAGAGCGCACTATGGCACTGTGCTTCAGGTCCTGGGAATCCTTCTGGGGAACAGGTCTAACCGACACCAATTTTCAGCTGGACCACTATTCTGGATCACACCCTGATGATATTTTGGTTTGGATTAAAAATTTTAAAAGCCAAAAAACCACCCAAGTCAGACTCAGTTCCTGCCTGTGGGGAAAAAAACCCAACAATCCCAGTTAACTTGAAGTTCAGCGCCATGCTGTAAGCTCTCACCAGGAAGCAGCATGTGTGGGCTCAGGGCTCTGGTCATCTGAACTGCTCCTTCGATTTTGTCCAGTTCTGTCCACAGACAGGGATACAGACCTGCTCCATTAAACCTCCTTGCACTTTGACATGAGACAACCTGCAGGTCAGACCATGTTCTGTTTGCCTCTAGCTGGCATCAGCTGGGAGCTGGCCAGCAAGAGAGAGATCTCTCTTCCTAAATACTAACAGTATTTTCATATTTGTAATCCATTTCTGGCCCAGAGAATGATCCAGAAGGGAGCCTCAAGCCAGGTGCACTGTGTGTATGCTCTCTCCTTGCCCTTCTCCCCTGTTTCTTGCAGCACCACAGAAACCCGTATCTGTGATCTCAGGAGAAGGTACAGAGTAATAATAGTGCCATGGCAGGGGGGTTGGAACTAGATGATCTTTGAGGTCCCTTCCAACCCAAACCATTCTATGATTCTATGATTATGATTCTATGTATTACACCTCGCCATCTAATTGTAATTACCACCAGTCCACTGTCCTCCCCAGGTCACAACCTAAAGTGAGTGCAGACCCCAGAGAGGATCACAGTTGTAGGCTAGTCGTGGAGTGATCTTCACTGCACCACATAGTTTATAGTAAGAAACAGCTCCTGCCTCAACCTGCCCACAATCTTCACAGATAATGTTTTTTTATTAATTGCACCCACTTACAGCAGGAAATTCATGATATTTCCTGAAGCAATGAGGTGTTTCTGCAGCACAGAGAAGCCATCTCTCCTGGGACAAAGACGGTTGTATGACACGCTTGCCACCAAGGTGAGATTTCATGAGTTCATTTCCCTTCCTGAGGTCTGAGTCCTGGACACAGAGGCTACCAGCCTCAGCTGGCCCTGCTGCACCCCTCCCAGGGTGAAAAGGAGGCCTACCACCCTTTAAGGGTGAAAACTACACCCTCAACTCCCTTCCTGAAATGCTTATACACCAATGCACACAGCATGGGGAATAAGCAGGAAGAATTGGAGATCTGTGTGCAATCACAGGGCCACGATCCCATTGTCATCACTGAGACATGGTGGGATAGCTCACATGGCTGGAACGCTGTCATGGATGGCTATGTCCTTTTTAGGACAGATAGGTCAGCAGGGCAAGGTGGTGGAATTGCTCTTCATGTGAGAGCGCAACTGGGATGTATTAAGCTCTCCCCAGGGGCAGAGGAAGAACGGGTTGAGAGCTTGTGGATTAAGGGGCAGGCTAATATGAGAGACACTGTTATGGTGTTTATTACAGACCACCTGATCAGGATGGGAAAGTTGATGAGGCCTTCTACAGACAGCTGAAAGTAGCCTCACAATCACAGGCCTTGGTTCTAATGGGGGACTTCAATCCCTCTGATATCTGCTGGGAAGGCCACACAGCCAGACATGTACAGTCCATCCTGGTTCCTCCACTGTATTGATGAT
>VZZY01024031.1:0-90760 GCA_013400335.1 Eurystomus gularis | reverse complement strand
TCAACCCATTAACTGTTGCTAACAAACATGTCTCTCTACGTAGCGTTCTCTCTATGGGTAAATATATAACATGCCATTTGGTAATTCTCTAGACTGTGTATGGTTAAGTTCTGTTTATATCTTTGTAGTGCACCTGTTGCCAAAAAATCTGAGATGCTTCCAGAAAAGTGACAGCAATATGATCTACCATCTGACACTTCTTTGCTTGCTTTTTTTGCTTCACAAGGAGAAGCTTGCATGTGAGATTTTTTTAAGGGAAAAAAAAGTATGGTATGCTAAGTAAAAACACTTTATGTCCTCAACAAAGACTCCTAATGCAGCCCAACACAATTACTGCCTAAATCAACTTGGTGTAAGTCTATAAAAGGCATCAGGGCAGTGTTGAACCTTCATTTAGCAAAACTGTGGTGTTTGGCTTGGACTACTATACATGGAACCTTCAGATTTAATAAAGTTAACTTTAATAATTAACAAATCAATTTATTAATTTAATAAAAACCCTCAAAAAATAGAATAAGTTTCTCTTTTTACTTAATCTGAATTTCATATATGCTTCTCAGGGCCAATAGCCAATAGCAGTCTTGTAGAAGATTCTCAGCAAGGATATGTTTCCAAGCTAGCCCCTAGACATTTCCAACACTTGAATTCTTTTACTTGTCTCCTGCAGCAATACAGTCTGTTCAGTTGATCTGTCAACATGCTTATTCAGTTGGTCTGACTACTTATTTTTATGCAAAGTTTCCAATTCTAGCTGTTCTCTGCTGATAGAGGGAACTAATATGTGAGATTTACTTTCTATGAACAGTTTACAAAAGACAGTCAGCCTTCTAATAGCACCATGTGATAAACCAATTAAGCTAAACCTGGCAAACACAAATGTAACAAACACTTTTTCCTGATGCTTCTGTGAACAGATTTTTAGCCAGAACCATTCTTCTCTCCCTGTTTGCTAGGAAACAAGCTGAACTGCAAGATCACCACAATCTATTTTTTTTTAAATCCTCATTTAAGTGCCTCAATCAAAGTAGGTTATAAGCTATTGGTCTCTGCACTGTGA
Source organism: Eurystomus gularis (assembly GCA_013400335.1). Taxonomy (NCBI): domain Eukaryota; kingdom Metazoa; phylum Chordata; class Aves; order Coraciiformes; family Coraciidae; genus Eurystomus; species Eurystomus gularis. The sequence goes on along the minus strand of VZZY01024031.1, from coordinate 89,703 downwards.
TCCTGATGTTGTGTCCAGATTTATGGGACAGAGTGAGGTTTTGAAAAACTCCACAACCCTCTTGCCCTCAGCACCCTACCAAACTATGACTTTGTCTTTAAAAACAGAAATGTAATCATGGCACCTCTGTTATCTTGCATCTGTTAGAAAGAAATATTGAGTGGTTTGTCAAACTCTTTCAGCACCACTGGTGCCGGGAAGAAAGTTCTTAATGTCCTCTCAACTTGTAGACTGCTTCTGAACATTGGAGAGAATTTTTACTATTTTTCTTTTTGATTTGGGGTAATCAGATTAGTAGAGGACAATGGTAGTCTTCTGCTGGCTTAGCCTGTAAATGGAACATTACTGAGACCTGTGTGAAACTATTGCCCCACGCAACTCCGATTTGGTGTTTATTTCAAGCTGGTTTAGTTAATGCAGGATCACTGCTTGTATGAATGCATTTTGGTTGAGGACTGCTACAAAGTGGTAAGAGAGAGTGAAAGTCAGCTTAAACCTACTCCTGTAGTTTATCAATGTAAATGATTCTTAAACTGAAACAGGTCTGTTCTTTTTTATCACTTATCCATAATTTCCAGACAGATCACTTGACCTGACTGTGGGGTTGCTATGTTCTACAGTGCTGACGAGACTTCTTTGCTGGAGATTTTTTGACATCTTAGTGACAGTGAGACAACAACATAAGACAAGGCAGGCTGTTCCCATGCCACTTTAGTAACAAGGGAATTCTGCCTGGAGGAGGTTTGCTATTCGTAAAAACAGTCGTGTTTAGTGAATGGGGTCAGAATCTGTAGGTAGCTAAGGGTTTTGTATCTGCAGAAAAGCTGAGGGTGTCTTGGAGAATAACTTGCACTACATTTATGAAATAAAGCCTCCTCAGTGAGTCTGAAACAGTGTGCATATAGCAGGTTCCTTTTCTTGTTGATCTTTGTTCACACTTGTTGCATTCTTGCTTGTAGACAGTCCACGAGCCATCTGTGACAACAGTCATCTCCCTCTCTGCTTGCTCAGTAGGGCAAGAGTGCTGACCTTTTGGACAGGTCCTCCTTACACAGATGATGAGGGTGATGATGATTTATGTATTAGTTGCCAGCAGCCTGACTTAGGACCAGATAAGAAATTTAAAGATTCTTTCTTAAAATCCAGGAGTTGCTTGTCATCCTTCCCATCAGATTTGGGGCATGGCTGCATGTGGCTGCTGCATTCTCAGGCAAAGGATGAAAAATGCTTTCAAAACCCTCCCTGCGTTAGATTATTCTTACCCTACCCATTACCATGCTCATCGTAATGTGTGTGCCTTTGCCCTTGCTTCCAACTAATAATCTGGGCTTATTGATGGAGGTTAAATGTGATTGTTAAAAGAAATAGGTTAAAAAGAGTGTCAGACAGTTGAGTCCATATTGATAAAATAAAAGCAATTACACTTAAGAAATTCGAAACATTAAAATGGCAGATGAAGCAGACTGTGGGGCTCAGTAGGAAGTTCAAATGCCCTGTTTCAGTTTTAGTTTTGGATGGAGTTTTTCAAAGGAGTGAATTAGAAATGGCTTCTACTAGGAGAGCAATTAGAATTAACTGGTCAAATAAGTTGGAAGTAATGACATAAGTACAAAGCTGACAAATTTTGTTACTGAGTGTTGAGGCATGAGATGAACAGTTGTTTACCATATCTAAGGAAATAAAAGCTACTGCAAATGAAAAGCTGAACTGACGTCACAGTTTTTAGTTAGGCTTGTAGATTCAAATGGGCTATGCTTCCAGACTGTGAATGTAAATCAGTAGGGAAGTGTAAATGGGTTTAGAACTTATATGCATATTGTTTCATGGTAAATAGCCTGTGATTTGGGGACAAATTTTAAAGGTCCATGAGTTCAGAAAGTAGAGAAGCACCAAAATGAGAGAAAATGTCTGTAGATTTCCAATTCCCAGTGTTTATTGACAGTTAGGAGCTACATAGCCTCTGCATCCCTTTTTCCAGATCTACGTGATAGCAATAGACAGACATCAGAGCAGGACCACTGTTGTGGTGGTCAGTGAAGTAAGTCGGTGTGTGCAGTATCAAAGCCATCATGCCCTTACATAATGGCAAATCTTAAGGCTTTAGAAAAAGCTATAAATATGATAATGGCACTGAAGGAGAGTACCCGTCTCTAAATTTCCCTATTAGTTGTACCTTGGACAATATTCCCAGTGCTTAGAATAGAAGAAGAGAGAAGTTATGAGACAGCAGGTCTTGACTCAGCTGATTATCGGAGTCCTATGTGTAAGTATACCTATGTAACTCTGTGCTGTGCTAAAGACAATTCCCAGCTCAGTTTGTAAGTCTGGCATTGCCCTGAGTTCTTTCCATTTTCACACTTCTGCTTTTGCAGACACAAGAGGCTCTCCACACTGAAAGGATGAAGATTATTGTACAGTGAATCCCATGGAAAATCAAAACCTAGCATCTTCACATGTCCTGTACTGCTGAGTTCAGCAAACTCCAACCCCAGTGTTTTACAGTTGTGGTTGTGGTATGCCCAGTTTCAACCACTGCAGGTTCCCATAGGAATGTTAGCTGTTCATATGCAAGGGAGAAGACCATACTGTCAGAATTTTCTTCTCTTGTAGTTTCTACCTAAGTGTTGCTAATGGGAACTTCATCTTTCTAATCATGCTCAAGTAAGTTTTATTTTTCCATCTTTTTTTTTTCCCATGCCTCCTCTCTAATCTTGGCCAAGGCTTAAATGCAATTTTTAAATTGTGTGTTTCTTTTACTGGCACTTTTAGCTCCTGTAGGGATTTCTAACCAATCAGTCACTCAGAATATAGCTGTTAGGTAGAACAAGAGAAGATTTTCCAATTTACCTCCCAGCGTTCAGAGGAGCAGAGGCACCCTTTCAGGGGCAGTTCCTCACCAGGAGTAGCACTGCTGTCACAGATAAGTAAAAGTGAATTCATAGTTACTCCTCAAGGGTCATTACTAGATGCAATTTACCATAAAAATGACAAATATAACTCCAACGTTCTTTGAAAAACTCAGTTTTGTTTCACTCCAGATAGAAATATTCAATTGTAACCTTTTGTAAAGTGGCTTTTTTACTGCTTAATACTAGGATGTGCAATTAGTTGATTGCATGTGTATCTCTTTTTTTTCTTTTTTCACAATCAGGAAATTAGTATGATCCAAAGCAGAGAGAATATTTTTTGTCAAGTTGCTCTATAGGTCAAGATCTGCAGCAAAGCAGAGAGCAGAGGTTATTAACAGAGGTTGTTTTTTGGGGGGGGAATTATTTTTTGTTTGTTGTTTTTTCTGATGCATGCTGTTAGAACATCTCACAGACCAAGTTTACACAGGAAAAATGAAAGCATTTAAACCTAGGCAGTATCATTCTTGGTGATGATTTGCATGTGATGACTTACTCTCCAGAAATGCAGTAATGTGAAAAGTGAGCTTTTGCTGAAATAGTATTACAGTTTATAGGGAGCTGGGGGCAACTTTTTTTCTCTGGATAGGTGGATCAACCAGTCATTTAAATGTCTTTTAGAACTGCTAAGCATGCTTTTGTTAGAGTTATGTACCCCAGACAATTTTTTCCCAGTGTACACTAGACCTTACACATGAAAGCTCAGGGTAATCCAATGGAACGGTGGCCAATGCAAAGGCACTCAGAGCTGTTTCAGTTGTGTTTGTACTTATGGGTGGCATCCAGTTCTTTCCATAGCTGTTTCTTGTGAATCTATGACTTCAAAAGGAACAGCCACATTGAACTAAAATTAGGTCTGTGCTTAAACATGTACTGAATTGAAACTTAAAGCTAGTGTTCTATACAAGTAACAGTATCCGGGCAAAATAATGACTCTTTCTTTTCAAATGCATTCACTCAGCTCAGTAGGAGTATCTACACCTTTATCTTAGGCAGTCTATTTTTAGAATGACTTTATCTAGCAGTAGATTTTCATAATATGCTCATTGCGGGAGAATATGTGCTGATTAGAAATCTGTGACACTGCTTCTGGACTCCGTTCTAATACAGACCATAAATTTCACTGAGCTGAATGTATCTGGAGTTTTTAAGTAGCAGTCAGGTAGTTATGGCAATGTCACTTGTTCATAAGAGACAGTGGGGCCAAGATGTAGAATTCAAATGGTGGCAGTGAAGTCCATAAACTGAGTATGTTCATACTGGGGGGAGAAGAAGTCATGACAGGATTACCTCTAAATTCCCATAAGCATCCAGCGCATAGCAGTTGTTTCGATTATGTGATCTACAGTTTCTTTTGTCATTCAAATTCCTGATTCTTTTAGTTCTGATTTCTGATTCCTTAAAAAACCTTCCATACTTCAGAAAGATGCTGCTGCTGCCTTTCTTCCAGTTTTCTGCTGAAGTAAAGTTAACTTTCATTCTAATTCTTAGGGCCTTTCTTCAGTGAATGACTGCGTATTAATATTTGCTGTCTCTAGAGATCATTTTTTCCAACAAATGTTTAGAAAGCTTCTGTGTATAGGTAGTATTATTAGTATCTGAAGTGACCTGGTGTTACTGTAGTACCATATTTTTCTACCAGGTTCTGTTGAACTTGTATGAGCATTGGCAAGTCACACTCACCTCAGGGCAATGGCAGTATCCTGTCATCCTATCCCTTACCTCTGCAATACAAGCTTTTGGGAGCAGGGTCTCTTCTCCCAGAGTTAGAGTTAGAGTCTCTTACTCTAACATGTCCCTAGATATTGTGGTGGGATTAGTGCAGTTTTAGGATCCAGAATAACAAACGATAAACAAACATTTCAGCCCTGGATACTTGTACCAATACATTTTTCTACAAGACCCTCAGTATTATATATGTGTACTGTTTGAGTCCACTGCCAGTATTATCAATTGCAAAGCTGTAGCAATCTGTTATATTCAAGTTTCAGTGACTTTCTCATTTTTTACCTGCATTGAAATACATATAAACTCAAATGAGCAAATTTATCATGTTAAAATTTTTGAATGTAACTCATAACTTTCCAAGGCTCTTTTAAAATGAGAGAAATTTGTATTATTTCATGATGCTCTGTTTTGCTTTCCTTGTTTTTTGAGAGCCTTTTAACAGTCTCACTATTAAAAACATCAGCATCTTGTTTAAAGGAAGAAATTCAAAGCAGGAAGAACAAAAGTAAAAAAATGTAGCTTCTGTTTGTTTTTTTTTTTTCTCTTTCCTTTGAGTGACACACAATCACAGAGTTGAGGTTAGAAAGGACCTCTGGAAGTCACCTTGCCTGGCTCCATCCTCTTTACACTCTTCCGTCATGTATTTATATACATTGATAAGATCCCCCCTGAGCCCTTTTTTCTCCAGGCTAAACAGTCCCAGCTCTCTCAATGTTTCCTTGCATGATTAATGCTCCAGTCCCTTAATCATCTTTGTGGATCTGTGTTGATCTCTCTCCAGTATGTCCATGTCTCTTTTGTACTGAGGAGCCCAAAACTGGACACAGAACTCCAAGTATGGCCTCACCCGTGCTGAATAAAGAAGTATCACCTCCCTTGATCTACTGGCAGCTCTTCTCCTGATGCAGCTGGGATACCATTCACTTTCTTTGTGACACGGGCATATTGGTAGCTCATGTTCAGCCTGATGTCTACTAGCACTCTCAGGTCCCCTTCTGCAAAGCTGCTTTCCAGCTGGGTGGCCTCCAGCATATACGGGTGGATAGAGTTGTTTCTCCCCAAGTGCAGGACTATGTACTTCTCCTTGTTGAGCTTCATAAGGTTTGTGTTGGCCCATTTAGTCAGTCTGTTGAGGTCCCTTTGTGTGGCAACATGACCCTCTAGTGTATCAGCCACTCTTACCGGTTTTGTATCATCAGCAAATTTATTGAGGGCACACTCCACTCCATCATTCAGATCAATAATGAAGGTGTAAGACAGGACTGGACTCAGTACTGACCCATGAAGTACACTGCTAGTTACTGGCTTCCAACTAGATCTCATACCACTGAGCACCACCAGTTTTCAACCTACCTCACTGTCTGCTCATCCAGCTCATTCTTCATCAACTTCTCTACAAAAATCTTGTGGGAGACAGTGTCAAAAGTTTTACTGAAGTCTAGAAAGACAATATTCACTTCTCTCCCCTCATCCACCTTGCCAGTCATTTAATCATAGAAGGTTATGAGGTTGGTCAAACATGACCTCCCATGGCTGAATCCATACTGACTGCTCCCCTTCTTGTCCTTCACGTGTCTAGAAATGGTTTTCAGGATCGAGGTGAAGCTGACCAACTTGTAGTTTTATAGTTCCTCCTTCTTGCCTTTCTTGAAGACAGGAGTAACATTTGCTTTCTTGCAGCTCTCAGGCACCTCTCTCAGTTGCCATGATTATTCAAAGACTATTGAGAGTGGCCTTGTGATGGCATCAACCAGCTCCCTCAGCACTTGTGGGTGCATCCCATCAGGGCCCATGGTATTAAATATGTCCAGTTTCCTTAAGTATTCACTGATGTTAGCTCTGAGTCATGTTCATCACGTTTGTGGCACATCCACTGATACCTTGTGTCTGCTGACAGTTCCTTACTTCTTGAAGGACCCAGAAAATTAATGTCTCTGTTCTAAGCCACAAAGAAAAGTTTGAAGGGAGTTCAGGATACTGTGCCAATATCTGGGCTATAGTTTCTCCATAGTGTGTCTTAGGGGGAAGAAAATAAGTGTGGGATTCAAGAAAGGCTTTTTTGACTTGTCTTTCTATCATCAGCAAATGCTTTTAATAACTAATTACCATACAGATGTCTGTTAATCTATTTAAGCATTTAACTTAATGTAATATTCTGTGCTAAAAACACACCTTACATACTGCAAAACTGCTAAAGTACAAGCCAGGATTTTAGCAACTTCTATACAGTAGGCAAAAACATATCTATAATGACTGAGTTCTAATAATAAAACTGAAAAGCTCTTGAGAAGAGAGTATTACATTTGGAAAATGGAATCTTACAGAGCAATAGAATAATGGTGCTGCTCAGGGCTTTCCACACAGTTCTTCAAAACCTCCAAGGACAGAGGTGAAACAGCTTGCCTGGGCAATTTGCTCCACTACTGGACTGTCCTCACTGTGAAGATATTTTCCTTACCTACAGTTGGAACCTCTCTTTCTCTTGTGCACTGGCTGGATGGCTGGGCCCAGAGAGTGGTAGTGAATGGATTTAAATCCAGTTGGTGGCCGGTCACAAGTGGTGTTCCCCAGGGCTCAGTGCTGAGGCTGCTCCTGTTTAACATCTTTATCAATGATCTTGATGAGGAGATTGAGAGCACCCTCAGTAAGTTTGCAGATGACACCAAGTTGGGTGGATGTGTTGATCTGCTTGAGGGTAGGGAGGCCCTTCGGAGGGACCTGGACAGACTGAACTGATGGGCTGTGGTCAGTTGTCTGAGCTTTTACTAGGCCAAGTGCTGAGTCCTGCACTTGAGCCGCAGCAACCCTATGCAAAGCTATAGACTTGGGGAGGAGTGGCTGGGAAGCTGCTTGGCAGAAAGGGACCTGGGGGTGTTGATTGACAGCCAGCTGAACATGAGCCAGCAGTGTGCCCAGGTGGACAAGAAGATCAATGGCATTCTGGTCTGTATCAGGAATAGTGTAGTCAGCAGGACTGGAGAAGTGATCGTCTCACCATACTTGGCACTGGTGAGGCCACATCTTGAGTATTGTGTTCAGTTTTGAGCACCACAGTACAAGAAAGACACTGAGGCTGTGGAGAGCATGCAGAGAAGGGCAACAAAGCTGATAAAGGGTCTTGAGGACAGGTCTTATGAGGAGTGGCTGAGGGAACTGGGGTTGTGTAGCCTGAAGAAGAGGAGGCTGAAGGGAGACCTTATCGCTCTCTACAACTGAAAGGAGGATGCAGGGAGTCAGGTGTTGGTCTCTTCTCACAAGCTGCAGCTGACAGGACAAGAGGAGATGGCATTAAGATATGCCAGGGGAGGTTTAGGTTAGACATTAGGAGAAACTTCTACACCAAGAGGGTTATCAAGGACTGGAACAGGCTGCCCCAGGAAGTGGTTGAGTCACCATCCCTGCATGTATTTAAAAGCTGTCTAGATAGGGTACTCAAGGATATGGTGTAGAAGTGGCCTGGTAGAGATAGATAATAGTTAGCCTTGATGATCTTAAAGGTCCTTTCCAACCATGGCGATTCTGTGATTCTGTGATCAAAAAGAAATTATTTCACCTCATGCTTGTTGTCTCTTATCTTCCCACTGCTAAAAAGAACCTGGCTCTGTCTTGTTAACTTACTGATAGATCCTGTTAGATTCCTGTTAGGTCCCTCTAAAGCTATGTCTTCTCCAGGCTGAAAAAGTCATGTTCTCTCAGCCTCTCCTTACAGGGCAAGTTCTTCAGCTGCCTGACAGTCTTGGCAGACCACTGATGAATTTGCTCAAGTAGATCACAGTCTTTCTTGTATTTGAGGATCCCAAACTGAACTTCATGCTCAAGATGCAGTCTAACAAATGCCAAGGGAAGGCAAGGGCTAATTATCTTTTCTCAATTTGCTGTCTGTGCTTCTGTTAATACAGCTCAGGCTGTTATTGGCCTTTTCTGCCTGGGAACACTGTTGGCTCATGTTCAGCTTGCTGTCTACCCAGACTCGCGAGTCTTTTCACACAGTGTTGCTCCTCAGCCAGTGAGTCTCTAGCCCTCATCATTGAATGGGTTACCAGGTGCTGGACTTGGCATTTTTCCTTGCTGAATTTCATTATATGTCTGTTGGCCCATTCTTCCAGTCTGTCGAGGTCCCTTTGGATTGCAGTCTTGCTCTCAAACATATCAACTCATCCTCCAGATGGTGTCATCTGCAAATTAGACAAGAGTGTATTTTGTCATCTCCTCCAGATCCTTCATAAAGGTGTTAAACAGGTCTTAGGATAGACTCCTGTGGTTCTTCTGTTACCGTCTGAGCCTATTCACCCAACCAGTTTTTTTATCTATCTAGTTGTCTGCTCATGCAAATCATGTAATTTTAACTTGGATAAAGAACACTCTGGAAGACAATGCTAAAATCCTTGCTAAAACTGAAGAGCATCCAGTGCTCTTCCCTGACACACAAATCCAGTCACTTTATCGTAAAAGTCAATCAGTTTTGTTAGGCATGATCTAGCCTTGGTAAACCCACGCTCCCTGTTCCCAATCACCTTCTCCTTCTTGTACCCAGAACTGTACTTCAAGAGGACTTGTTCCATGATTTTCCTAAGTACCAAAGTGAGGATGAATGGCCTGCAGTTGCCTGACTTGACTTTCCAGCCTTTTTTGAATATGAGTGTGGGAAAACAATGGAAGATTGGCAAGAAGGATTGTAAACATCCTCAAGTGCTGGAGTGTTGAAAACCATATATATCACACTCATTGTCCCTCAACTTTGTGTGCTTGACAAGTAGAATATTACACAGGTCTTTGAAAGACTCAGAGGCACCGTATGGAACATGTTTGAGATTTCTGCCCTGCTGTGGGAAAGATCTAAGCACAGTGGAAAACTGCGCCTGCAAGAATCCTTGCTGTACAGGAGAAAGCAGCACATTGAAAAGCTTTTTCATGCTCTAGCAAGCACCAAGATCCACGGTGCCTATGTGTCTGCTTGTATGCCTCCACCCAGGTGCTGCTGCGGACATATCCTTGTTCATGAGATAAGAGAATAAATCTGCTCTTTGCATTTCAGCCATGGCTTTGTGGTTGTTCCTGAGTCCTGCCTGTGCTGGCTCACAAAATGAGTGACAACATTTACCTTCTTTCATTTGTCACAGGTCTCCCTCCCAACTTCCTATAAGTTGAAGTTACAGTTTGCAGTTTTCAACAAGTAAAAGAAGCGGTCTTTTTGTTTCCCGCAATTTGCCTACAAGTCTCCACCCAGCCTTTTTGTGGATTTAGAGAACTGATCTTAACATGGAACTTTGCCAGAACAATAAGGATTTACATTTGTTTTGATCAGATAGTAATCTGAGGAGAGGGATATATAGCCTCTGTTCTCATTTTTCTTTTTTTTTTATTCCCTCAGTCGAAAGAATTTGTAGCTTTTCCTTAAAATAACTCAAAAATGTGCTTTGAAGTACTCCATTTTCATATAGATCTCAGATGGAAACAAGTTTTTTCTTGATTATGCAAACACAATGTCTTTGGCTGAAATGCATCAGGAAAAAGAGAATTTGGGCCCAGAGAAATGAGGATCTTACATCAAGCAAACAATGTGTGTCTGATACAATACAATCAAAGACACTTGGGTCCCAAGCAGATGCTAGGACATAAGACTTCTAATGGTTGCCCAGTGCCGTAGACACCTTATTATGTAAAGACTGTGGAGGAAGTAAACACAACTGCAGGTTGTACCTTGGCCAAACATCTTTGTTGCTTCCTTAAGAACAACATTGTATTTCAAATTAAAAATGCTTCAGACTAAACCTTTCTTTTATTAAATGTGTACAGTTGGACTCTGTGATTTTAAAGGTCTTTTCCAACCTAAATTATACTATGTTTCTATGGTTCTGCTGCTGTGTGGAGAGGAAGCTATCGTTCCTATGTAGGTTTCTTGAAGAAGTGGTGTCTCCCTAGTATTCATTGTATGACAGAATAGCTTTCAAACCTGTTTGCTGATACTGAATTAACACAGCGGTGTAAAAATCTCAAAGATTTAGATGCTTGTATGAATTCCATGAAAAATATGGAAATACAGAGTGTAGAAAAGAGAGAGTAATCATACAAGTGTCCAGGTAAGGAAGGAACTTAACTATATTATTAGACACTAAAGAGTCCTCAATGAAAATATTCAAAAAACTTTGTAAGATTATAATTTGACATGATATTCCAACAACTGTGCATGTGGATGTATAGGGAAAATCAAGCCATTAGATAATGTTGCATATGGAACTTTTTGTTTGAAATATGAAGACTCATGAGGTAAATATTTTTTTTTAATAAAAACCTTGGAAGTCTTTCATACTGTTAAACACCCTTTAAATTAGTAGTATACAAACATTCTTGGGAATGATTTGCCCTCAAGAATGTTTCTGGAAAGCAGAAGTCTTTAATTCTTTAGTGTGCTCATGGAAAGATTAATAGTGGGAGTACTTATGCTACCTCTTCTGAAAAGCTTTTTCCACCTCCTCTTCATCATACAAGTGAATGTACCTAATTACGGAGCAAAACTAATGTGATACAGATGACCATACCCTGCAGATAGCCAGTGAGTATTATCCTCTTGATTAAAGCTCCCAACGTCTTGTATTGGTGCAGAAGCAGGCTTGAAGGGAGTATTTCAGGAAGTCAAGATACAGAAATCTGAGCATTTGCAAACATTTGTAAAAAACAAAACCAATGAAAACAAAGCTGTTCTCAGAGGGAAAAAGGCTAAACCAATTGAATAAATAAAAGATTATGGTAGCACATATAAAACAATAGTTACAGGTTGTTCTGTAGTTGTTATGTTAATTGGTAATTCTGAAAGTTACAGTCTTTCTAGTGGTGGCTCAAGTGGACAAGTGGTGTTACCACCTTGTCCTGGTTGGCCAGGACAGGGTTAATTTGGTGCAGCCAGGCTATTCCAAACCATGCTGACATAATGCCCAGGGGCCAGTCCCAGGTTCCTTGGTGCGACTCGTGTGCAGCCAGTCCATTCTGCTCCGTCTGTTTGTCCACACGGTATCGCTTATTTTGTACATTGTTTTTCTCACTGTTGTATTGTTGTTATTTCTGCAATTGTTCCTTACGTGTCATTTTATTAAACTGTCCTTATCTCAACTCAAAAAGGCATTCTTGCCTTCCCTTTGTCCGAGTAGTGGGGGGGGCAGCGGCAGCAGCCACGTGGCTCGGCTGCCAACAGGGACTGAGCCACCACAGCTTTTCTAAACCACCACACACCTATTTGTTTACACAGATGCAGGCTTGGTGAAATACAAAAGACCTATCTGAATTCCATAAGAAGTCCCAGTTAGCCTAAGGATTGGCCTAGGAGATGAGAAGCTTGGAAAACAAACTTTTCCCTCTTTTTAGCATCAAAGATAGATGATTAGGATAAGAGAGGAAAGTTATAAAAATTGGTTCCTGTCAGGTTTAAAAGCTTCAAGAGTTATGTCACTATGCCATCATGAAACTCATCTGAAACATCACAGTTTTCACTTCAGTCAGAAGACTAAAAAATTATATAATTTAGGAATTGATTTTCAAACTGGCCTAGAAACTCCAGTTTCATTTCCAGAAAGGGAGACTTGGTTATTAGAAAGAATTTTTTACTTTAAAGTGCAAAGTGCAAAGAAACTCTCAAAGTAGGTGGTGAGATGCTTATAACCAGAGGCTTTGAAGACTAGACTAGAATCTGATTGCATTAAAGTAGGTGTGCTTTGTTGCTGTGCAAACTGCCTGTGCTGGAAGAGGAACTGGTTGGTGTCTTGATGTCCTCTTCAAAGATTATGCATTTCACATCCCTCACGTGTCCCATGTATGTTTCAGTGCCGTACATGTTATGTAATGATAAAACACAGCAAGGTTTATCTTGTAAAGCACCAGTGAAGCATGTTTTCTGAATCAGTGACAGAGTGTGATTGGTATTAAGCTCCTGTTGTTCTAGAGTTTTGGGCTGGGGTGAGTAACTAGAGGCTACCCAACCTCTTGCTTCTGTGGACTGACATGGAAATAGACAAGCAGAAGGAAACAAGGAAGGCTTTGTCTTCACTCAGTCTTCCCTGCTGCTCCACAGCAGAATTTTCCATTCTTAGGTAAAGCTGATCAGAAGAAGAACCCAGAATGAGAAATCCATCTGAAAAGACTGTGGTGAAAGCATTCTGGACTCATTTTAAGATGTTCACTAAATGGAGATCTGTGAGCCTTGATGATTAGCATGGTGTGTGACATGGTAGGAGCAAGGGAGATGTTGATAACCCTTTCAGTAAATAAATTTTTCTTAATATCCAACCTAAACCTCCCCTCGTGCAACTTGAGGCCATTTCCTCTTGGTCTATCACTTGTTAGATACTTGGGAGAGTAGACCAGCACCCATCTCTCTACAACCTCCTTTCAGGTAGTTCTAAAGAACAAGTTCTTTTGATAGAGAATTCTCTTCTATAGAGAATTGATAATGTAAAGCCCATTAGGGCTAAGTCTTGCTTGCAGGTCTCCCTGTTAAAGTACAATCAAGGCTAATAAAGTGTTCTTAAAATTGAGAGAAGATGGGAAGTAAATAATATAATGACTAAGCCTTCTAAATTTCTGGGGCTTTACAGTAATCTAGGTCCATATTCTGCTAGCACCTTTGTACTTGCTGAGGTCATTTATGTTATTCAGGAAACCTGTTAGCTTTGAGAACAGAACGAGGCTTGAAGTGCAATGACAAAGAAATCAAGCCATGGAACACTTACCTAATGCATGGCACCACAGACTGAGAAATTTCACAAGAAACACCAGCTTGTGTTTCTGTAGATAGTATTAAAGGATCTTAAGTATTTCCAATGTTCTGGTAAAGATCACCAGTTAAAACAATTTGGTAGCTTTCACAGTTTCCAAAATGCTGGTTATATCCAAAGATATTCTGTAACATCTTTCTTGTAGTTTTTTTAAGACCTGGCTGAAATACAGGCTGCAGCCATTGCTTTTGATCCCAAAAGGTCAGGAATGCATCCATGACTTATCATGAATGTTCTTTAAATGCTTACATCATATTAAATGAGCTCTTAATTATAAAATCTCTGGAGTTATCATAAACTATCAAATCCTTGAACTATTGATATAAAAAGTTGCCTTCAAAGATGGATGTGTGAAAACTATTGGTGCTTCTTGTGTTGAAGATGTATTAGGTGTTTTATCACTTTCTTTCTGGTGAACTACAAGCATGCTCCATCTTATGCTAGTGAAGCAGAAAGAAACTTTGTGTGAAACGAGATGAATCTACAAAACTAAACTGAAATGACAATCCTGGAACTTTTGCAAGGCAAAAAAACATGGAAGTGAGAGGAAAGGATGACTCCTGTTATAACAAGCAGTGCCACACAAAATGCCCTGCAAATCCCTTGCTTATATACACATTTCTTATGCAGATTTCAGATTTGGAAAAAAGATAAAATTTGCTAAAATTACAGTATAGTAATTCATCATTGTAGCTGAGGTAAAAATTCAAGCTGTTTTTGGAGTTTTTTCCCTTGAAGCTTGTAAACATAGTTTGGTACTGTTTTAAAATGCTTTTTGGTCTCCGAACGGTGAGCTCACTAATGCTTTTATGTAGTCCATTAAACCTAGGAAAGATTATTCAATTGTTATGGGAGACTGGAAATGCAAATAGAAGTCATGGAAATAGTCTGCATTATGAGAGAAGTGTTTGAAAATTGGTTTGAAGGGAGGACACGTTTTTATCTGTATCTTCTAAAGTGAGCAGTAGGAAAATGCCTCAACCTCTTGTAGACAATATAAAATTCATTGATGTGGAAAGCAGCAAAGGCAGAAAATTGAATATGTCATAGATCGTAACAGAGTGAAGTTCAAACAGCCTGTTTGGATGATAGACTGCCATAAATATATCTATGACATGGAAAGCATGCCAGCTGAAATTATAGAGAATTTTCTTTGTCTGAGAAATGCATATTCCAAAGATTGTTTCTGGTCTAATGCTTTCTATTCCAGGAAGACTTAGATGGTGAATTCAAAACATATCTCAAGTTCCATCACAACTTTGATGTAGAATATTAGCATGGAATATTGAGAGAGATGTTTTCTCTTTTTACACCTTATTCCTGTCCTTTCTGTCCTTTTTTCTGTCCTTATTTTAAAATATCTTTTCTTTCTAATTTTATCTGTCCCCTTTCTTTTCTGAATATATATTTTTTAAATGCTTTGAAAAGGTGATTTGAGGAAGGGTTTTTATATAGGTGAACTGGAGCTTTACCTCTTTATCTAAATGCCAACATTCAGAACTGGAAATTTAAGCTCATTTCAGTGTATATTTTTCATGTTTTCTGTCTATATTGACAATTATTCTCTTCCAAAACCAATGGAATACTGTCACTGACTTAATCTCTGCTTTCACAAGTGAGCCTTTCTGAAGCAAGGGAAGGAAAATAGGAATGTCCCATTTTCCTTTGTGCATATAAACAATGATTGTATCAACCTTTTTACTCACCCCGGAAGTCTGTCTGCTGCTTGTCCCCTATGAGCCAACTGATATTCTTTGGAGTCACTGCCTCCTGCAATAAAGTACAGCCTCGGCATAGGATGTCTTACATTATGTATATAAATGTAAGACTTTGCATTTGACTATGGAAATGCAGTTTATGTTTGAATTATCATAGCTCTTGGTATGCCGTTTTTGCAGTCATGGCTTACCAGTTTCAGCTCTAAATGTAAAAGATAGACATGTAAATATAATGGTTAGACTACTGTCATTCACATGGTTTGAGGAGAGATTAAAATAGACTGCTTCTGTAATTTTTAATAAGCACATATGATTGTTTTTATGCATTAATGAATATGAGAAGGCAAATAGTGCACTCTTTTAATTGGCTATCTTTTGTATTTTCAGCCACAGTGAATTTCATATGTAGATTTCTCCAGAGATGCAGATGGGGTAGCGGCAGTTAAATACGTCACATGCAGCCTTCCGGAAGATATAGTTGTGTTTTCTAATAGTAAAGATTGTTGGAAGTAAATAACACATCATTGGTGTTTTATTTTCATCCTATATGTCTAAAGTGACAGCTATTACATTTGCTGCTAGGTCTTTTAAGCAATGCTGTTCTTTAATTTAAACTTAATTTACTTATTTACTACAAAAATTGATTTAATGTAACACAGTTTTCTATGCTAAGATTCATTAGATTTCTAGATTAATTGTATCTGGGCAAAGAGCAGGACCTGACTGCAGATTGCTTCTCCTGCAAATCCCGTGATATGTCATCCTCATAAACTTTTTGCATTAGCTTGTCCCTTTTTCACTGACACACTCCTTGAAGAATTCCAGTACATTGACAGAGTTGAGTTAAAGCACAGCACTGACCGTTTGAAATATAAACACTTTCCTCCACCCCGCCTCACCCCCCATCCCCCATGGTACTTTTGAATTTGTCTTTACATTCCTATTAAACACAGCATTTGAATTTGGGGGGTGGGGGTGTTTGTTTTTCAATTTATTAGGTGCTGTATCCATTTCTTGTCTAGTTTATTAACATACATTGTTACATATATAATATAATGTGGTGGTAAGCAAAACTGAGATTGGATCTCTAAATACGGTTAGAAGACATAAATATATTAAATTGATTGCTTTTTAAGAAATAAGTACTGGATTACTGTTTTTGTACTTAGGTAGATATCACCACCCTTAAAAATGCACATGCACACACATATATGCACACATACAAGTTGAGTTCCCTCTTATGGAAAAAGATGACTTTTAACCCATGTAGATGAAATCTTCAGACAGACTAATAAAAATCGTCAGGAACTCTTGAGAATGAGATTCAAGAATAAAGAATTCTTGAATAAGTCAGGAAACAAAACATGTGATGTTATACCTGAATTTGCGCATGTGGTTTGTTAGGGTTTGAAAGTATTTTTGCTGATAAAATACTGGGCAGAAGGCCTGGGGAGGGTCTGCCTGAGGTAGATCTAGGTAACCCGCCCACTACTGAAAAGTGCTGCTGCTTGGATCATACAGGGCTCTGTGGAAGACTGCCCTGTACAGGAAGGCCACTGTGTGCTTGAAGTGATGCTCTTTGACTGGTGCTGCATTGCAGGGGGTCTACATGCCTGCCCTGAATCATGAGGAGCCACCAAGTTACAGCTATGGCTAATGCAATGTTCTTCATATAATGTAGCAGAACAGACTCTTTGGTTTAGGCTGTGACAAATTAAAGGTGTTACTAAAGTGAATAGGAATTCATTTTACTTTGACTTCCAGCTTGCCATCAGCTAATAATGGCTCTGTCACTAATGATTTGGTGGGAATGATTTCTTTTTACATAACACCTGTCATCCAGAAGCATCCCAAAGTGCTCTATAGCCTAATTTGCTCATTACTCAGAAATTGCTTCCTTCACTAGTAAAATGCAGCTTTGGATGAAAGGTGGCAACTGTATGCTGCAGCTCAAAATCTACTTGACAGAGATAGATGGGAAATGAAAGTGGTACTTAGAAGGGTCCAGGGAGAACTATCTTGTCCTGGTAAATGAGAGCTTAGCTACAGCTAATATGCTTGTAATCTTTTCTGTACAAACTTCTAGATGAGGAGGGAGACCTTAGAACGGGTTTATGGAGAAACAGGGCAAAGCTAAGGGAAGATAAGGTTCTGCATGCATGGGTGTCTTGATCGTGTAATAGGAAGCTGGGTCAGCAACTCTCCTTTCTTGACAGATATCATATCCCAGCAATTAAAGTTATGGTGTTTTCTCATGGAGGAAGTCTCATACTGCAGTGTCATGTAGATTACTTCTCATTTACCTTACAATTATTTTTAACTTACAAGTGTGCTAGTTGGAAAATTCAAAGGTGAGAACTGCACAATGTCTTTTGAAGAAAAACACAATGTCAATACTTAAGTTTACGGTTTTATTTTTAAGGAAAACAAGAATTTAGCTTTCTGTTCTCAGTTCCCTCAGGACCCATGGATGCATCTCATCAAGTCCCATGGACTTGTGCACCTTCAGGTTCCTTACATGGTCTTGAACCTGATCTTCTCCGACACTGGGCTGTTCTGCATTCTCCCAGTCCTTGCCTTTGCGTTCTGTGACTTGGGTGCTATGGCTGGAGCACTTGACGATGAAGAAGGAGGCAAATATATCATTGAGTACCTCAGCCTTCTCCATGTCCTGGGCAACCAGGTCTCCTGTTTCTTCCCAAAAGAAGAAACATTTTCCATAGTAGGCCTTTTATCACTGATGTACCTATAGAAGCTTTTCTTGTCGCTCTTGATGTCCCTGGCCAAATTTTAATTCTATTGGGGATTTAGCTTTCCTAAGCTGATCCTTAGCTGCTCAGACAATTTATCTGTATTCCTCCTGGGCTACTTGTCCTTACTTCCACCCTCTGTAGGCTTCCTTTTTGTGTTTGAGTTTGTCCTTATCCATCCATGTAGTCCTCCTGATTTTTTGCCTGCCTTCCTCTTTGTTGGGATGCATCATCCTTTAATATTAACCAACTTTCTTGTTCCCCTCTTACCTCTAGGGATTGATTCTATGGTACTATACCAAGCAGATCCCTGAAGAGGCCAAAGTCTGCTCTCCTAAAGTCCTGGGTAGTAAGCTTGCTGTGCACCCTCCTCATTTCCCTAAGAATTTTGAACTCCACTATTTCATGGTCACTGCAGCCAAGGCTGTCCTTGAGCTTCACATTCCCCACCAGCCCTTCCTTGCTGGTGAGAACAAGGTCCAGCGTAGCACCTCTCCTCATTGACTTCTCTATCACTTGGAGAAGGACGATACCATTAATGCATTCCAGGAACGTCCAGTTGCTCAATCTAGTGATAGCAAGTGATAACAGAGGATATTTCAAAGCAAACAACTTACTAGGTGTTAGTATAATAGTACTTTTTGTTTGTGTGTTGTTTTTTTAATTTAAATGCTTATTTTTATTTCTGGATTTTTTTAAGCCAAAATTTTCAAGGTTTTTATACACTGTCCTGATGAATGAAGAACCTTGATGTTTCTGTTTCACATAGAATCACAGAACCATGGGATGGCTGAGGCAGTAAGGAACATGTTGAGATCATCTAGTTCTGCCCCCTGCACAGAGCATCGTCAGCTAGAGCAGGTTCCCCAGGACCATGTCGAGTTGGGTTTTTAGTATATCCACAGATGGAGACTCCACAAGCTTTCTGGGAAACCTGTTCTAGTGTTTGACAGCTACTGCAGCAAAAGTGTGGGGTTTTTTGTGTTCAAATGGAATTTCAACAGTAATCTCCATCACAAGGTGAACAAATATTGCTTTGAAAAATGGGAATGACTACTCCTGTTCTAGGAAAGGTCAAGTGAATTCAAAGGAATTTTTTTTTGCCTTTATAGTCAAACCTGAATTACTTTCTTTTGGTATGAAATTGAAAAAAATGGTTTTAGGAAATAAGAATAATAACTCAATGGAAAGTATTTTAGACAGGATTGCAGTTCTTCAAGAACTGAACTCAAATAAGAGTAACTTAAAACACTGCAGGATAGGAATGAACTCTAGTGTTCTTGGGAAATAACTCACTCTGCAGGATAATAAAAGAGGCTTTTCAACAGTGTTCAGATGTGGAGTCTTCTCTGAAAAATGAACAGCAACACTGACAAAATCATAATTGTTCAGATACTGGCCATGCCTATCATGTAAGAAGGGTGTTTGAAAGCCTGCTGAACTCCTTTGAAAAGTACTAGGAACTAAATAAGATGTTTTTCTATGGTGTAATCTCCCAGGAATGCAGAGCTTTTGCAGAAGAATCCACTTATTTAGTTACCTGAAAATACACTATGGACACTAACTGCAGCTATCAAGTTCGTAAATACTGGTTTATGTGAATTGCATTTGTCCACTCGCACAGTGGTAGAAGACTGTTTGAACTATGTCTCATTAAAGCACAAGTATTAGCACCAGTGAAGATAGCAGTGAAAGTAATCTTCAGTGAGACCTTGATTTCATCTTGTAACCAAGTGAGAGTGTATGAAATGTGTGGTAGGAAATAATGTGTAACATTAGATGATGGACAAGAGAGAGAGACAATTTTATCATAAATCAATTCAATAGCAGTGTCAAGGGAAGGACCACATCTGACAATCCTCACCTGAATGAATTCAGTGTCAGAGTGATTCTACCTCTTTTTTGTGTCCTTGGCCAGCATTCTTTCAAACTTAATTGCCTGCAGTTAGGCCACTTTAGACAGCTACAGAAAATAAGTAACATGATTTTTGGAGGCTTTGAGCCCTGTAACACTTATCCCTGAATGCTCTTTTATTATATTTTTCCTGTTCACCCTCATCAGTCCCATAAACGACTGCAAGAACTCCATGGACAAGACATTTACACAAGGTCTTCAAACAGTTTATTTATCTCCTTATTTAGTATTTACCTAGGTTTTCAAATGATGAAGTGGAAGATAGATTTACTTCAAGAGAAAGCCAAACCCCCACACCATCTGTACTGAGTCAGGAATTTGCCAGTTTTACCCTTCTGGAAATATTTTTATATTTTGCTCTTAAAACTTGTTCAAAGAAAAACTGACCTTTCTAGAGAAACCAGTTATGTTTAGAAACCCAAGCCAATATTTGGATGCTCTAATAGTTCTATTGTTAAAAAATGTTTTGGAAATATTGACCCTTCTGTAATGCACCATCAACTGTGGGAGCTAGAAGGCTTCATACTGACTTGTAACAGCTGAAGTTGCACAAGATTATGTATTATGCTGATTTTCATTATCATATTTTATGTGGGTGGTTTTGTCCCCCTCATGAAGCCCAAGTAAATAAAACCCCCAAATAAGGTAGTTTTTGCACACAAAGTATACAGAGCTCTGGAGCGCATGTTTTATGTTTGTAAATAAGTAAACGTTCCTTCTGAATTATTATGTAATATAAAAGCCTCCTGTCTCAGAAATCAAACTGGATTACACTTTTCTAATGTATTTTTCAGTAACGTTTTAAAACTGATTCCTTTTCTGAATGATGCAATAATGAATCTTCTAGATTTGCAAGCTACATCTTCTAGAATATGAATTTCAATAGCTCTGCAAAGATTTGATGTTACAGAGTCAGATCATGCTTTGCTTTGAACGCAGATTATTTTACCTAGTCTTGAAGTATGCTCTTAATCTTGTGGGAACTTTTAACAGAAGTAACAGAGAGAAACAATGTACATTCAAGAGGAGAAAGATAATTTTTAACAGCAACAGTTTAGAAGAATCCTTTGTTATCTCAGCAGTGACAGTACTTAGAGAACTGTATTATTTCTTCTCCCTGTTAAAATACATTTCATGAGACTTGAAGCCAGCATGACATATATGAGTGATACCTGAAAAAAACAAAAAGAAAAGAAAAGGAGAGTTCCCCAACTAAACCTGTAGCCCTAAAACAATAAATACAGCCTCATTCTGTCTTGCTGAGGCTCTGGAATCCATGTAGTAGAGTTCTAGAGAGAAATATTTCCTATATTCATCATCAGGGTATTTTTTACACAAAAAATTCCAAAGAAGGTGGGAGAAGTCAGTAGGATGAGGGACAGTAACTGCTGTTGCAAGCTCCTAAAGAAGGTAACCTGCTAGTTTTGTCTTCAAAGGGGTACTTTACTTCCCCCCACTTCCCTTGCTTTCCACCCTTAGCACAAGAGATAGGACCTAAATGAAGAAGCCAGCTTTGGAAAAAAAAAATGTTTAAAATGAGCTATGAATGGGAATGAAAACTTATGCTGTGTAGCTATCATGTAGAAGTTGCACTGACTATTGGCTCTTGGACTGTTCCCTTCACAGAATCACAGAATAGTAGGGGTTGGAAGGGACCTCTGGGGATCATCTAGCCCAATCCCCCTGCCAAAGCTGGTTCACCTAGAGCAGGTTCCACAGGAACGTGTCCAGGTGGGTTTTGAATGTCTCCACAACATTTCTGGGCAGCCTGTTCCAGTGCTCCGTCACCCTCACAGTAAAAAAGTTTTTCCTCATGTTTAGGTGAAACTTTCTGTGTTCTAGTTTGTGCCCGTTGCCCCTTGTTCTACCACTGGGCACCACTGAAAAGAGTCTGGCCAAGTCCTCTTGACACCCACCCTTTGATAAGATGCCATCTCAGTCTTCTCTTCTCCATTTTAAACAGACACAGGTCTCTCAGCCTTTCTTCATTAAGAGAGATGCTCCAGTCCCCTCCTCATCTTTGTAGCCCTCTGCTGGACCCTCTCCAGTAGTTCCTTGACTCTTTTGAACAGGGGAGCCCGGAACTGGACACAGTACTGCAGATGTGGCCTCACTAGAGCAGAGTAGAGGGGGAGGAGAACATCCCTTGACCTGCTGGTCACAGTATTCTTAGTGTACCCCAAGATGTTATTGGCCTTCTTGGCCACAAGAGCACACTGATGGCTCATGGTTAACCTGTTGTCCTCCAGGACTCCCAGGGCCTTCTCGAGAGAGCTGCTTTCCAGCAGGTTAACCCCTAACCTGTACAGGTGCATGGAGTTACTCCTCCCTGGGTTCAGGACTTGCCGTGACATTGCTGTGCTTTTAGTAATGGCTAACATCTGTTACATGTTTATTCTTTTTCCTATACCCCAAGGAAAGAAGTGTGCGCAGTGAAATATTTTGTTTGTTTTATTTTATTAAATTTATTCTGCGTATATTTAGTATAAGTTTGTTATATGAAGCAGAGTCAAAGAAATGTTCTTTGAACTTGAAAGAGCAGATTGTTATTGCTTTTAGTCCTTTTAAAATTCTCTCCATAACCTTCAGCCATCCTTGGAGAAAGCTCACCTTTATCAAGGACAAACTTTCACCCTCAGGGCAGACAGCTCAATTGAATGTTTAAGCTAAGAAACACTGGTTTGTATCAAATATTGTAATATTCAGACTGATAATGCACAAATGCTCTCATCAAGAGAATTAAAAATACTTCATTGCATGATAAATTGAATAAGGTTTATTGAAAAACAGCTCCTAACATAAGTAAACACCAAATTACTTCAAAAATAAGCAGGGGAAGGAGGAAAGGTAGTCCTAAAAACATATTCAGCAAAATATTCTACTCAATACTGTATAAACCCAATCTTCTTTCTAAAGTTCCATTTTTGAACAGTATTTGATATTTAAAAGAAGCATTTGTGTATCTCATTGGAAAATTTTCAGTACACAGATACCTAAGTAAATTAATATACAGCACTTTTAAATACCTAATTTCAAAGAGAAAGTAGATAAAAAACATATAAATCTTTGTAATGAGATTAAAAGGCAAAACCAGCAGATAGGCTGTTTATAATGCAGCCTAGAACAAAGAGCAGGACTTTCCTTAAAAGATTAGTATATGATGTAATTCCAGTGAAACTGAAAAATATTGCTGCTGAAAAACTAATGGGCAAAATTCTGTAAGAGATATAATTCCCAACAAAGCAGCTAAGTGTACAGAGGCAGAATAATGTCTCTGTTTCTCCAGGCTTCATTGAAGAGCATTATGACCCTTTTAACACAGACTGGCAGGAATAAAAAATGTTTGCTCTTCAAATAAGAGGAGTCACATCCTTATAAACATTTAAGGTGATACAAGGTATGAAACAAAATGGAGATTTTTCTGGTTCTTTTAATCAGAACTTAGAATTTGTACAGCTGGAATAGTGATTTGGAAGGTACGATGTAGAGAGAGATTTTCCTTTTAAATGAATATGAAATATGATCTATGCCTAGGGGGAAGAAGAAAGCTGGCCAGTGAACCACAATTGTGGTAATTGTGTTGCTGTGTTCAGTCTTTCACTGATGTTTGCAACTGAGCCTTGATCAACAAAATACTGAAAAGCAATGTAACCCAAACAGGTTTGTACGTAGATTCTGGTCTTGTGAAAACCTCAGTCAGAGATGGCGGTTTCTGGAAATTTTTTGGTGTATATAGTGCACTATAGCTTTCAATAACTTTTAAATTAAAAAGTGGTAGGAGAGGATAGGAAAGAGAGAGAATTTAAGAAGCTCTGAAGTCCCCTCTAAGCATTTACTTTTGCTATTCACATGGAATACTTCCATTACCACTATGCTGGTGGGAAAAAATGACAGACAAGATGAGAGAGATCTCTGAATCAAAGTAATTTGCCCCGCCCCAGAAACACCTCTTGCTGTGCTGTTTACCCCAAACTCAACAGAGGCTTTTCCACTGACTCTAATGCTCTTTGTATAGGGTATAAAAAGCACAGGGGCTGGACCAATAGATTTCTTGCACCTTGTTTTTCAACTGGAAACTACTGTTTTTAATGTTGTTCAAAGACTACATTATCATATGTAAACATCTAAGTCATGCAGTCATGAGGATGATTTTTTGAATACAGCTTTGATGTTATTTTGTGACCTCAAGCTTTCAGTCATCCTCCGGCAATGAGCCTGAAGATGTCTGGAACATCAGACCACACTAAAGGGTGCTCCTGTGCCATTGGGATCTGAGTGCTGAGCAGCGCACTACTTGCTGACATGATTAATAAACACGTTAGCTAAGAGCATGTATGAGGTGGACTGAAATGGGGCAAAGGACAAGGTGATATCTTTGGTAAGTATTTGATGAGGATTTGGGATTATTTCCATGGTCTTATGTTTTTTTAAGTATTTGAGTCCATCCCTTGTTGCTAATGTCAGTGCACTTACAGTCATATTTGAAGCTTGCCACCTACCCGGTTACATTAATTAGCCCTTTTCCTGCCAGTACCCAATCTGTTTAATTTCTTACTTCCATTTTGGTGGGTGCATTGAGAAGCACTTCAAAGAAGCTCTTTCTTTGCTTTCAAAGGATTCTTTTGAACCTGTATAAAGTGTAAGCTTTTAAGTTGTAGACTTTGCACATAAAAACAAATTTCTAGAGTGCCGTATCTTTATCTTTGCACCCTTTAGACTACTTATCTATTATTGTTGTGGCATGCACAAATGATGGCTGACTTGGATGTGATGCTGTCTCCGGTTATTAACCTCTGCCATTGAATCACTCTCAGTTGTTTCTCAGTTGATTGTTGCATAGCATAATACACAGAAAACTGTGTGTAAAAATACTGATTGCCAGAGGAAAATAGCTGCACTTACCCTTCAAAACTTAGTTGGCTTATGTTTGGAAAGGCCTAAAGATTATTTTTGTCTGAACATTTTCATCAGAGCTCTCTTTACAGTTCTCATTCTTCTACTAGAAACATTAGAAGTTTCTAATAATAAATTATAACATCAGTTCCTAAAGTGTTCCCATCCATGAGGAATCTGTGCATAGGATTTGCATGCAGATGGACCGATATCAATGTAATTTTTGATAATCATTGAAATGGGGCATTTTTTTCAAAGCAGCAGTGGTCAAAGCAATGAAAGAACTTAATATATAGTGAAGAATTGGTTATTTCCATCTGCTCCACTCATTATTGCCTTTTCAGATATGGAAGGGCTTAAGAAACATACCTCAACATTTCTTAATTTTCTTTTTTTTAAGATGGGAAAGAAACACAAGGAAACAAAACCAACTTCTCTGGTGCCAGGATGATGTGTACTGGCCATACTATAGTTCACTTTAATGGTACATTCAGTTCCAGATTAGAGAAAAGCCAAGAGTACCAGATTCTTGGCACAATAGCACTCTCCCCTATTTCCATTACAGTGAATAAAAGAAGTAGCCAGTTATTGGAAGAGATGCTAATCTCTCTCCCCCTCTCATTATGCTGTCAAGAAGAGCACAGGCTCCTGCTAGGTGACTTTACAGCCTAAAGAATTCTTTCTACATCCCTCCTGACAGACAAGGACTTCTTAAATGGACTGTCCTGAGGTACTTAGTACAATGATGAGATTGCTTTCAAAATGGCCACAGATACCAAATAACACGAACATTCATAGGTCCTGTGGCTATTTCAGTATCTGCTGCACTAACCTGGTGCCTCTCCCTGCAATGTTCTACCTGATGTTGGGCTGCCTGCCTGGCCTCTGCTTTCCAGCAGGAAGAAGTAGTAGAAAGCAGTCCAGCCTTCTCCTCTCCCCCCTGCTTCTTTATCACTACTCCAGAAAGAACAAATACTCTTGAAGTTAAGTGAGGATGGGAGCACTCACAACTTTACCCAGAACCACCCTTCTCTTCAACTTAGAGATTGATTAGTTTTGTGGTATTTGGAGGTGTTGTTCTGCTTTTGAAGTTAAAAGAACCTGTTTATCATATAGGCTGTCATATTTGAGGAGAGGACTAGGCTCACTTAATGATTCTTTCCTGTGTGAAAGTGAATGCTACTGCTGTGGGACGTTTCAGCCTAATGGGAAGTTACAGCAAAGCATGAGAAAGTAGGGGGCTGCCTTTTCAAAGTATAGTGAGCTACTTGGTAAAGATCCATCCAGCAAATATAACTCTGAAAGCATTTGTAGGGAGCTGATGTACTTGCCATAGCCAGAGCTGCTGGAGAAGCACAGCACCACGTTCTGCACCAGCTGGAGGGGGAGAATACAGGGGCTTAATGTTAAGATGACAAAGACCCTCTCTAACTGAGGATGGGTCATGTGCCAGTAATGTAATTTCCTGGCCAGCTGAAGAAGGTAGGAAGTGCTGCCCATCTGTGTCACTCTGTGGATGTTTAGGGTGAAATGGGAAGCCAGAAGCACATTCTAGTTCCTGGCTTGACTGATACACTACTTTAGGTCCTGCTATTGCCCAGTTCTACAGTCTATTGCCTCTGAATTAACAGGAGTACTGTGGAAGAAGGTATTGCTAGCTGATGTAGGGACAGTTACAGTAACATTACTTATACTACTTCCATGCATGCTTGCTAGTTGCTCTGCTCTTTTGAACTACACATATTCAGATTAAAGTTACTGTTCAGTCAGAAGCACTGCATAACTTCCTTATTATTTGAGTTAAGTTTGCATTGTAGATATAACAGTATAAAACTCCTCAAACCTAATGGAAAATAGTATGTGCCTACATCATGGTAGAATTCACATTGATTTAAATAATTGATACCTACTACTTTATCCCTTTGATTTTAGTGGAAATCCAGTCTGTGATTTTATTTTTTACTCTTTTTTTTCTGTATTTATAACTCAGTTACAAGAGTTTTGGGGCAGGAGGAGGTGGTAGAACTGAGAGAAACAGCTTACAGAATCAGAGAAACTTATTATTTGAAAAACAGTTTTTACCAAGTCTAGAACATATTAAAGAGGAAAAAAGTGAAGTTAACTACTTATCCTTTAAAACTACTGTAGTGGAATAAAAAATTAATGATAGATGAATGCCATTTGCACATAAAGGTCTTTATAAATAGATCAGAGATACAGGAAGGAAATTATGATAACTCAATGAAAAAAGGAATGTTTTTTTTCTGTTTTGCTTAGCAAGTGAAAGCATAAATCTGGCAAATTTATCTGTGTCTCTTTTACACACTGTGGAAGATATTTTAGCTCTCAACTGAGCTGTTCAAGTATTTTTGTACGACGTAGCAAGAGGGAGACCAAGCAGAGTGAAACAATGAAAACCAGGGAAGATGTGCCATGAACAAGGCTTGTGGGAAATAAAACAGATGTAAATTCTATCGTGAACTCTATTTATAACCCATCTGGCACCCAAGAGCTTGGTTGTCTTTATGCTTTGATCTCTGCAGCAGCACGAACTCCAAATGGAAGGATTTCAGACAAGGTAACAAGATGCTCTGCCCAGAGCTAATGACAAGTTTGGAATATGTTTATTATTGTTGTTATTTACAAAGAAAGAATTTTAAAGTTGTCCCAAGTACAGTTTCTTTTAAAAGAGCTAGAGGGAAAAGATCAAGTTCTTAGGATGTCATTGAATAAAAGAATAACCCCTCATTATGTTTATACTCATGCACACATTGCTTAGGAATCAGAAAGAGGATGTATACAACTAGGACAAATTGCACCCCACACTGTGAAACACAATTTTTCAAAGTGTGTTTTGTTTTCTTGTTTTCCTCAATTAAATGCTGCCTTGCTGCGTAATGCCAGAAACCATATGGGAGGTATGGGCAGAACTTGGCAGGATTTGACCCAGAGGAGGAGAGATTGTAGAACTGCTTTCATCATAAACCTCTGTATACTGAATGAGAGGAAAACTCAGTGATGTGAAAGTTCTCAGCCACAGAAATGGAAACTATTTCATGACAATTAAGACACTGGCTTTACAAACACTACATAAAAAGCAGGTGGTCTTATAGTAATTGTAGTGAGAAATAAAAAGATTCAATCTCAAAAGAGCTTTTCATTTTTACTTTTCATTCTAGCCACTCATGAGAGTCATAATGGGATCTCCTGTGCTAGGTCTTTTGAAATTGTTTTTAGAAGCAGGTTGTAACTTAAAGAGAATAAAGCTGCCAAAATGTTCTGATGCTTTGGCTGCTGAATATTACCTGCTCCAGAGTACCCTGAAGTCTCTGGGCAGTTGTAAGGATGCTTACAGTTCTGATGCTGCTCCTCAGTGCTCTTTTAGAAGTAATGCTGGTGCCAAGCTATGAATTGCACAGAAACCCATGGTTCATGTCACATAAAGCTGTTGATGGAGATGAGTGAGTGACTTACAGCCTGAATCTGTAAAGATTTGTACATGCTCTTAAACCTTGAACTACAGTGAGAATGCTGCCAATAACTGAGCTGTTTTTATTTGAAGTTGCACACTGTGTCATATTGGATCCTAACCCAGATAAGAGATGAAACCATTCTTGTTTTGCAGTGTTGAATTGCTCTTGAGATCAAAGAAGGTGTGAGGAAGCGGGTGGGATGCTTCTGTTTCTTTTGCTGAAAATAGGCAGTCCAGCAGGTTGGGCTGGTAGCCAAGTGTTAAGGTCCACTTCTGAATTACCTTATGGCTGTTTGAAAGGAGAATGTTGGGTTTACTTTTAACGACTTTTTGTTTGATTATTTTCTATTTTGTAGGGGCTGTTTAATGCAGCTCTTATCTACACATTTGCAAGGAAGACACTAAGGTACTTAGGAAACTGTAAAAAAGCAAAAGAAAGGCATCAGGCTGCACTGTAACATTAACAAACTGCATGGCTTTCAACAGGCACTCAGAGAAGAAGCATTTGCTAATGTCAGGATAATTTTTAAGATAGCATGTAACTTTACAATTGACAATTCGAAGCAAAACAGTGAATGCAAATAAGCCTAGTTCAGAAAACAGAACTACAACGACCTAATGGGGTTTCATACCCTCTTGGCAAAACCAGCTGTGGCAGGACTTGTCAGCTCTGGAAAGAAACCAATTCAAAAATGACTGTGTGAGCATTTTGGCAAAGAGGAGAAAATGTTGAAAACAAGTCTATATTCTAAAAATGTTAAAAGCCTTTCCAGTTGCCAGGAAGGATAATTAAATTAAGCCATGAAGGAGTAACTTCTGCCTTTAATGACCTCATTCAGAATTAATTGTGACCGAATTGTCTGATTTTGTGGTATGATTCTGACTACAGTGTTGAGTAAGGACAGCTGGGAAAAAAAGCCTGCTTTTCATCCTGACATCAATTTTTCTAGCTAATACTTCCTTCCCTGTTTTTTATAGAAATTGGATGTGTGTTTCAATCTATTTTGCTAGTGGCAGCTTTTTATGAATATGATACAGTGTCAGGCATTTCACACTGAATATGCTTTGCATATGCTATGCCCTTGAATTTAGGCACCCATTCTTCCCCTAAGAAGTAGAAGAAAAACTCCACACAACCCACCTCTTGTTCTGAAAAACTCTTTTCAGGAAACTTGAAAGGCTTTTAATTCTGCATGGGCTCTTTCCTCCCCCCTTTCTTTTATTTCTTCTTTCATAGCCATCAATGCCACAGTGCTCCAATAAGTATTTCTAAAAATAAAATCTGCAAATTACAGGCCTTGGTTTACCACAGTGTTGCAAACTGTCATTAACAAACAGTCTTCAAAAGCCACTGGCTCTGCAAGCCATGAGATAGCTTAAGTCCATAGAACTGTATTGCCCTCTTGCAGTACTCCCAGTCACCCAAGAGACTTTAACTAGTTGTTTTTTTCAAAAAATATTTACTTGTTGCTTGAAGATACTGGCTTTTTGTCAGCAATTAATTGATCTCCTGTCTAACACTCCAAGCATTTTCTAAAAATTTTATGGCTTAGAGGATGGATAAAAATCAGGACATACTCTTGTTACAACTTCAGTGGAGTTGTGTCATCTTGTGCCAGCTGAGGTTTAGTGCTCAGCCACACACACAGAATAACATAGCAGTTGTGTGTCCTGCCCCTTGCTCCACGCTATGGAATCCAGGATGGGATGATGCATAGCCAGGAAAGAGATCAGAAATGTTTTTCTGTTTACCCTACTTCTCCTCACCCTGTATGTGATTCATATGCAAATTATGTGTAGACTGCTTTTCAAGGCTTTTCTGTAAGTTTGACTGACTTAACTGATTTTGCTTATTTAAGTAAAGGTCTATTTGAAAAGGTGGTGTTGGTTACTTCCAGCTATAAATGACTTTGCCAAATTGCTCTTTAGCTTGGGGTTAAGGCCACCTGGTCCTCTTTGGCAGGCAACCTGGTCAACTAGTGAAGTGCTGGGACTACGATTGGAAGAGTTTCAGAGTAGCCATGGGAGCCATCCATAGAGGCTCTTGAATTCAAGAACATTCCCAAGATTTAAACACTCGTATCCATACCCTGTTTTATATATAGCTCACACAGACGCAGAGATCTTGTTGCTTTCGTGTCCCATTCACCATCACCTGCTGAGGACCATCAGAGCCATTTTAAGAGGGACCTGAGGGCAGATGATTATTAAACACTGCTGACATTGATTGTACTGATCAGCAAAACTGGGCGTGGTGATGAAACTCCTGCTTGAAGACTGTTATTATTTACTTGCAATAAGTCCTGTGGCTTACCTGCCTAACCTCTCTCTCGGTATGTAATTTGTTGCCTTTTTAAATGGAAACTTAATTTTCTTTTTCGTAAAATTTTGTCCTTCTTCAGCTGTAGTCATTCTCCTGGAGGTGTTCCTGACCTGAACTAAGGAAAACACAAAGAGAGGAAAAGTTAGCATTTAATATTAACTAAACTGTAACAAAATAAAGCATTTAATATGGGACTTAGATACCTAAGTTGAAAACCTAGATCCTCCAAGCATCTATTTGGTCACTGCAAATTCCGTGTGCCAGCATGGAAGGATAGAGGTGTGTGTGTATGGTTTGTTTTTTTCTAATAACCATCAATTTAATCAAAAATATATGGCTTTGCAAGTTTTAAGATCCAGTCCCCCTTCCCAGGTGATTCCCTAACCTAAACTAGAGCACTGTCCTTCCCTGGAAAAGTGCAGTATGTGTATAGTGCATACAAGACCTAATAACTTCAGTAGCATCGATTATTGATGTCCTACTTTGTCATCCAGGTGTGGTACTTGTTTGTCCTCCTCAAACTAGGTTCAAACTGTCCAAGGAGGAGGAAGGAATTAAGCTCAAGTCTCTTGTAGAAAGCCATAGCTTTAACCATTGACCTATAGAATAAATTTTATAGGTGATTTCCATTTCCTTTTCTATCAGATTTGGAAGGAAAGTTGGTGACCCTTATAGCTGCCTTACTACCTCTTTTGTTAGTTTGTTTAATAAATGCAGGGCTTTTTAAATGTTTATTTTCAGAAGGAACTTTGGAGCTGTGAGTCCTGAGTAGATGCACGTGTGTCAGTATAATGATATGAAGTACTTTTGAGCCAAGTTTAAAAACTAGTTCTTCTAACCTTTTCCATAGGCAATGCTCAGTCAGCTGGTGAGACTCATCCTGTGTTACAGGAAATGTAGGCGTCTAATGCGAGGCAATTCAATCCACTATCTGGTCAGGTTGCTTCTGGGTATAAAACCAGGTATCTGACACATGCCTCACAGAATGTATTGGATATCAGATGTAGTATGGTAGACCTGGTGATGATTGCAAAACGATCTTATTCTTGCCCATGGAAGAAAATAACATGGTATCTACTTACCTTCAGTATACACTTATGTAAATGAAGATTAAAAAGCACACCCAAAAGCTTCAGTGTTTAAATGTGCGATTGTGTGATCACTATTGAGTCAAAATTGTTAATGAAGATTTTCCAGCAAATCTATATTCTTCAGTTTATCTGGAATACCGTGCAGCGATGGTCATTGAAATACGGTAGATAATTATTTTCATTATGATTATACTTGTACTTTTCTAGCAGTACAAGCAGCAGGATACCTTGTCTCAATAATTTGAGAAGATTGGAATGGCTCATTGGTTCATGTATTCATTCATAACTTCTTCATTTCACTCTGTGGCACTCTGAAACAAACTCAGCTCTTTTTCTACCTTTCTCTATCTTGCTGCAATGCATCTCTGTTCAGACACCAGGTGAGCCAGGCGCTTTTATAGGCAAGTAGCTAGCAAGGCAATCTAAATTTTTTTGAAAGCAATGGGAATTTTTTGCAAGGTCTTACAAGAAGTCCTAAAAGTGTAACTGCATGCACTCATATACATGAGTAAATGACTTACTGTATTTGAATTATATGCACGTTTGCCCAATGATTTATGTAGTGATGTGTGAAAAGTTTCAGTGAAGGGAATTTCTGAAAATATAAGCAGATTACTTTCTTGCTCACTGATGTTCATTCTCTGGACTGCCATTTTGTGCTGGAAAAGTGTTTCTGCAAATCAGTAAGTACCTAGAAAAAAAAATCATGCTAGGTCTAAATAAAAATTCTTTATAGTCTTTTCACAGTATTTTTTACTGCTGATGTACCAGAGAATGTAAAATTATAAGTGTTTTTCAAAGCTCATGGATTTAATTTTCTAGAACTGATAGCTTAAACAGTGTAGTTTATATCAGCCTAATTTTAACAAAGACTGCTTACTGTAGTTACAGAAATAAATTTATCAGTGACACCCTATTAGTCCTCTCAGGGAGAACAATGTTGCAGTGATCATCCTCTCTATTTTTTCTCTAGTTAATGTATGTCTGACCTTTAAAATTTCCCTTTATGAGAGAAGGGACTTTTTAAGTGAATAACATTTACAATGTAATGTATCCTTATAATTTTGTTTCTCACCTCACAGGAGAGAAATAGCCAGCATTCTTATTTTGGTTTTATACTTCATTTTAAAGCAATCTTACTTAGACACCATCAGAGATATTTTCAGATAGTCTGTGTCTTCTACTACCTTTCAGTTGTTACTTTTTTCTGCAGACTGTCAGAAAAAGCCACTTTTTTAGCAAAAGACGGTTAGGGCAAGGCAAGAGATTAGCTCATTTCCCTTTCCTTCTCTTTGCAGTTGCTTCCAGCTTTTAGATCATAGTTGCTAGGATCACACTGTGGGACAGGTAGATTTTCAGTCCCAATCCCTAGGTTATCTATAAGAAGAGACATAGACCCACTGATAAAATTATCCTTGTTTTTACAAACTTCATGGAATCATAGAATCACTTCCTGGAGGTGCTATGTTTTTCATCCCATCTGATGTGCAGTCAGGATATGGCCACAGGTTACATTTGGAGGCCCAGTCCATGTAGTAGATCTTAAGACATCCTAAGCTATCCAAGCATATCAAAGGTCATACAGATCCTTCCCAAAACCTCAGATCTGTGTACATCAGTAGAGCTTTTAAAATTATGGAAAATATTTAGACTTTTCTTGTCGTTTTTCACTGCTTACTTCTCCTTTGTATTGAGAGTGGTCAGTGTACCTAAGAATTGGAAGTACTGCTGCTGGTGAGGAATTCTTAAACTAGAAACTGGTGGCGGAAGTCTCACAAGAAGCAAATTGTGAAGTGTTTTCTGGTATAATATTTCAGATCCTAGATAAGTTTAAAATAATTTCAGGGCAAGCAATGCTACTATAATAGTATCCTGTGGAAGCATATTTACTTATGGTTTTCTTGATAAAAGAAATAAATAAAAAATATAGTAATATGGCACTTAAATGAGGAAGCTGTTGATGTGCTGTGTCATGACAGCTGTCAGAGGAGCTGCACTTGCTTCATGGTTATTCAGATCTGTAGAATTTTTTATCAGAAATTAAAAGACATTGATGTTAGTACAAAGATCCCAATCCCACAAATGCTGTCTGTATGCTGCTGAAGTTGAATATTTTAATATCTCCATTTAAATCCACTTATTTACTTATGGCAGTGAAGTTACCACAGGTATGTGCTAGTGGAAGCAGACTAAAGCCTGAATTGCCAGAAGAAAAAGCTGTTGATAAAATATTTTGACTGAGTAGAGACCAAAAAGAAGTTCATCTGAGAGGCAGTCTGTCATTAACATGTCAGTGTGGGAAGAGCCTCATCCACAGTGATCCATGATACAGATTTTATGAGCTAAGTGAATGCTTCATACTTGTGTAAAAAGGAGATACACTGTGGCTACTGCTTCTAGTAGTAATTTTAGTATTGGGATGAGTGGTTGACACAAAACACTCCTCCGCTAATGAAGACTTACATCACTGGGGACTCCTTTCCAAGGTCAGGACCTTGTGCACAGCGAGAAGAATGGGTATTCTTCATGAGCAAATGAATGGACATTGCAGATACTCTCTGTGAATGCAGTTTAAACTTCTATGTGCCAGCTTGGTTTCACAGAAGTTACATATAAATATATAGGTCTGTATATGCTCAGGTATATGCATATATAAATATAACTGATGCATCTTTCCATTTCCCTTCTTTTCTCTTTTTTCCCTCCTTTGTATAGATGTGGTGCTTTCAAGATCTGCAGAGGGCTTTGAAAATTGTAATGGCAATTATTTTTTCTGCTGTGATATAACTTAGCCATTTTGTCCACTACAGCTGCTGAGGGAGTTATGATGGGATTTTGTTTAAGAAATCCAAATACTTCAGTCTTTAGTAAACATTGCTTCATTTAATGTTCTCTAAGAAATATTTTTAGGATCGCTTACAAATGTATTACAAAAGCAGATAAACTTGGACTGTCTTAGTCTCTGTTCATTATGAAAAGAGGAAAACAAGTACCTTCTACTTCCTTTATAATTAAAAGAGGTCATTTTTTTCTAAAGAAGTTTACACTGTTTGTTTATTTTTTGTATTACTTGTCAAACGCATGCTTAGGTTTCAACCAGTTCAGCTAGTACTTAGAATAACAAAGATAACCACATCAGTTATACCTACAACAATTCTAGTGTTATTTGTTCGCAGAGGGGCGGCAAAACTTGAAGGCTTCCTTCTGATGCAGCAGAGCTCTGCTGCCTTTGTGTTTGTGCTAGAACAAAAGTTTTCTTAAGGTCCTACTATATTTAGATACTCAAGGGGTCTTTTTCTTTCCTGCTGTTTACTTTTTCTCTTTGTTTACTTCCAGCCTGAAAAGTTGCTTCTTTAATATTTTTGGCAATTAACACAAATGCAAGTGGTATAAGTAACTCAAGGAGGTCTGTTCAACCTTGTTTTTTTAAAGACCTAAGCATGATTGAGATCTGTGGAGTTCTTATGTGGCTTGGTATAAGACTGACAGTCCTGTTGAGACTGAAGTGTTTAGAGATCTTGTCAACTATTTTTTTTAAATTCCCTACTGTGGAGGGGGGAGTCCTCTTTTTTCCCTCTGTAAACATCAGTTATGTCCATTACCTTGAGAATGGCTGCATGCATGCCTCCCAACTTCATTTTCTGCCAGCCACTGCACCTTACCTGACATGTTGTAAGCTTTTATCTGAAGGTTAGATTTTCTTTTAATGTTTTTAAGCTATAAAAGTTCAGAGCATGAGACTCTTGTTAGGCTGTCAACATCTGCTGTACAGCCTGGAAAAGGCAAATCTGAGGCTGTGGATTTTTCTTGTTTGTCTTCTCTCATATACTCTTTCTGGGAGAATGGATATAATCTGGCTTTTTTACAGACTTAAAGCACATATTTCCCAGGCTGATTTGGGCTGGGGGTTGCATAGCACTGCACATTTCCTTGTAGGTTGCTTGGTATGAATAGATCAGTGTCTCCAAGCCTTCTGCCAAGTGGCTGCTATCCTTATGTTTCTTAACAGTGGAAATATTTTTGGTGCTGCAATCTGATCGCAATTTCCAGTCAAAGTAACATTGCCTTCTGGATGCTCTTTTGTCTTGTCTATGTTATTCGTTCTTACACAACTAGTCCAATAGCTCTCAAGTAAGCACCAACTTAATTTCTCACTTGCAACATTGACCAAGATATTATGTTCTGTTGAAGGCAGATGTCTGCTTTCTGCTCATACTGTAACTAATTTCTAGTCACGCAACTGTGATCAGTTTAGGTTTCTTTTTTTCCATAGAAACTGTTCCTATTGCATGATAGAGTGCTTCTGTATTTTTAGTGGTCACATAGGAGTCTTGGGGATTAATGAAGTTTCTTCCTTTTGCTTACCTCTACACACTTATACCTTTCTTCTGAGAATGCCCTCAAACACTGGTTGGAAGTGCAAACCCATCTTAATCTAATTATCTGTGGCAAAGGCATGTTAGCTTTCTCAGCATTATGTTGATCTGTCCGGTGCAATGGTAGATGAGTTTACAAATCTCACTGTTTATAGTAGATGTTGGCTCTATCCTGCCTAAAACTTGTTTTTCTACATAGGTCAGCAGTCCTGTAGCAATTGTATCTCTTTTGTGCCAGAATAACTTTCTTTGATAGTAAAATGCTCTTTTTTTCCTGCTGCTTTAGCTTCTGATCAAGGACAAAACATAAAGAAAACCCAAACTGTGTTGTGTTACGGCAGTTCATATTATGTTACAGGTGCCAGAAACAGGAATTTGTCCCAAACACTTCATTAATATAAGTGTACCCTGGTTTTACCTTTATACACTTTCATTATATTTACTATAGTAGTCATTTAATTTAAGCTTTGTTCCAACAAATGTCAGTCCTACATAGATTTTTAGGGTCAATTTGTTCAAATAATTTCAAGTAAAGCAAGAGTAACAAAGTGTATTTCTATCTTAGTCAGGCAGCAAAGTAAAGCTACTTACCTTAGCTTTCACACTTCTAGACAAACTCTGTGCCAAAAATAGGTGAATGGTACACCTCTGTGGTTGTTTCCCCCTTTGGATGGGCATGGAACAGCATACTTTAGTCCTTTGGCATGCTTTGTATAGACTCTTCCTAACTACTCTTATAAATGTAAATTCTATGCTATTATTCCCTGCTTCTTCCAGAGTGCTTCTGTTTGGAATATGAATTAAGTTCCTACTGACTGTACTCTTAGCTAACTCTATGTTCAAAATAGCTGGGCACAAAGTCCCATGAGGTGTACAAATAAATATGAAAGAATAGAAGACTTTTCCTTCTCTGAGTTTTTCTTTTAGTAACGTTCAAGTGTTACAAATAGAACCAATCAGCACACAGTTTCAATCTAACTATGATTGTTAGTATATAGTTCTCTTTTAAACATTGCAGTCTTTTTTTTTTAAAGAAAAGTGAAAAAAAATATTGGAATGTTGGAAAATCTAACAATGCTGGGAGGGAACAGAGAAGATATGCGCTTTTTTCTCAAAGACGAGCTGATAGTAACAGACTGCAAAGATGTACTTGTAAATATGTAACTTTTCTCAGAAATGCTGCAATGGGTGCGAAACTGTGTCATTAATTAAAGAGTATAGATAGTGAAAAATGATTAGAACTTATTTTTAGATAAAATGAAGTTGATCTGCTCAATATACTAAAATTGAGTTGAGAACTATATCAGCACTATGGGCACTTGCTGTTGAACTTAAAGAGGTGAATTTATGGACCATATCAGAGTGTGAGTTATAGAACAAAAATTATTTGGAAGAACAGAGCACATGCACACTGTATGAGACATATAACATTAAGAACTACTAGTTAGAGTTGTGAGACTGGAAAAATTGGGTAAATGTATTTCAGTACTGATTCTCTAGAAATGCTACCATGTAATAGCTGTATCTTACAGAAAGAGAGGAACCTGATGCAAACATTGTGTGAAACATGAGGATGGTTCATTCTCACTTTCAGCCATATTTTTGGATCCTTCATAATGCAAAAACTTCAGTGCTGGTTTTTGTCCAGAAATACTATTATTAACAAACAAGAAATATGCATATTTTTCCCTCTCTTTTCCTTACTGATACTAATCTACTTCCTTTCTGATTCCTTTGACTATTTTTTTCTGCAGATTTTTTACGAGAAAGAAAAATACAAGATGTCTTGTATTTTTGAAATTTTCCAGTTGATACTCATCTGTTTCACATGGAAGATGTCCAGGGGATAGTCTACTTTTTCAATTTACTGAAAGAAAAAACTTTTTTTGCTGAGATAAAATTCTGACCTCACTGTACCAATAAAAATATGACCCTAAGGGTCATATTTACCATGGTTAAATGTTGCAAGGCTAGATCATCTTATTAGACAAAAGTTGCTCCACTTTCCTCCAGTTAAATTGGCAGAAGGTTAAATCTCTGCAAGTTTAGAATGACCTTGAAAACACGTCTGTTTATCAAGTGCTTGACAATCAATTGGCTACTGCAGTGAGTATGTAGGTTACCTTGAATATAGCAGAAAATGCTACTCTGAAGTTTCCTACTCTATTCCCTGAAGGATAAAATAATAAAATAGCTGAAAAGACTCAAAATACAGTGAAGGGAAATGGCTTATTTGGAATGTAGAGATGACCAAACCAATTACTACAGTCTGAAAGCCAGATGTAGCAAAGCTTAAAGGTTATTCTAATTAGTTATTAACCAAACAATATGAATGCTTGCATAGCTGCAGCATCCAGAGCTGTTAAGACATGTTTTGATATCTCAAAATTATGCAGCATATTTGTACCCCTCTAAGAATATACTTATAGGGAAAATGAAATCACAACAAAAATTTAAAAAATTGCTTTGGTAAATTTAAGAGTATAAAATATTTGACTAAATCTATGCACAAATTTGAAATGGTCCTCGGTGTAATCCTGTATTTTTTCACTCATTAGTAGCATTGTATGCCTTCAAGCCAGTTATGGGTCTGATTCCTCCCCAAAGTTCTCAGGTGTAGATGTCAAATGCTGAAAAAGGCATCTATACTCCCTGGATATTCAAGGGAGAAGAGATGCCTAAAGTGTGAGTCGTTTAGAGAACATGTTTTTCTCTAGGGTAGCCTAGAGGGAGTAAATGTCATACTGGCAGCTACTTTGTCAACAGCTAATGTTGAATAAGATGAATCTTATCTGAGAAATTTTTATTAAGAAAGGCTTCTCTCTTCTTACTCTTACTTCTGCTTTAAATCTACCAGTCACTGTACCTTGACAGTGTTCAGTGTCTTCTGTCTTTTGTAACTTTCATCAGCTGTGATATCTTTGTCCTTTCCCACTTGCCTTCTCCTTTGTTATCGCTGGTCAGTTTGCTCTTCTCTGGGAGCAGAAATGGGCTTTTCTGTATATGCTCCTCCCTTAGTTGGAAGATAAGTGCTGACCTAAATTGTTGTTTCTGTGGGCATCTGGCCCACTGTCAGCCCTAAAAGAAGAGCAGCAGGGTAGTTGGTAAAGTCGGATGACATCATAGGTCTGGCATACTAAATAATCTTTGCAGCACATACTTTCCATGCTTTTTGAATTCTCTTTACCAACAAACTATGTGCTGTTTTGGTGTTTACCTTTCTTTGTGTAAGAAAGTATATTGCTAAAACAGAGACCAGGTCCAACACTTTGGTGGAGTATTTTCAAGGGGTGTTACCCCAGAGTAGAGTCTGATGAATGGAACACCTTTCAAATGACTGGATGAACATGGTTGCTTGGTTATCTGTTGTGCCTTGATGAGACATAAATTTGCCTCGAGTAATATTCTGTCCCACTTGTGACAGGGTTTTATCTGGAGGGAATTTTAAACCTTTCCAAGTGTGGTTACGTACCAATCATGGCTTTTTGCTGTCATCTGTGGTTAACTGCCACTTTGACTGCAAATGTGCACTAAACTGCAATCACAAATACCTGCCTTCATTGCTGAGAGCTAAAAGGAGGTGTTTCTCAAGGAGCTTTCCAGAGGGCAGGTAATAGCTTATCAGCCACCAGCGACACACCAAATACACTGTCCCAGCATGATATTCTTTGCTAAGAAGAATTTCTATATTGTCTTTTAAAAGCACATCTTTCCCTTGGAGGTTTTCAAGTGTACAAGCTTTTCCACTCTGAATCTAAATCAGCCAGCTACTTAGGTTTGTCAGAGATTGACAAGACTTTCTGAGTTCTGTCTAGAAATAGCCCTGCACTGCAAAGGAATTTTAATCAGGACCTATCCTATTATTTCGTTTACCTTTATAATTAACAGTCTTATGGATTATATATTTTGTCACTGTTACATGAAAATGATGAAATTATTTATTCTGTACAACAATGTCATAAATCACATCTTGTTTTCATAAATAGTTTTTGGAGGATAAGAGATGTATATTCTGGAGTTTATTAGTTGAGCTTCTAGAAGTGGATGATTGTATTTTAAGAGACTTTTTTTTTTTCCCAAAAATTGGCTAGCTATGATATGGGTGACTTCAGCTGTTCAAGATGGTGGGTGGGCAGATATGAAGACACAGTAGAACCTGCCATTCAGCAGAGTTCTGTACTAACTCTACTATTAGAAACTTCCTGTCTCTTTCACTAACAAGTCTTTGATACAGCAATGACATCTATGCCAGCAAGCACTATTGCTGGCTTACTCCACCAACATTTTTCTGTTTCTTTTATCAAATATCTAGCTATGAATTGCATGTCAAGATTATGTAGGATTACAGTACCATCAGTGCTAAACTTCTCATTTTGAACTCGTTATGAGTTGTAGCGGGGTTGATTTGTATATGTAGGACGTTTTGCAAATTAACAAAATGGATTGTATCTCATCAGCTTCCTAATATATATGGTTGAATGAGGATGCCAGTAATTTCTATAGTGATTTTTAAGCCACAAGCAAATACTCTTGCTTTAGGTATTCTTTTTTTTTTTTTTTCCTAAGATTCTAAGCATGATCACATGGTTCTAGTCTTCAATTTACCTTCGTACAGTATCCCCACTCTTATTTGACCTATTCAAATTGCCATTCATTGTATAGGTATTGACATCAATAAAAACATTTGTATATGAAAATTGATGCTTGGGTAGAGAAAAACCTGCTTCAGCATGAACTGGCACGCTATAGCAGCGTAACCAATCCATATGTATTTGCATTTCATTATATATTCCTCATTTTCCTTTTTAGTTGTAGCAGCATGGACTTTTATCTGCATGTATCATAAAGATACTTGGTTAATTGGTGACAGATTGGTAATTTAGGCTTTGGAAGTACTTGGGCACTCAATTGTTATTCACTGGAGTAAACAAGCAAAATGTTGTGGATGCTATGGATAAGCTCAGTGCTTATAACTTTTAAATTTTAAATAGATTCACATGGCTATATATTGCCATAGATATATTTAATATTACAGATTCTGACTGCATTTTTTAGAAGTACTAGATATTGTATTAAAATGAGTACTGCAAAGTGTTACTCTTATTTAGTCTGATTTGTGATCCTTGAACACTTGGACTGAGTGAGATTATGCTGAAGACTGAGATGTTGGATTAATCTCCTTATGGACATGTCTTTTATCTTCTGTTTTCCTAGAAAAGAGTTAAGGAGCCAGCAGACATTACATGTGAATTTTTTTTAAAGAGATTTTACATTGCTTTAATAAATAAAATAAAATCTCAGTAGGAGTTTGAGTTTTCTTAGTGTCTTGAAGTGGGACTAATTTATATTGCCAGGCTTTTCAGTTAATTGTGTTGTGATACACCTTTAATATAATAGTAGTGATTTGGTTGCACAGTAAATGTTAAATGCAAGTCACCTACCGCTAATGTTTTCAAATTGTGTTCCATCAGAAGCTTTACTGAATTACAGCTATCAACCAATTCATAATTGCTAATGAAGGTTAAATTAAGGTTTGGGGAAGCATGTTCAAAAATTATTCTGCCCATGCTATCACCTCCGCATTTTGTAGCTACATCACATAATGGCTTAGAAAGTATTCTATGAAAGTGAAGGAAGAGGTTAGGTACTAGTAGGGAAAACTGGGATGTATCTGAAAGCTAACACAGTTTCACACCACTCTTCTGTCCTCCAGAAGAGATACCAGTAAACCACTACTGTACATTCTGTACATTACAAATTCTATGTAAATGGCTGAGTAATCAATCTCTGGAAGGGCTCTGCAAATAAGGAATGGCTTAATGGCAAATACAGGACTTACATAAGAGAGAACACTTACAGGAGCTTTTATGCTATGCCATTAGTCTTTCTTTAGTCTGTTTTCACTTTCTCTAACTGATGTTTGGAATCTGCTCATAGGTCATTGAGTTGATCTTATTTCCTGATTGTTACATATATTGTATTTGTTGCCTCGGTCAATCAAATAGCCATGCTTACATTAAGAGATTACAAGAAGAGAAGTATCTTTAGATCATCCAGCTGAACTCAGGTATCACAGTGACCATAGAAGCAATGCTTCTTCTAGCACTTAATGCAAGGAATTAATGTAGAACCTACTACTTTCAGCTTACATGATATACCTTCCATTGGGATTCTGAAAACAGGCTTCTTCCCTTCATTGCTAGGTTCTCAAACCAACTCACCTGGAATACTTGTGGCATATAAAGCCACATTTTAACCCCCAGGAATAGAGATGGACTTGGTTAGCAGAGTAGATGCTTGTAAGTTTTTAAATGTAACATTAAAAAATGCATAAAGTATTAGTGCCTGTGGTACTATAACTCTGCATCATCTTTCCGCACTTCCATGTGTATATACTTATTTTTACAGCAACTGGCTGTAAGGAAACATTCAGAGACATCTGCAGTGCTAAAAGCACAGTGATAGCCCAGGAGACTGCTCCCTCAAAGTACAAAATATTTTCCTATAAATATTAATCCATTGATAGTAAAAATTTCCAAAATATTTCCAGTCCAACAGCAG
Organism: Eurystomus gularis; assembly: GCA_013400335.1. Taxonomy (NCBI): domain Eukaryota; kingdom Metazoa; phylum Chordata; class Aves; order Coraciiformes; family Coraciidae; genus Eurystomus; species Eurystomus gularis. Next base: position 47,205 of record VZZY01024031.1, on the reverse strand, counting down.
CTATTTGGGGAATTTATTCTGTCCTATAGCAGGCAAAATTAAAGAAATGCAGGATAATATTGTTTATCTGCATATTTTTATATTGATTTTAATTATGTTTTAATACTATGACATTTGGAATAACCTTTACTAAATGTAATTTTTGACTTTTCTGAACAGCAGGTAGTGGGTTTATTGTTACTAATAGCAAAACTATAATTTAGTCATTTCCTTTCCTTACTCTGTTATTTGAGTATTTTCGTTTCCGTCACATTACAAAAGATGTAGGCAGATGCTCTTTTACTGGATGGAAAAATGGGAACTTAGGATTTGCTTTAACTTACTAAGGCAGTCAATATGAAACTTAGTTCTCAAATGGATAGTTTCAGTTGCCTGGTTTTGCATATTAATGCAATTACTTCTCTGTCCTACCTAGGTTTTAAAATGAGTGAAATCCTTTAAACATCACAAACTTGAGAATTTTGTCTTATTTTTTCATTGCATGAATAAAGACTACATTGCTACCCACCTAAATTTCTAGCTATCTGGTGTAAGGCAGAACAAATTGTTTGCTATCCTCAAACTTGCTAGTGTAATTTTAAGTGCCTTGGTGACTTCCATTTGGGTCCAGTGCATGGGACAAGCTGAAATGAACTATATGTTTAGTGTGCAGATTCTCAAATCCCATTAAATCTCTACTTGATAGCCTTTGTGGGGGAATGTAGGCCCAAAAGCAATAAGCCATTTAAAATGCTATACTTACAAAGGCTGTGCTCTTCTCCTTTGAAAGGTCTTGCTAATTCTTACTCGTTTTCATGATTATTAGTGTATCTCTGAAGATCTTGTCACCTGACTGTATGTGTTGCACACTGTATAACTTCAAATAATAATGCCCAATCTCCTTCTCCCCAAACACCGGATTCAATATTTGATCTTTTGAGTAACTAATTTTTGTATGCTCATGTTTAGCTTTTTGTTTTATATGTCTATATATTTAAAGTCATAGAATCATAGAATAATTTAGGTTGGAAGGGAGCTCCAAAGGTCATCTAGTCCAACCACATGCTCGAAGTGGGCAAGTCAGATCCAGTTGCTCAGGGCTCTTTAACACCTCCACAGATGGTGGTTCCACAATCTTTCTGAGCCCCTTTCCCAGTATTTGACCACCCTAGAGGTTAAAAGTCTTTTCTTTTTATTTAATTGGAATTCCCCATGTTCCAGCTTCAGTTCTTTGCCTCTTATGCTATTGCTGTGCACCGCCAAGATGAATCTGGTTCTATCTTCTGATCAGGCAGTTGCAGAGAGTCTCCTCCTGAGCCTTCTCTTCTTAGGGGTGAACAGATTCAGGTGTCTCAACCTCTCCCTGTATCTCATGTGTTCTGGTCTGTGACCACCTTGGGGTCCTCTGCTGGATTTGCTCCGGCGTGCCAATACCTTTCTTGCTCTAGGGAGCCCCGAACTGGGCACAGTTCTCCAGATGTGACCCCACAAGGGCTAAATAGAGGTGAAGAAATATATCCCTGCACCTGCTGGCTGTAGTCATACTTAATGCTGTCACACATTATCAGCATCTGTTTATCTAGCTAACCAGCTGTATTTATTTCTGTGAAGTGACTACTGTTCGGTGGAAGAAATTATATAGTAGGGCATTTTGGGGAGCACCTTGATGGCTAACAACTATGTCAACTATTCATCATATGTGCACTCAAAAAACCTCACAAAATTAGATACATTTAAAATACTTTTTTTCTCATGTTTCCAAAGCTGTGTCAGGAAATGGAAAATTGGGGAGAACATGTCCACATCCACTGTGTTGTGGTGAAGTGATTTTGTTCCATGAAAAAACAGTGACTGACTTCAAATATTTTTATCAGATTTTCCGAAGTATGCTCCATATACTGTGTCTTGCCCTTTGTTATCATCGTGTCTTCAGAGTAATTTATGAACGTATTTCTTTTGTGCATTGAGCAAGAAGTTTGTTTCCATGGGTTCTTTCAACTGCACTGAGTTAAATTCTGCCTAGAAAAAAAACTTCTATAGAATGTGAGTATCAAAATGTGACTTCTAAAAGTTTTAAGAGCCTTTAAGGTTAAACAAAGGCATAGATGCACTGACTAAGCTACTTCTGTCTGCAGGGAGCATGCTGAAGTTCCAGTTGCAGTAGCAGCTTTGGGCATTGCTGCAGTTTTACTTCACACTAGCAGAACAGCAAAAGACCATCTCTTCACAACAAACACAATGCTGAAGCTAGTATTATTTTCTGTGTGTAAATTGCCTACTCTCAGGCATTGCTTTTTTTCATGGAGTTGTTGATTATTTAGATTTTTTTCAGTATAGACTATTATATGAGTGTTTTTACCCTACAGATTATTCACAAATTATTTTCTGTGACTGCTCTTGGTTTGTCATTCAACCTGGGCTTGCTCAGCTAAGTCAAATAGCGTAGTTTGTTTTGTAACTGGATGACTCCTAAACTTACCAAGAACTTCTAAGTTAGCAATATGAATAATTTTGCCTAAATACTGGTGTGAAGTTTTATATAAGCCTTCATATCTACTTAATGCTTTCTGTGAACTTGCATGTATATATGAGCACTCACAGGGAACTGACGGCTGGTTAAAAATGGCTAAGGTGTGTGTGGTACCTTGATTAACTTAGAAGTATCTCCTGTTATCCAGCCATGTGGCTTAATACATTTCATAAGCTTATAAAGCTTAATCTTAAAATTAGTGAAATGTTTTTCTCCTGTAAGTACTAATGGTATTGTAGCTCAGAACCTTCTCTGGTGGTCAAGTTTGTGGACACAAAGAAGAAAAATGAACAAATTTATAAAACATACATTCCAGGCTGATGATTATGGACAATAGTTAAATCATGTAACTGCCTAGGGCTACAGCTATACAGTGAGTTACCCAAGCTATCTCATAATTGCTCGTATCTGCAAGAACATATCGGTGCTTTTGTATATATACTGTCATTCTTGACAGTGGAATTATAATACCCCAAGTAGTGGGTTCAGTTCTTGCTATTAAACTTAGCTAATACACTTAGAGCTTAATCCATGTACTGAACAACTGGACTAGATATTGTAACTTTGGTGTTTTTCAAACCATGATATAATCTGTTCTTCAGTGGTGTCTTTCAAGTTTGATGCTATAAATGTATTATTATTTGTCTTTCAGTTGCTTACATTTTCCTTGAAAAATACTTGTTTGATCTGACCACTTTTTATGACATTGTTCCTACCTAAGAAAAAAATACTGTTTCAATTATTTCTGACTGAACAGAAAGGACACCCAGGTGGCTTTTGTTTATGCCAATTTTCCCTCTGCCACAAGATGAAGCAGGAAAGATGAATCCTTCTTTCTCATCTTCAGAGAAGTTGAAACGAAGAACACCTGGCAAGAGTGGATGAAAAGCTGTCTTGCCAGACTTGTTACAATAGGAACAACTTCCAGTTTTTAGACCTAAATTTATTCATGCAAAGGCCATAATATTCCTCAGAGAAAATGTTGCAGATCAACCTTCCCACATACATTATTGGTCTATGTTGTTTGATTACTGCTAAACCCTGATCACAGTCAAGAATAAATTATGAGCTCTTTGGCTCACAGCAATTCAAGACTGCCTCTGCATCAAAGTCTTTAAGCTGTCCAGGCCAACTAAGTCACCCTCTTCAAGATTTTGAAGCTTAGTTCTGTCATTCCACTAATATTGAATTGGCTTACATGAATAGACCCATGGCTGCTTGGTATGATGAACTCCAATGACTAGAGAGGTAACCTATCTGCTTAACTTAGGCTAGGCACACAGTTTTGCATTCAAACTATACTGTATTTCAGTCTACTGGTATAATTAAAGTCTTTGTAATCAGTACTTTACTTCCTCGTGCAGAAGTAAAGTCCAGCATTCTACCTGCTGAAAATATTTTGTGCATTGTTGAGTCTACATTTATTTTATTTTTCATTATCCTGTGTATTATAAACAGGAGGCGAACATCACATGTTCTTCCCAGCCTCCTCCCTCAACATGTAATGCATGAGATACAAGTCAATACAGAAGATTCCCAGAGGAAGACACAGAGAAGAAATGAAATTTAGACTTTGCATATCCCTTTCGTTAATGTAGACACTTTGCTTCCTGCAAGCATTTCCACTTAAAAATTATTTTATTTTGTTTAAGTGGGCAGAGAAAGTAGATAAAAGGTCATCCTTTTCAGGGCCTATGTACTTTACCCTGTGCTAAGTTGTCTCTACAGGGCTAACAGTGAATACTAGCTATGCCTCTAAACTATCCCCTGAGTAAATTCAGGGCTTTTAATACTTTGCATGATTCATATCTCAATGAAATGACAAGAAATTCCATATCCACAATGAACGAATAAATTTGTTTGAATTAATTCTGCACCAAATTCCCATCTCTAATCCTTTCCCGAAAAAAGTCATCGTTATTTTCTAGGTGTCCATTTTCCAACTTTTCAGTGATTCCATTAGAAAATCAATATCATTAGAGGATGTCTGCAATATCCTCTAATTTCTGAGATGTTTTCACCCTGTTCAAACTTAATGAGAGGTTTTGATATTACTTTTGTACTAAGTTATGAGGGTTTGCCTACATTAATTTTTTTAAGAGCTTTGTGTGTAGAAATGAACTTTGTACACATGCATGAAGTTAAGGATATATTAAATGCTGAAATTAGCAGAGGTAATGGATACTTTTTGTAAAAAATTGTATGTCAGCAGGGTGTTATGTTAGTGAGCTTCTTAGATTGGGGATTACTTTTCACACCTTCAGCGTAAAAGTCCATTGGTGTTCTTTGGGTTCATATTGACTGGATGTCCTCCAGCACTCTATTTTAAAGGCTGGTGGATGGCTATGGTTGAGGTCTTTTCCAGTTCTTTGTTCCCGGGATTAAAAACATTGTGTTGTGGTTTGGATTACTGCATTCACAGGTGTGTAGAGCACCCTGTGCACCTGCCTGGGGAGCTGATTGTTCCTGATGTCTCCTGAGCTCTGAAGCAAAGGGTCAGAAAGTCTTTGAGAAAATTCATCATAACAAGGATGTATTCAAGGTCAGGGCTAAAAAGACGCAGTTACAGATGAAGATAAGGGAGTCTATACCAGCGTATAAGAAAACTTGAGATGTGACTTCTTTTATTGCAGAGAATGGAGGACAACCTTGCTCATAAGTAACACCAACTTGCATTTTATTGTACGTAACACCAGATGAATGGAGCCACTAAGGACTTCAGGAGTACCTAGGACATCAGTGAGGAATAACACTCTTTTCAACAAAAGAAACACAAGAGCTCTTCATATTAAGTGTTTTTATGTGTGTGTACTAAATACCACTACAGTGTTTGAAATAGCCTAGAGGCTATTTTGGTGACAGCACCCATGATCAAATGGCTTGATAAGAGGAATCTTCCCTCTTTCCCACCTGACATTTGCCACAATTCCCTTTCTTGCCTCACATGCTTCTGATCATGATGCTTTGTTGCTTTTTGTAAATATTCACAAATTTCTTCCTCCCCTGACTTCCAGATGTTATTTCTTTCAATTGCGTGCTGCAGGAAACTTTCCTTGTGCCTCACATCTGAGGGGTAGCCTTGCACTACCTATCATCTCTCTTTTGACATCAGATTTTAAAAATAAAAACCACATATTAAATCTTGTGATGAGCAAATAGACCTTAAAATTAATTTGTCCAATGCACTGCTAGGAGATAGGGCTTTCACATTATCAGATACAGTTTATAATACAGTCTGAAGTGTATTTTGAAGGATTTTCATCATTGCCTATGAAGAGAGAGATTTTACAGTGTTCTACCCAGACATTTTTTCCTAGCATCAAAAATAGCAATCAAACAGTAAATAAACTGATTAGGGTACACATGAAAATGCATTCAGGTAGTAAGGCAGCAGTAATGTGAACCAGAGGATGCCTGAACCCCTAGGGCTCCAAATAATTATTATAAAACTCCATTTCTTTCACAGCAGACTTTCTGCAGGAGACTCAAAATAGATTTTAAGGTACAGTGAGTGCTCTCTTTTGGATCAATGGGACTAGGAAAAGCTGCTTTGTTATTTTTTTTAAGTTTGTCCTTTAAGCCTTTAGCTGCTCATGAGTAGGACACCACATTCTTGTGAATAACAGTAATTCACCTCCTGTTGAGCTTTCCTTTGCTTTCCTAAGTGGATATTTCCTCTGTCTTTTGGTCACAGGAACCAGTAACATATCATCCAAAGGAGAGGCAGACATTAAATGTGTGTGCAATTCTTAACATTTTCCCTCACAAGCATCCTGTTTCTAACTCTGCCTTTGTTTTTCCTAAAGATCACAACAGGAGATGCGAAGTAAAACTCTATTGCTAACACCCTGAACAATTGGCTTACTTTCCCCACGCAGCCACTCTATAAAATAGGCAAACTCCAGCTATTACTTGTTGCTTTTCCCTTCTTTATGTGAACCTCGAGGACAGAAATTTGATTAACTCCCTGATGCCTGGAAAATCTGAGAGGAAAGATAAGGCAAAAGTTGTATATTTGGAGATCCCTTCTCCCATCAAGCCAAGTGGGAGATGTACAGAAGCTCACTATAGCTATCATCCTGGCATGTACCTGGGTTTTCTTCTAAATAAATTGGGAGCCATGAAGGTATGATGTGTAACTAGATCTCATCCTGTTATAACAGAGCCAGTGTGAACAGCTAGACATCAGACAGTGGAGAGCACCATGGATTATAACAACCTCTCGTGTACTCACATCAGGTGAGATTTTATGCTATGTTTTGCACAGCATCCATCATAACATAAGGCAGAGGTTTCTCAGAAGCCTCTAGTTCCTGACATGAATGGAATGCTGCATAAATACGTGCTCCTGAATATATGCTCTGCCATGATATTTAGGCAGTTCTTTAATACAGTCTAGTTTGCTAGCAAATAGCCTCATCAGCCAGCACAAAAGAGCTCTGGAGGGTCACAGCATATAAGCTCCATTAGTATTCACCATTGTCCTGGAACTGACTCGCACTGGATATTATCTCATCTGGTATTACATAATTCACTCTGAGTTAATTTGTGTGATCTGCCCAAGCTCAATTAAAATGGTCCGTACCAAATGGTACCATAAATGGTCTGAGTTAGATCAGGAACTGCTGTTAGTCTATACTGAGTATACCTTTGCATGTCTTCATCAGCAGTGTTGCAGTAATCTCTCTGCCAATAACATACTTGTTATCTTTTTGCCAGCAGCAAAGGAGATGTGTCCATTGCCAACTAAAAGCCATTTTACCAGATGGTTAGGAAAGCTCTCATACCAAATACTGAAAACATAGCAGAGGGATGATATCCATGGGTAACTACAGACTTAGACCTGCTATCATTCTAAAATGTAGCTACCTCTCACGGTTAGCCAGACTGCATAACTTCCTTCACTCAAGGCTTCTTTTATATACCTAGAAATGACAGTGTATCAAAAACAGTCGAAATTCCTCTCCAGGTAGATAATCCTTTCCCCCCTGTTTCATGGTTACCCTCCTTCTGCTGCATTGGACAAATGCTGCAAGGTCTGATCCTGGCCTGAGGATGGACCTCTTCCATGCTGAAGAGGTGTCATATTTCTTCCCAAACAATCTCCACCACTAATCAGGAATACAGTGCATTGTATTTGTTGGTTAAGAATTGTAATTTTCAAACTTTTACCAATCACTGTGAACTAAAAGGATGTTTCAACAGGACTGCATGCAAAGCACTGACAGAATTTAAACGTTAGCCTCTTGAGCCTGCTCTTTTTGTTGGTTGTGAGAGGCTTCTGACGTTTATGCTGTAAAATGCTGTGGGGTAAAAGCATATATCCTGCAAAATGCAATTCCCAAGAGAACAGAGCTGGGGTACCCATTCACAGTGCTGATGGCTTACCTCTATGAAATCAATGATTTGGACTGAAGTCTGGTCATTTGGACAAATTTGTTCCAGAACATCTGATGTGTTAGTCTTTGAACCACTGGTTGCTGTGACGCCACCTGAGCCTAAGGCTTGTAGCTCAACTAGTTTGGTTTTTTTTCCACATCACGTTTCCCCAACCTGTCAAAGGTGCTACAAAGCAGGTAGAAGAAAGTGTGTGTGTGCACGAAAGTGTCTTTTGAATTGCCTTCTCTATGAAGAGCTCCTAAAAAGAAACATGAGGATTTACTTATTAGAATGTTAAAAGCTCTTTGTCCTAACAAACTGTCTGATTTAAGAATAAAGTTGTTTTGTGTAGCATAAATTTGATTCATTTCCTGTTTCAGCAACACATGCAGTGTACTGCTGTCACTGATTTCCTTTGTTCTAGCATGTTAACCAGTATTCTACACTAAGCAAAATAATCCCATATCCAAAAAGCTCTTAATTTTTGCAGATTCACTGTGAAATGCTGAATTTCTGATTAGGAAGTATGTCTTAGAAATCTCCACCAGTTTCCACAGTTCTTGTAGTATGCTAAACTTTGGCTCTCTATTCCTTTGTATTTCTTTTCATCATCTTCTTTGCGACAGCAGAAGCACTACTCTTTTCTATTTCATGGCTATTCATCTTTATCACTTGACAAACGCTCACGATTGCACTTTAAAAACCCCAAAAGAGCACTACAAATATTATCACATGTACAGGAATAAAACCAAAGAGCCTGAGAAATTCAAAACTGCAGCAGCTTTAAAGAAAGCCAATATCTCAAAATAACATAGAAAGCAGATCTCAGAGATCTTGTACAGTGCCTGGACAATCCAGTGGCTCTAGCAAGCTGTTTGAGTCGGTGCAAGTTTTACGCCGGTTCAGTCGTCATCATTTTATGCTGCCATCAGTTGCCTGATCACACAGGCCAACACTGAACTCAGCAGCATCCCCTCAGAAGTCTTCTTTCAGATGCCTGTCATAGGTTCTTATGAGTCCAGCTCCTCTGCTACCCACTGTGGTGCTAGCATCACCTGATGGACACAGTGGACAGAAATGGCTCCCTCAGTAGCCCTTCATATGGAAGGCCACCACAAAGAGAGCTCAGCAAAATGCAACCAGCCCCAACAGACACCACACCCAACAGGAAGCTCCACTTACTGATCAGCTTCTGGTTTAAGTAGCCCTGGCCTCACCCACCACCCCAACCATGACCACCTGGGTGAGGGCGGAGCCACAGAGACACAGGTGGGCCTTGTTCTGCCTCTAGAACACAACGCCAATAGGAAACCCAAAACATTCTGCTAGGTTGTGACTCATCCACAGGTCAACTCCAACTCGGGGCCCACAATTCAGGCCCCAGCACTTCAGCAAGGTATAGCACGGACACTACTAAGAATAAATAAAGAATGAAAAGCATGACCATGAATCACTATCTTGAGTGAATCAATCTAGATTTAGCAAGTCTAGCTAGTATGTCTGTAAACTCAGCTGGTTGGTAACAGCTGGGATAACACTACCTACATTGTGTACCTGACAAATCATATTCATATAACATTTTTTGAGTCTGTGGGGCTTTTTATCAGATAGCTTAACATCCATTCTGTCATCAACTTTTCAAGTAACATGTTCCATTATCCAGATTTAGCTTACCTTGGAAGTGTTATCTGATCTTTCATCTTGTGTTTCCCTAGCTGTTGGACTCTTTCCTAGGACTCTGACATCTATTAAAGCTAAACTGTGAGAATGAGGTGCCTGTGGGTTCAATGGAGAGCATGCTGAAAGGGTGAATTTCTTTTCCCAATTGCCAGGCTTCACTCAAAATAAAAAAATCCTGAACTATAAAGCAGACGTTACCACTTTTAATGATACAGATAAAGGAATGGTCTATTCATCATTCAAGGCATTCGTTGAGAGAAACCTTGAGCTGCAAAATGTGAACAGCCCTGGAAAGAAAATCTAACAAAATAAAGACAAAGAACTCGTCTAACATTGTGACAGAATAGGAAAGGTCAGGTTTGAATTCAAAGATAAGGAAAAGAACAAGCCTCACAGGTAAAGGAGAGATAAAAAAAGGACAAGCATAAAGCTAGGGGAAAAAAATATGTAAAGAGCATGCAACTAGAAAGCTCAACAAACACTGGACAGAGTAATCCCCTAGTAGGCTCTAGATGTGTCCTCCATCAAAATGACGGATTTTTTAGTTGGTGTACGCTGTGATGAAAGCTGCCAACCACCAGAATAAGTGAATAATAGGGATCATTATCAACATAGGCTGGGAGAGGACATGATAGACAGCAGCCCTGTGGAAAAAGACTTGGGAGTACTTGTAGATGAAAAGCTGGACATGAGCCACCAATGTGCAATGGCAGCCCAGAAAGACAGTTGCATCCTGGGCTGCATCAAAAGAAGTGTGGCCAGCAGATTGAGAGAGGTGATTCTGCCCCTCTACTCCTCCTGATGAGACCTTACCTGGAGTGCTGTGTCCAGCTCTGGAGCCCCCAGCACAAGAAGGACATGAACCTGTTGGGGCATGGCCTGAGGAGAGCCACGAAAATGATTAGAGGGCTGGATCAGGGGGACATCTGTTCTCAAGGGTCTGTAGCCACAGGACAATGGGCAATGGCTTTAAGCTAGGAAAGGGTAGATTTAGGTTAGACATTAGGAAGTTATTTAATATGAGGGTGGTTGAGCACTTGAACAGGTTGCCCAGAGAGGTGGTGGAAGCCCCATCACTGGAGTCATTCAAGGTCAGGCTTGATGAGGCTCTGAACAACCATACCTAGTTAGAGATGTCCATGCTTATGGTAGGGGGGTTGGACTAGATGGCCTTTAGAGGTCCCTTCCAACCCAACATATTCTATGATTCTACGATCCTATGATTCTATCTAAAATTCTTCTTGAAACTCTGATGCTTGCCTTCATTTAAAGTTAGTGAGGAAGATGTGTCTGTGAGTCTGATGGGATGTCTCTGAATCTGGAAGACATGGGATCTTACTCTTTTCAGGGGTAATAATAATAGCTGCTGGACTGAACCCTTCTCTGGGGCATTGTTGGTTTCTATGTGCTACATCCCTGCTCGTTCTGTAGTGTGGCTACCTCTATTTAAAATGTCTGACGTGCCTGTATTAGTTAAGACGGAGATGTGTGTAAATTGCTTCAGCTGCCTGCTGCTGTAACTTCTACTGCTGTATTTACTGCTGCGTCAGCAATATCATAGTACTGCTGATTGTAAATTTACAGTAATCCAAACCCCTGATGATAAATTTGGTATGGCTATTTGGAAATTGGGAGAAAAAGAAATAAGGATGTCAAGTCTGTAAGCAGCAAATATCCAGTTCTCTGTTTTTTCCTCAAAACCAGCAATAATCTCAAGTGAATCCCATATGCTGCTGTGGGCTTGGTTTTGCTTATTTGTTTGCATACTTTTTGTAATGCAATAGCAATATTTCTGTCAATCCCAGTGATAATTAGAAAGGAATGGGTACTGATGCTATAGTGAAGCAAGATGTACCTATTTATCAGGACAGATGGCAGAGGCGATGGACCTCCTGCTTTATGTACACTGAGGGAAGGCCATGACTTCTGCTTTTCAGTTTGTGTCTGAGGAAGTCAAATGGAGTCAGGCTTTAGAAATAAAGCTTCCTACACAATTATCTATCTTCATGCTTAATTGTAACTCTTACAGGTGAGCCTGTTTTATTCTTCGTTTGTATAAGTAACTGCCCAAATCACTTGCTATACATTTTCCTCTTCTCTAGCAATTTTCTTTTCACTGGCAATAGTTAGTGCAGCTCTGACATGTCTGTAAATCAGAGTTGTCTACTGACAGAACAGAGAGAAATGACCTGAGAGGTTTTAAAATATGTTTCAGAAGGGTCTCTGACTAGAGAATAGTATTTCAGCCTGTATCTCTGACCTACTATACACAGTTTAGTCTACTAACAAGAGGGATTAATTAACTTGCACAAGCTAAAATGTCTTCCCATACCCTACAGTAGTATATTGTTTGAGCTTGAGAGTGTTCTGTAATTTGCTAGAACACAAAGCTAGGTATGGGCATGTTTTTGAAACTCTTGCTCAGATAAGAAAGCAGTCTGGAAGCTGGCTAGACATTTTGCTTATCTTGTTCTTTGGCATATTTAATGAAAATAAATCTATTTACTAAGCAAATGACAGGTGTTTGCTTTTCCATTTAATAGGATTTTCTTTTCTTACCATATCTGATTGAAGGGGCAGCAAAGGTGAGGGAGGATTTTGTGCTTTGGGTTTGTTTTTTTTTAATATGACTTTTTGCCTCAGTAGTGTAAAAATGAAATAATCAAATCACCCCTTGTGATACCACAGCCTATGGCAGCCACACCGCAGTGGCAAAGCTGTGTGGCAGTGAAAGCCCGTACACCTTGCTACCTGCTGTAATCCTAAACTCTGAGCTGTGTGGCTGGGCACCTTACACAATGTATGGGAAGAGGTGGCTGAAACTGCAGGAAGACTTTCTAAACTGCTAAGGGAAGAAATACAAAAAAAAATGTTAAAGAACCAGGGACTGACCTTTGCACAGAGATCACCTAGTGCTGGGAGGGCAGATGCAAAATCTCTCCTTTAGGCATTCATAGTTAAGTCAGTACTGTGCTTCTCCACTTCATTTTTGAGAACACGAGAGCTTGCAAAGTCAGTGATAGAGTAACCAACAACATGATCTTTGGGCACTGATCTGGAACAGGAGGAGATTTGAGGTCTGTTCACATAGTCTTCCTAATCTTTTTAGCTCACTGAAGCTTTCCGACATGCTGTTGCTGTTTGGTCACAGTAACTAGCTAGATCTCAAAGCTCAAGACAGATAGTCTTGTAATCATAAATGGCAGCCACATTTCTGTAATTGAACTAGTCTGCCAACAGACTTCTCTCTGACTTGTCCATCCTTGTAAGTGTTCCAAATTCTAATCTTTAATTCCCAGGATTTTCCTGAACTCTGCTAAAGTTATGCCCTGTCAGTCATTAGCTTTAGATGATAAGGAAATACTTTTTTGTAGATTCAGCTACTCAAAGCAGTTTTCCAAAAGGCAAAGGTGGTTCTATCGGTGAATCCTTGTAAACTTCAAAAGCTAACAGCAGTATGTTCTTTGTCAGCATTACCCTCACATACAAGTCCATGGAGACTGACTTGAAACAGGGGACCCTGATGCTTGGAAAACTTCCCATCTTGGATTTTGGAGGCAGGCCATGTGCTTTGATATTCACATGCCCTACAGGAGGGAGACTGATAACACTGAGAATGTTTCCCAGAAACTTGATAGATGGAGACATCAGTGACCAGCTGAGCTCAATGTAGGTGTCTGTGTGCTCCCAAGGGACAAGACCATAGCTCACTTTAGCCATCAGATGTCCTCAATTGTACTTCCATTCATGAAATAATCATATGATTCACATTTAAACATAAGATATTTAAAATTTAGTCAAGAAATACCTAGGTGCTTACATACAAAGCATTCAGATCATTCAGAGAAAGAGGTGGATGTCTTAGGCAAATGTCTGAAGCCCAGGCAACACTTCAGAAAGGGTCTCTAAATCTTTTGTTCTAGAGCTGCCTTGGTTTCGTTTTGTTTATAGGCAGTTTTACAGGTGGATTCAAGAAAGGTGTGCATGTACTCTGTAACAGCCAGATGTGAACTGGTTTTGAATCAGAAACCCTTCAGACCCACGTAGCTTCTCATGCTGTGTTTTGGTTAATAATCTTGGCAGTGAGTTCAGAGTGTGCTATCATTGCCTGCAAAAGTCCACACAGATATACTGAAAATGTGAGAGAAAGCCACAATAGGACTGTATATTATTTTAGATCTTTGCAGTGAGGATGTAATTCTATTTTTATTCAAAGTAGGAATCTGAAAGAGGGAGGAAATGAAGAGAGAGACACCATAGTATATGAGTGTCCTAATGATAAGAGTTCTTATGAATCTAGTTTTACCATATTCCAGTTTGGTACTTTCATAGGACCATATATGCATGTCTTGTGCCTTTCATTGTCTTTTACACTGGAGCTTAAGCAAAATCTTAAATTGTTCATGGGTCTGCAGATTTAGAAATAGGTAAGCAAGATTATTCTCTTCATTGGTTTCTGTTGAAATAAATTAGGTTTATTCCTAATGTGGGAATAACATAAGACAAAGGACTTCATAATCAGAACTCAAATGCTGTTTTTGATTAAGATTTTGGGGGGGTCTTCCTTCTTAGAGTCTGTGTTAACTTAGAGCTCAGACTCTTGATCCCAAACTTCATATCCTATCACCTGTCTTGTGTCTATCTTGACTTTTGTACATCTGCTCAATCTGAATAAAGTCTGTTGGCAGTTCCCTCTCTCGCAGAGGCAGGGAAACTAGCTCCGATTTTAGCAATGCTCTGAAGGCATCTGAGGTGCAACTGGTATTCTTGGAGGGAGAGGGGACAAAGTAGGCCCTTCAGAGGGACCTGGACAGACTGGACTGATGGGCTGTGGTCAATTGTCTGAGCTTTTACTAGGCCAAGTGCTGGGTCCTGCACTTGAGCCGCAGCAACCCTATGCAAAGCTATAGACATGGGGAGGAGTGGCTGGGAAGCTGTTTGGCAGAAAGGGACCTTGGGGTGTTGATTGACAGCCAGCTGAACATGAGCCAGCAGTATGCCCAGGTGGCCAGGAAGATCAATGGCATTCTGGTCTGTATCAGGAATAGTGTAGTCAGCAGGACTGGAGAAGTGATCATCTCACCATACTTGGCGCTGGTGAGGCCACATCTTGAGTACTGTGTTCAGTTTTGAGCACCACAGTACAAGAAAGACACTGAGGCTGTGGAGAGCATGCAGAGAAGGGCAACAAAGCTGATAAAGGGTCTTGAGGACAGGTCTTATGAGGAGTGGCTGAGGGAACTGGGGTTGTGTAGCCTGAAGAAGAGGAGGCTGAAGGGTGACCTTATTGCTCTCTACAACTACCTGAAAGGAGGATGCAGGGAGTCAGGTGTTGGTCTCTTCTCACAAGCTGCAGCTGACAGGACAAGAGGAGATGGCATTAAGATATGCCAGGGGAGGTTTAGGTTAGACATTAGGAGAAACTTCTACACCAAGAGGGTTATCAAGGACTGGAAAAGGCTGCCCCAGGAAGTGGTTGAGTCACCATCCCTGCATGTATTTAAAAGCTGTCTAGATAGGGTACTCAAGGATATGGTGTAGAAGTGGCCTGGTAGAGATAGATAATGGTTGGCCTCGATGATCTTAAAGGTCCTTTCCAACCATGGCGATTCTGTGATTCTGTGATCAAAAAGGATAAGATTCACTATAATAAATAAATATCCCCTCTTCCCCCTCTATGGTTCATTACTGAGAATGTTAAACTCTTATCTCTTTGACCTTGCATCTCATAACTCACTTATACTCTTATTGTGTTGTCTAGAGGCCTCCAGAAAGCCTCTGGTGTTCTGTGATCCAAAATAATTACAGAGCCAGTGGTAAAGAAATAGGCCAACAGGTTCAACAGGCCAAGCTACTTCGTAACATTCCTTTCACAGGCTATAGTTTTTATTTGTGAAATGTCTGGCTGTCAAATTCCTGCTGCTGTGAAAGATTGAAAGGCATAGGTCAGAAGTTGCAGGGGACTGGTTATTTTGTTGCTCAGAGAGCCTCCTAAGAGAGCAATACATTAACAAAAGAAAAATATAGGAAATTTGCTGTCTTATAAAAAAACACATGAGCAAAAGAACTACTCACCAGAAGCAGAGGAGTAGGAGGGCACAACAAAATGAAAATAATATTTGCTATTCTCATTTAAAGGTGGGAGAATCATCAAAAGAGCAGCTGACTGGAGAGACATTCACAATCATCCTCAGTAAGCTTAGCAGTGCACTTGAAAAGGAGGTATTTGAAAAATCCTCCTTCATCATCTCCTTTTCCTTTCTTTATTAGCTAAACAAGTGAACCAGAATTATCTTCATCCACTTCCATTATCTTGTTATGAGTTCTGTAAGTGTTTTAATATGAGAGAGATAAACAAATAATAGATTTTATGTAAATACTGATTGCTAATGATGCTATCAAGAGACTGGAAAGCAGGAAACGGGAGGAGTGATAAACAGGAGAGGTTAATTGAACGTACTGTGCAAGGTTGGTTTCAGACATGACTCCTGGATGAAGAGACAGTTGTGTTCATGCAGTTCATGCAGGCAGTGAGTATATCTGATTATATGATTAAAGACTAGTGTACTGAAATAAGATGTGAGGAATAATACACCTAGGAAAAGATGGGGAAATATACCAAAACTGCTATCAACTGGGATCAATGAAATTTGTGGCCGAGGAAAATATATCTAGACACCTAAGCAGTTCTCCTTGTGTCAGCTGAGTGATGCTTTCTTTACTGTCAGACACAGGAAGTCTGTAGTGTACCTTGTCTTGTTCTTCTTCCACATAATTTTCTGCATATTTTTTTCCTTCACATGAATGTAGGTCAGCAACAGTGCTGATATTCTCTGAGGCCTCAAACTGGAATAAGCCTGGAGCAGAAGAACATCTGAACAGAGCGTAAGACACTGGGAAATCTTACCAAGGCATGCCTATTTAGACACACAAGCTGTGTCTAAATTGAGAAATGGAACCATAGAGTTAGAGAATATTTCAGAGATTAAGGACATGCTGTATAAAAGCTGAAGTAATATTTTGAAACTGTTGTAAGTGTTGTACTTCATTGGCAATAGATGCACAAAATGACCCAGGACTACTTAGTTTCATACTATGAAATAGGACTCTACTATCTACCAAAAATAAGGCTTTCATAAATATTAATATGGACATCAAAATGTGAGAAATGAGGAAGCTGAAAGAGGTTGAAAGAATCCTGTTCCTAGGCAGACATTTCTGTATTGATATAGAGATGCTGACTGAAACCTAAGCTCTGCAGAGCAAATGGATGATTTGGCAGTTAAAATGGTAACATTTTTTTTCTCGTTTATTAAATTTGTAATGTGTAAAAATCAAAGACATTGAGGTAGCTGAGACTGAAATGAAGTCAATGTTATTGGTTACCTCAGTGGGACTGTTTTTCTTTACATATCAACTGTCAGTAGTGCATGCTGTCCTGGCATAAAACATGAACAAACTGAAAGAATGGTCAGCTTTGAAGAGTATGGAGTTAAAGCAAAGGTTATTAAGAGAAAGAGAAACTTCAGTGCAAGCCCTACGTAAATAAGATAGGTGAAGTGGTTTACCTATTTATATATACATTGAATAAAGTATTATCTAAATAACTGCCATAACTGAACGGAGAAAAAAACTCAGCTCAGTCTAAGTAAATTCATAATGGTATTAGATAAGTAGAAAAGTAGTAAAGCCATCAAAACCCAGCCCATGTTGAAGAAAGCTGCAGCTGAATTTCTAGAAAAAATTGTGCTGTTATCAAACAGAGAAAGGTGATAAAAGCAGTGGTTGTGCCTGGGTGACTTTTTTTTCACTTGCTCTTTGCTGTCAGGTCTTTATAAGTAGGGCTAGCACTGCTCAGCAGGTTCTGTTTAGTTCAAGATGCCTTGTTAGTCTAAATGGTCTAAACAAAGTGTCTGTACTATTGTCTGTATCAAAGCTAGTATCATTTTCTCCACCATTATTATTGGCCATTTGGACAACTCTACTGTGTTTCTCAGTGAGGAAAGATGGATAGAGTGACTCTGTAGTAGAGAAGTTGGTGTTATCTGTTTTTTTGGTGCATCATAAATGTGATTTTTGTTCACACATATACCAGTTCTGAAATCAGATGGTCAAACAGCATTAATGTAATTTTTTCTACTTTATATCTGGTTTCTAGGAATTAATTCAACTCCCAGAACAGAATCTGCTAATGCACATGAGCCCTGCTCCCAAGAAAAGCTTAGCCTATTTGCCTCAGCAAGCTGCTGGGTTTTTTATCCAAATTAGTGTACAGCTGGGTCCTGCTATTTAGCAGGATGACTTTCCTCTGAAACAGACTAGAAATGTTCTTGCAATTGGTCACAACAGAGGGGTGGTGTGAGGAGCTGTTCCTTACTGAACCTTAAGTATCTCACTGCAGGTTCCTTGTGTTGCATGCTAGCGTGATCTTGTTTACCACTTGGTAGCCAGTGTCTGTACTTTCTTGCAGTAAATATGGTCCTTTCTCATTATTGCATCCCAGAAGATCCCAGTCTGTGACCTGGGATGGGGAGCAGCCCCAGTTTGGAGTGTTATCAGTAGCTTGCTATGGTGACATTAGAATGTGACCCAAGAGGTTTCGTCACTGAAACCCACCCAACCACAGAGGGTCCTCCCCAAGCCCAGATTTTCTTTGCATGCTAATATGGCTTTAGAGGCTATGTGAACAGTGACACTTAGTGGCAACTGACAAAACTATATCTTCAGGAGCAGAAGCTGTGTTTGATACAGGAAGTAAATTTTGAAGTTCTAACATATCTAATTGGTTAACATATCTAATTAGTCAGAAAGGTCAACAGTAGCCATTCAGCTTGGCTTCCCAGTGGATTCATTTATGTGCCAGTTAAGCTCTGTCAAAAATGGGAAAAAAAATGAAGGAAAAGAGAATGCTAACTTCTGAGTCCGAGTAACATTAATGAATATAGGTGATGGTGTATGCATGTGTAAATGTTGTTCCCTCTGTGCTGCACATTACAATCATTTGTTCTTAGTACCTGACAAAATCATGAAGCCCTGGTATGGAGATTGAGTTCAAGTACTTCTAAACCCTTTTCCGTTCTCTCTGCCCTTTTCAGTTCACCTGCCCTTTATCACCTTTTTATAGGTAGTACTTTGACTGGCTACTTTAGATAAATAATAACTGGACAAGTACATGCAATTAACTTGCACTTATAGAAAAGGAAGGATGGACTTTCAACATGCTATCTTCCATTATTCTTTTGAAGTCTTCTATTTTTGTTTTCTCCCTCATCTTTATTTTTCCCATTGACTCTTGCTTAGTGTTGCTGTTTTTCTGCATGTCTTAAAGCAGTGTCACTGCTGAACAATTGCTCTCCTTTTGTAAGAAAACTATTAACTTAAATTGATGCCAGTGATGTATTTAAAAAAAAAGGGGTGCAGCCAGTTACCTGTGGTTGTGTTTTCTCCTTGCATGAATGGAAAGATCCTCATTGTTGGGTGCAGATCAGCTACAGAAAGTGGGAAATTGCCTTGGACATTACGTTGCACACAAGGCAATGTGATCTGTGCTGTCATGTGCACTATATAATAATGTGTCTCACTACGTTACTTCATAGCTACATAGCCTGAGGGGTATCATGATGTGAAGTACAAGATGACTAAGGATAAGATAGAGACCTTCCATTTGGCAGGTAGTGTTGCTAGCTGCCTGTTTCAGTTATTTTTTTTTGTTCTCTGCCATGGGTGAGACAGAGTGAAAAACAACCCATAGAGAATCTTAATCCTGGGGATTGTTTAAAAACTAGCAAAAATATCATTGATTGTCTCATGCAAGCACTTGCACCCCCCCTCAGCGCTATATTTGACACGCCTCAGCTCTTCTACCTAGCGGAGACATGGCTGCTGGTGTGGGAAGGCAAGACAGAAAGTTGTGTCAGCTGATAATGGCCAGGTCCCTGGGGGTCTCTGGGATTTGTTTCTATGTAACTCACTGATCTCTAGGATCTTCCCCCAGTTCCAGGATCTTTCCTCCACCAGTCCTTCTTTTAGCTGCTGTCCCCTAGTTTTCCCAGAATCACAAGGCATGATCAGCCTCCTAATTGGTGTTACTGTCTCATGTCTCTTTATTAAAAAAAGACCTCTGAATCCAAAAAAGAAGCACTAAAATTTGAGCTAATATTCTGATGGTGGTTGTCTTCAGCTTTTTTGAAAATCAAGGATTCTTAGGGTATCTGTCATCAGAACCACAACATGGAGGTGTCACAAATCACTGTTTACTTTGAAAAAATTGTAGCTTTTAAATAAAATGCATTATAGTTTCAAAGAAATAACCATCAAAACAGCAGTGCTAATTAAATGAATTTTGAAGGAAGAGTATTCTGTGGAATTACATGTTTTTGTTGTAATCACAAATGGTAAATTTATATGGAATTTGGTATCAAAGGAAACTAGAAAACAAGTTCTGAGCTATGTAAAATGTCACTTTTTTCCTGCATTTTGCTTAAAATACCATGTTTAATTCCTTTGTTCTGAAGCCAGCTTCAGTTATAGTTGTGCCTAGCTTGTGTCTCATGACCTCATATTGTACAATTATTACATGGACTAGAAAGGGCCTCTGTAGGTTGTCTGGTCCAACCCACTGTTCAAGCAGGGACAACTTACATCAGGTTGCTCAAGATGTTGTCCAATCATATTTTTAATATCTCCAATAATCTCTCTGCAGACTAGTCCAGTGCTCTCATGGTTGTTATAACATTTAACTAGGAACTTCCTTGATGCAACTTGTACCTGTTTCATCTTGTCCTGCCACTGTATTCCTCTGAGAATAATCTGGCTCCATTTTCTCCAAACTTTGCCATCCGTTAAAGACATTAAAACACTCCACATTGTCTAGAGAAAATCTTTCTGTTAATAAAAGCAAAGATAGAAAGATTTCTGTTGGCTTTCTACGAGACCACTTTCCTTTCAGCATGCCTCTGGATAAAAAGAAGCATTCCAGATGTTTTTTTGTTTGTTCTGTAACAATGACTGATGAAGGAATGAAACTAACACAAATCCTGAAAAAAAAAAGCTTTGGAACATGTAGACTTTGTTAAAGAGTACTAAACTGGTAGTACAAAGCCATATTTGAAAAAAGAACTTTACATGCAAACATTTTCATCCTGAATAGACATTTTCTATTTCAGAATATTTCTAAAAATACTCAGTCTTGGAAGTCGTAGAAGTGTAATAATGTTAAATTCTTCCTTATATATTTTTTTGTCTTCATGCTGTATATATTTTAACAGAAGAGTGGTTGTAGCCCCATTCTTTTGATACTGATCTCTTTCCTAAGAGCAGGTTTTTAATAAATTTAGCAAGGCAAAATTTGAGAGCCAGTATATGTTTTGAGTTCCTGAACCTATAAAGAGCAGTGTTAGGTTCTTCCTGGTCAATGAAGTATCACTACTTTTCAGCTCTGAACTCAGTATCTTTTTTTTTCTCTGTGCAGTCTTTCACTGAACACCACATTGCTTTAACTTCCAGGTATTCTAGTAATTGTGCCTTCCAAGTGCAGCACCATGGCTTGATGTGATTGCCTGTTACAATCTTTCATTACAAAGGAAGTGTGTTTCCAGCTACATCAGCCCATCGCTCCTCAGTCAAATTCAATTGCAGTTGGATGGAGCTCTGCCATCCCTTGCCCGTCATTTGCTATTGTCCTCTTTCATTGAGTTCAACCTGTTGATGTTCTGATTGCCAAAGGCGTATCATTTGATTTTCAAAAGCCTCCTTGTTGGTGAACGCCTCGGGGTATTTTCAGCTCTATTTAGATTTGTGCATTACAGTTTCAAATTGCTACTTTGGGCTCTATTAAAACAGTTTTCAAAAAGAAAATGTCAGTGTGCCCAAACAGGTAATTGAAAATAGCACTGCCTAGGAACAAATACGGTTTTCCTGCAGATTTCTTTAGCTTTTGTTTAAAAGCACAGCATTAGTATTATGCTAGTGGGCTTTTTTTTTTGTTTGTTTGGTACAAGTGCTAATCATGATAAAATGTCATTGGTTTGGGTAGCTGTACAATGCTTGTTAACATATCCATTTGTGCAAGAACAAATGATGTGTAGGAGTTGTGGTGCACACAAGTAAGAAATTGCAGGTAGTAGTCCATTAACCTCAGGAGTGCAGTTCCCATTAATTTATGAATGTTCGTTATTATTTTACAGCATAAAATAATGCACATTAAAAAGCATGCACATTCAGCTTGTAGTTGTCTAGTGTTGTCTGTGAGTGGTAAAATACTCAATATTCAGCATCCTGTAATCACAAAATATTTTTATTCTGGAGTCACAACAATAAATCTTTCTACTCTGGTAAACTGTATAGACTGCATAGCTAGTATCTTGATGTCTTCTGCCTTCTGAAGTAATTTACACCAGTGCAAATAGTTATCATAATTATAACAATGCCACGTTGGAAGGGACCTCAAGGATCATCGAGTTCAATCTTTCTTGGGAATAACATAGTCTAGATAAGATGGTCCAGCACCACATCTAGTAGAATCTTAAAAGTGTCCAATGGTGGAGACTCTACCACTTCCCTGGGGAGATTATTCCAATAGCTGATTGTCCGTGTGAAAAATTTTCTTCTTGTTCTAGTCAGAATCTCCCCAGGATAGCTTGTAACCATTACCCCTTGTCTTTTCCATGTGACTCCTTGTAAAAAGGGAATTTTCATCTTCTTTTTAGCCACCCTTTAAATACTGGAACATGGTGATAAGGTCTCCACCAAGCCTGCTTTTCTCAAGGGTGAACAAACTCAGTTCTCTCAACCTTTCCTTATATGGTGACTTCCCAGTCCTGTGATCATCTTGGTGACCCTTCTGTGGACCCTCTCCAGCCTGTCAACATCTTTTTTGTATAGTGGGGACCAAAACTGAGCACAATATTCCAGGTATGGACTGATAAGTGCTGAGTAGAGTGGGATAAAGACTTCCTTATATCTTCTGGTGTTGCCCTAGTTGATGTAACCGAGCATCCTGTTGGCTTTCTTTGCCACAGCAGCATACCATTCACTCTTATTGAGCTTGTTGTCCACTAGGACGTCCAGGCCCCTTTCTACAGAGCTGCTCTCCAGTCAGATAGACCCCAGCCTGTGTTGTACTCCTGTATTATTTTTTTTCCCAGGTGCAAGACCTTACACTTGTCCTTGTTGAACTTCACCAGCCCACTCTTCCAGCCTATCCAGGTCTTCCCGAAGGGTAGCTCTGTTGTACAAAGTGTCCACTTCCCCACTCAGTTTGATGTCATCAGCAAACTTCATCAGGGCACACTTGATCCCCTCATCCAGATCACTTATGAAGACATTAAACAGCACAGGGCCCAATATTAATTCCTGGGGGACCACACTTGTGACAGGTTGCCAGTTTGAAAAGGAGCTATTTACTACCACCCTCTGGGTGCAGCCTGTCAGCAGGTTTGCCACTCACCTCACAGGTCACTTGTCTAGACCATAGCGCATCAGTTCTAGAAGGAGGCTGTGGGGAACTATATAGAAAGCCTTGGAGAAACCCCAGTAAACAATGTCCACCACTCACCCCATGCCTACCAAGCAGGTTACTTTGTCATAAACAGCAATCAAGTTTGTCAAGCATGATTTGCCCTTGGTGAATCTGTGCTGGCTTTTCCTAGTGATGTGCTTCATTTGATTTGTGATAGCCCCCAGGAGGTTTTGTTCCATAACTTTCCCAGGGACTGAAGTAAGACTGATGGGCCTATAATTTCCTGTGTCCTACTTTAAGCCCTTCTTGTAGATAGGAGTGACATTAGCCTTCTTCCAGTCTTCTAGGATGTGTCCCAGACTCCACAACTTTTCAAAGACTATGGAGAGCAACCTCACAATGACATCAGCCTGCTCTCTTAACACCCTTGGGTGGATAACATCAGGGCTCATTGATTTGTAGGGGTCGAGCTCCTACATAGTTCATACATAGTTCATATATGTTCATATATGTTCATATATGTTCATATTCATTCAATATTTCGTATAACAACTCTTCTTTCATTGATGGTGAGTGTCTCTTTGCATTGATCTGGATTTTTGTTTCCAAGGCCTGGGGCCCAACAGTGCTGATAAAGACAGAGGTGAAGAAAGTGCTGAGAAACTCTGTCTTTTCAGCATTGTTGGTGTTACGCATAATTTTATCAATTTAGCCTCACTTTCCTTTTCCATCTGTATAAATTCTATACAAAGATGAAGACATTCCTTTAGCTTCAGTGGGAACAGTATAGAGGAAGGTCAAGAGGGAGCTTAGAGAATCATCTGTGACATTGTAGATTAAATTTTCTTTAACAAATATTTAGTAAAGTATTGCTACTTTCAGCTTCAAAATATTATTTACAAAAATTATTCCAAAACATTGTTAAAAAAAACTATTTTCTTCTGGAGCTAAGAAGGTTCTGAAATTCTCAGGCTAGTATTTTCTTGTTCTACATGGGTTATTGACAGGATATTAGTAGTGAATAAAGTACAGATTTCTATTTAATNTGGCAGCAGCTCACGGCGGTGGCAGCGATTGCGCACCTTACGGCCGGCGGTGGCTCACGGCTTCTTTCTCTCCCCCGGATTCCTGGAGCAGTGGGAGTCAGCAGTTCTGCCCGGCGGCTCTCCGCGGCGGCTGCTCCCTTCTTTCTGGCTGCGCTGACAGCTCAGTTCAGTTTCCCCCCCTCCTCCTCGCTCCTCTCCGGCAGCGGCAGAGGGAGGGGGGGGGTGCACTCAGCAGGAGCGATGTGCTCCCTTTGTGCAGTGAGGCGGAAAAGAGAAAGTTTGTTTTCTTTTTCGATATTTATGGCTGGCGTTATCTCGGTTCCGGTTTCCTGGAGGATTTATGCCGAATAGATTTATGGGAAATCGAGTTTTTTGCTCACTGTTTTAATAAGGCAGAAAAATCATGTGGTCGGTTCACCACAAGTAGGCTATTTAATTTCATGTACAGATGGCTTCAGGTCTTCTTTGCACCACAAAGTGCTGCAAATGCTTAAAGCACTCTTCTATATATCGACCAGTGCAATGCAGTTTTCTATATTACATAAAATGTTATAACTGCATGATTCCACGACCTAATCTCTTATTTTCTCCTGGTAAATCAGCTCTGAGTCCTTCACTCAGTGCAGATGTACCTGGAAGGAGCAACCTACTTTGGTAACAAGTGGTCTGCACTATTTCCTCATGTTGTCACAGTCCTCTATGAATATGAAAATTCTATGTAAATGAAAGGAAACCTGTAAAAAGCAGAAAGCAAGAAGCATAATTATGTTGCAAATGCTGCTCCCAGGAAGACTTAAGGAAGATTGAGGGTCTTTTATTGACCTAAACATTTTGGAAACCAAAGTCAAAGTGGTTGCATCATTCTGTGACATTAAGTATATCAACTCTGAACTGTCTTAATAACATCACGCAGGATGGGCTGTTGAAAGGAGGTAAGCACATTCTCTGCTACTCATCAGCTCCTCCTTATTGTCTTATACATCACTTGAGGTTTGTATAGTTCAGTGGCTCTATATTTGTTAAACTTCTTGGTCTTAAAAGATTTACTGCTAGTATAAAAAATGGGGATGTTGATCTTTGGAAGTCTGAGTTATTGAAATTGTGTTCACTTCCAGTCAGTCTTCATTCATTCACAGATGTCTCCTAAAGAAGGCAAATATGCCTTTACTATCAGTATCTCTAACAATTGTTTTTGGAATAAAATCCTTGTGGGTCAATGTTGCCCTCATGGGATCCATATGCTCTGTTATGCAGCAGGTTGCAGGGGGATCTGTGCATGGAGCAACAGCTACATTTTGGGTATGTTTGACCCAGGTATTTGACCGCTAGTTGTTCCTGTGCTCAAGCTAATGCCTAGGTAAACACTTTGCCTCTCTCAGCTGGACTGTGGTCATGCCGTTTGTGGTGCTTTGGATGCTGTGTGCAAAGCACTGCTGGGTTAAGTTCGGTTTGATTTTGTTGGAAAGTGAGTCAGGAACACTTGCTTGGTCAGGCATAGCTTAGAGGTAACTGAAGACGTGGTGGTGCGCTGCCTTTCAGCTGTGACCATCAACCTTCCCACGGGGCTGAAAACACAAGCAGAGTGCCAGATGTAGTGCAGGCTGTCCTGGAACCCAGTCTGCTCTCATGCCTTCGTCCTGACTGTTCTCTGCATTGAGCCTGAGAGAGCTGCAGCATTGGGAGCAGACAATGATGTGCTCAGATCTGTGTGGAAATGGTTCAAAGCACCTTCTTCACAAAACAGAAAAGCTTTCCTCACAAGAGGGTCCACAAGGAGAATAGGTGGCCATGCTCACATTTAGAAAAGAGAATAGGTGGCCATGCCTCACATAGTATGATGTACCCAAACTGCAGGATTGTTCCGAAGTCCTTATATACTGAAATAAAACAGTTTTAGAAGCCAGAAATGTATTTACAATGTATAAGTATAGGACTCTAGTACAACTGGGGGCACAATGGCCAGGGGAATGGGCCTGGAACATCTAGATATTGCTATACTATGCATAGTAATATCATAATTTAAGATGTGAATTCCTCAGTTTTATTCTGCTTCTAAGCTATTACTCATCTTGACTGCATTGTGTATTATGCATGAAGACAAACTTAAGCTTTGTGGAAAGAACATTATCTTGGGATTTCCCATATCCAAAAGTGGATGTTGCTTAACAATGTGTTTAGACAACATCAGCTTCAATCTAAAAGGATTTTGTGTTGATTTTTGTTTGTGGTGTCTGTTATTCATGACACACACAAACATTGTCACACACGCAAACAAGCAGAACAACCTTCAGAGGGAAAAGGGAAAATCCCAGTCTGAAATGAAGCTAATGAAAGATTTTTAGAAGGCAATATTTTCAAATACAGAAGTGGTTAAAGAGGAGCAGGAGGAAAATATTTAAATGTAACTAAATCCCCTTCTACCAGCTAATAAAGAGAGCTTTTTCTTTGCTTTCTTTAGTGGGAAAATAGAGCGAAAGAACTTCCTTTAGCACTAGTTTCTATAGTGACAATATGCTCAGAATCATCTTTATGCAATCAAAAATAACTTTTTAGTACAATGTAGAAATGGAGCTTAATCAGAGTTTTCTACCCTGCAGAAAACTGTTAATGATCTTGAGGAACAAGAATTTCAATTGCATGGAACATTAAATTCTTCTAGTTTAGTAACTGAATGTTTGTTTGCTCCTGCTAATGAGGTGAGAGATGGCAAAGGCCACCCTCCCCAGCCTCGGAATCCTGGTTGAGGTCCATGATACTCACCATGCTTTTCTGTTTGAGTCTACATGTGCTATATCTGCCCATTCCTTAATTTTTCCTTGGTCTAGGTACAACTGAACTCTCTGTTTTTCCTTGGGGTCTGGGGCATTTCTTCTCAGCACACACACTAGGGAGCTTGCTCTGGGGTGGATGGGGAGCGGCACAACTCTCTTCTGATCACATGAACCTCCATTCACAGCTGGAGGTAGAAACCCACAGCCCTCTGCCTTCTCCTACCCTGACAGCATGCCCTTCTGCAATTGGCATCTCCTGCCAGTCGTCACCTCTTCCTCCTCTCTGCAGTTGGTTTCTCCTTCCTTGGCTGCTCCTATAGCCGAATCAGCAATGAAAACATGTTCCTTTTCTTACTTTCTTGCCCCAAAATTCCTTTCCTTTCTGTCCGCCTCTGCTCTGTAATGTACACCCTGTTTTCCTCTTTGGGAATTTTTCCAATGTCTCCCACTCCTGTTTCCAGATAAGGATGAAAATTGTCTTCTCTTTTTCCCTTTTTTTTTTTTTTTTGGTCTGGTTATAGGGTTCATCCAAACCCTAAATATTTCAGTTAACTTCTGTCTTTCATTATCTATGGGCTCATCTTCCAGACAGAGTGGGCAGTAATTTACAAAGGACTTAGCTAGTTCATGGCTGATTCATTACACGCTGAGGCATTAAATATTGAGCAATTTTACATAATTAACCAGAATTCCTATATTGCATGCAGGCAGGTTCCTCAGCCAGTCACAGCTGATTATGCTTCAGTTACTGATGAATTGTAGCACTAAAAAAACCCAATCAGCTTCTTCCCAGGATTGTTTTCACAGACGAGTCTGTCTGTCACAATGCAGCCATTCCAGCAGTGCTTATTTAGCTACTTAACTGATTTTACACTTGGAGCTGCAAGACATTGTTAGAGGAATAGTTCACTCATTTCCCACAAAGTTTAATTAAAAAGAATGATGCCGTTATATTTTATGTGTATCTATTTTAATGTCCTCTTGCATATCAGGTTTCGTTACTCTTCATGGTTCCTGTTATTTGTTCTGCAAACATGCAAGTCAATAAATAATTATGAATAATACAGGTCACCCATGAGAGCTGAGGGGGAGAAATTGTCATCGAGTTGTTCTGTTCCTGGAAAATTAGAGAGAAGTGTTTAAGCAGTGAAAGCCTCTAAGGTAAAATATTCCCTCTGCTTGAAATTCCTGACGTGCCATCAGCTTTTCAGGGCAAAGAGACCTTTGAGGTTGCAACCAGTTCTGGGAGGTCTGTTGTCCAGGCATGCTGTTGTCCTTTGCATCTGGACCATGCAGGTGCTTGTGCAGCCCTGGTGAGGAGCCAAGAGTGATGCTTCTTTCCTGTGCCCACCCCACTCCCTGTTCAGACCCTGCTCCTGAGTGCTACAATCCCTCTGGAGGACATCTGTGCCTGGGGAAAGCCAGAGAGTTACTAAATCTGTACCACCCTCCTCTCTGACAGCGCTGCAGATGAGCTTGCAGAACTGTTTCGAGGAATATAATTCCTGACTGAAAGCTATAAAAAAAAGAAATAACCCTGAATAAATGCCTTTTCTGTGCATTGCTGTTTTTAAAGCTTTGTTTTACTTTCAGTGAGCCTGCTGCAGGAGGCTTCCCTGAATGACAAATCTTCCCTGCATTTTGTTAAAGATGAGCAATGGCTCCTACTCTGACTTTCCACCTGCTAGCCAAGTGCCAGTCCCCTGGGTTGCCCTTCCTGCCTGCTGTCATTCAGCAGTGCTGGCTGGATGCCATTCACAGTGACTGAATGGACTCCATTGTGATTTGACTCATAATATTTGCTAAGGGAGCCACTTGGAGAAATGGAAGGTGACCTAAGAAATTTTGGTGTTGAGGAAAATACCTGTAAAATCAACCCTTTTAATAGGCAAATTAGCATGAAATGTAACCACTTGTATTCAGGTCTAAGTCTTGGATAAATATTTATTAATGTAATAATTAATATTTATTAATCCAAGATTTAGTCTGAAGACAGCTAACATAATTTGAGTTTGGCTGTTCAGGTTGTTTCTGTTGAGCTTTGCCAAGATACTTATACTTGTCTTTTTTTTTTTTTAAGTGGTGAACTTTAACGCCCACACTGGTGCCTCGCCTGATACTGGCATTTCTTCAAATCAGAGATAAGTCAGTAGGATAAAAATAAACCAGACCATCTTCTTGTGTTGAATATAATATTATTCCCTTTTCTCTGTTAGAGAGTTGAATTATCAATGACCCAAAGGAATTTTTATTCATTAAAATAATTGGTTTTACCTTTCTATTCTTCAAAGGCCAGTGAATTTAAAATTCTTATAATTTTGCCTAAATGAAAACATATATTATGCAGTAGGGAAAAAGATGCATACGTGATTAGTCTACGATCATCTTGCTGTTAAAATGAATCTAAACAAATGGGATTTTTATTGTTCCAGTGCAGATTATCTGGATGGTAAATTATTCCAAATTGGTCATAAGCCACAGCCCATTCAAGTTTGTTCAGAGAGCATAGGCAAATGTGTAGCTTTTATTATTTTTAAATATAGCTGGGTTTTTTTCATTCTTGATAGCTTTTTCTGGTTATAGGTAATAAATGCAGCTATATATTACTGTTTTGTGTACCTGATATGTCAGCATGATATTCTTTAAAGCCACAATGATAACATTTGATTTGAATTTTTAATAACTAAACACCTTGCAGAAGCCACTGTAGGTAGATGATAGTTGAAATTAGACACATAAAGTTAACTCAGTGTCAATTTGTCTATGAACTCCAGATGCTTACTGTGAGAGGCAGCAGTGTGTGACCATAGGATGAATAAACAGTGTATGCTACTCTAATGGTGGAGAAAGATCAGAGTGTATGTGTCTATGTCTATGTCTATGTACAGAGATTCACTACTATGTTGAGAAGATGTGAGTACAGACACTCCCAAGTTGAATTCAGGACAGTTTTCTTTGGGGAAGATAAAACAATGAAGATACAGAGGCATCAATGTCAGCCACCCAAGCTGTATCTGGCACTGCTCCTGTGCCTTCCCACTAGCTGCTGTGTTCAGATCTAGCATGATTCATGCATCACATCTGAGACAGTCAATGTGTGGTGGCCTAGAGTGAAAGAGATCTTCATTCCTCCTTTTTGCAGGTACATTGCCTTGCAGAAGCAGCAACTACTTCCCTGTTAAACAATCTGAACTAACTGAATCCCCTTTATGCGGTTGCCGATGTAGCAGAAAATAGTATTGTGTCGTGTTGAAAACTTGATTTGGCTTGCTCTGCAGTTAAAAATTATCTGAGCTGGCAGGAGAAGCAGCAGATATGAGGAGGTAAGGTGACAGAGAGTGAAGAAAGGGGACTAAGCCCAGATCTTTTCAGGAGTTTATTAAGTCAACAGTATAGTTTAATCTAGTAGAAATTATAACTAGCTGCTTATTACTAATGAGTTATTAATATTTGCATTCTGCAACATGTTATAATGATTCTATAACATCATAACAATGTTATGTGTGTGGTTATCTTATTATGTAAATTAAATAATTTTTCTCCGGGGAGTTGAAAGCATAGCACATAGCACTCCTATAGTGTTCAGGTGGAAGGAACAGCCTTGCACATGCTTAGAAGCTGGTTAATTTAGTGGCCTCAAAATGACCCTCAGGTGTTAGAGGGATTCGAATAAAGAAAAATAATTTGCCCAGTGTGGATGAGTTAGCAAAATGTAATAACTCACATTTTGATGTAAGGTGCAAAACTGGTTATTCATCCCTAAGATACCAAGATTTGAAATTGCTGCTTTCTCTTCCAGACTGTAGCTGGATAGGGTGGAAGCATTGCCTGCTGTACTGGTGTCGCCTGTACACTTGCTGACAAATACTGGTGCCGTCTGTACAGACAAGTCTGTAAGGTTTGGCATAGTGATTGCAATAGGTTGTATGGATAAATGGGTGATATTTTATTCATAGAATCGTAGAATCATAGAATGTTTCAGGCTGGAAGGGACCTCCAGAGGTCGTCCAGTCCAACCTCCCTACACAAGTAGGGACATCTACCTAGGTCAGGTTGCTCAGAGCCTCATCAAGCCTGACCTTGAATGACTCCAGGGATGAGGCCTCTCTGGGCAGCCCATTCCAGTGCTCTATGACCCTCATGTTTAAGAACTTTTTTCTAATATCCAACCTAAATCTATCTTTTTCTAGCTTAAAAACATTGCTCCTTATCCTATCACTACAAACCCTTGTGAATAAACCTTCTCCTGCCTTCCTGTAGGCCCCCTTCAGGTACTGGAAGGTCACTATAAGGTCTCCCCAGAGCATTCTCTTCTCCAGGTTGAACAGCCTCAACTCTCTCAGCCTGTCTTCATATGAGAGATCCATACAAAGATGCTCCATTCCCCTGATCATTTTGGTGGCTCTCCTCTGGACATGCTCCAATACGCCCACATCTTTCTTGTGCTGGGGGCTCCAGAACTGGATGCAATACTCCAGGTGAGGTCTCACCAGGGCAGAGTAGAGGGGCAGAATCACCTCTCTTGATCTGCTGGCCACAGTTCTCTTGATGCAGCCCCGGATGGGATTGGCCTTCTGGGCTGCCCCAGCACACTGGTGGCTCATCTCCAGTTTCTCATCCACCAGCACTCCCAAGTCCCTTTCCACAGGGCTGCTCTCCAGTATGTCCTCTCCCAGCCTATACTGATAATGCTGGTTGCCCCGGCCCAGGTGCAGGACCCTGCACTTGGCCTTGTTGAACCTCATAAAGTTGATCTGGGCCCACCTTTCCAGCCTGTCCAGGTCCCTCTGGATGGCATCCCGTCCCTCAGGTGTCTCAACTGCACCCCCCATCTTGTTATCATCTGCAGACTTGCTGAGAGTGCCCTCAATGCCACTGTCAATATCATTAATGAAGATATTAAACAACACTGGTCCCAGCACAGATCCCTGGGGGACACCACTCGTCACCTTCCTCCATCTGGACATTGAGCCATTGACCATCACTCTCTGGATGCAACTGTCCAGCCAGTTCTTTATCCACTGAACAGTCTACCCATTGAACCAGTAATTCTCCAACTTAGATGTTGTATTCCATTACATGGAAGATGTCAATCTCATTCAGTTCCCAGTTTTGCTACAAGTGACCTTGTAAGTTTTCATTTATTGAACAAAAAATTAATGACATTACTTCCTAAGGCTAGGGAGAAAATTCTCTCATATAAATGTTTTCTACTGGTAAATGTTGATTCAGCTAAATCAAGGCCTTATGAGGGAATATACCTTTGTTTTTTTAAAGGATTTTTGGCAAAATGTTACTGAGGTTTTCAATATTCTTGACAGATTTTTAATGTATCAAAATAAGATATTTAAGGATAAACTATTTCTAGAAGGTTGCAAAAACTATTTTGGGATATTTTGCTTTGTGAACAATTCTGATATTTTGATTTTTTTCTTACTGATTCATGATGACTACTGTGCTTAATATCTATAGACCTTTGAAATACATGGACAGTATAATTTTTGGCCAGCCCTGCCTAACTGTACAATGATATGTGATAGATGAGGTGTTGACATACACACATACTAAATATAATTCTGAATTAAACAGCTGAGGCTACTCCTGATCTAATTTCTAATTCAATGTGCTTCCTTCATGGAAATAAACAGTTCTGAGATGGAAGTCTCCATGAAACTATCCCACGGAGATGAGTCCTGTTCTGTTAACAAGCTCCATGAAGTGATGACTTGTACATGAAAATATATTGTTTCCATCATAACTCAGAATCAGATAAATCTTTGCCTTAAGTTAATCAGAGATCAATAATGAGAAAGAAACGTAAGGAATTTTATAGGGAGCACTTATATTGTCAGGATAGTGCTCAAGGAGATGTTGGTGGTCTTCAAAGTGTGGCACAAAGCCTGAGAAGCTCAGACCTCTGTTGCTGCCTATCACTGTATCTCCAGCAAATACAGTGAGACTTGGTATTATACTCCAGTGAAAGATTTAATGTAAGATGTTTCCTCCTTTGCCTTGGGAACCACTGCCTGCTTGGAAAATTGTAGGATTAGGCACTAATATACAACTGACCTCCCTGGCTGATGCTATTTTTCTTTAGAAGGACCTACAGTGGGGTCTTCTCACAGGTTTGCAGCTACAGATATGACGCAGATCTGAGACACAGATATGGCCCCCTTCATGAGGGCCATTCTGTTCTTCTGTAACTGACAGTTCAAGCCACATAAGTATGATCTTATTCAAGTACTTTTCTCCCTGTGTTTGTTCTGCGGCCAAAGAAGCTTGCATAGGCTTCCTCCTGCAGTAAATGCTCCTAGTGTGAATTCAGCTGTTTCCAGTCATGAGTGAAAGTCACGGACATCTACCTGAGACTTCTTTTGCCTCTGAGCTGTCACAGCGCTCCATTGATTCCTACACTTTCCCCGCAGTGCTGCTGTTCCTCCAAGAGCAGGGGAACTGCTGGCTTGTGATTCAGTTTTATTTCCTCAATGGGATTTTCCCTAGTAATGTTCAGTGTTTTATTATCCGGCCTATTTCATATAATACACTTGCCACCTCTAATTTGTATAAAGTTCTGCACTGTCTGTAAGTTCAGCTGAGAGCCATAACCCAAATAGTAAAATGCCTGGATGTTTTCTAGACTTCTCTTCATGCCCATATTCCAAATGGAGTGAAGACACCAAAGAAACATGCTGAAATACGTGCTTGATATATATAAAGTGAAATTGCTCCACATGTTAATTAACTGTTAAACAGACCAAAAAGTATAAAATTGGGTGCCCAAACATGAGCATATGACACCATATTTATTCAGCCAGATCCACAGTCCGGTCTTCAAAAGTATGTACCACTTTACTATTAGTTACCGGCAATTGCTTCTCAGAAGACGAGTCAATGTCTCACAACTCTGAAAAGCAAGATACTTACATGGTGCATAACTATTGCTATAGAACCTACATGCAGGCAGCCAAGTCTGAAAATGCTGATCAGAGATTTACACTTAAACATTTTCCAGGAAGCTTATTGGAAAAACTATGTTTACATCAAATAACAGTGTCTTATTCTGTAAATATATTAAGAGAACATAATCATGGGTTTAGTTAAACACTTGTGTAAAGAAATGACAGCATTTGATTGCAACCTCAGTAATCATTCTCTCCTATAGTTTCAATGTCATAGTACATGGTTCAATATCATCTCTTCCTGCAACTTTCATGCTATTTCCAGCCAATACAAAGTATCAATTAACTAGGTGGTTGGAGTAGTTTCAGTAATTTTTCTATTCTTATCATATCAGCAGAATTTCTCCATCTTTATGGACAGAGCTACATATAAATCTTCTGTGATAATTTTAACACTCTGATCAGGAGATGTGTATTAAGAGTTTCTACTCAAGCAGTGCCTCATTGTTAAGGCAAAATCTGATATTTATATTTTAACCAAAAAACGTCTTCTGGTAGAATTTTGTAGAAAAGGCAAATTTGTGTAAGATGATTGCAACCTAAGTATGCCATTGAGTAGCCAGTACACATGGAAACTTTTAATCGATGATACTCTAATACTATTGATCTGTGTCATACTTGAACAAGCAGAGTTCCTGCCTTGCAGTTACGATGGGGGAAACAAGAACAAGGAGACCTTTGTTCTTGAACATAGGAGAAGAGCTTGTGATGCTATAAGCAAAGATATTGTATGTGGAAAAAGGTCAAATATTGGGATTTTGGTCACAAAAGTATTTTTACACCAATGTCTCTAGATGGTACCTTTGTTCATTTGTTAGACAAAACAAGTAATGATATAATGCTGTTAGTCATCTTGTGATGTTCATCCCTGCTCTCAGCTTTCCTCTGCCATACACAGCTGGCAGCTGTGCAGCGAGGTGCTCTTCAGCCAATCTTTACAAGCATAGCACTGCTGTTGAAAAAGTAATCGTGTGCAGTATTTCAAGGGCTCCTAATTGAAAAAGAAGTAATTTCCACTGTGACACTCATATTCATTGTGCAAATTATGGTTTGAAGGGAGTTTGTTACAATGTTTTCCCAAATCACTCTAGAGAGGTCCATTATAAAATCTCTGCCTTTCTTTCAATCCACCCATAACTGTGTAGTTTGGAAGGGCCTTCTGGAGATTGCCTTTTGCAAGATAAGCAGGCCTTTTATATAATTGATTGATCAATCTGATAACAATTTTTTTTTTCCAATCTGGCACTTCTGTAACAGAGTGGTTCTAATTTGTGGCACTGAAATGAATGCTTGGAGTAAACCTAATGAGTGACATCAAGAAAATGTATCAGACATTAACTGCTTCAGAGGCAACACTGCCTTTGCAAATGTAGACGTAGGCACTGCTTTAAGAATGTGGCAATTTTTTCACAATGGCCTGCTAAGGTGTAAATCTGAAGCAACTGTCCTGCACTCACAGTGTATGGAAATAAAAGAATATGCAGGTCAGAAAAGACAGGATGTTTGCTTTTTGCTCTGTAGCTAAGGCCTCAGCACTTCAGAGCAATGATTAGAAAGCCCTGTTTACTGCTAGAAGACAAAAATTATCTATTTTTGAGATATTCGTTGGGAAATTTAGCTGCAAGGATCTCAAAAATGTCTACAAAGAACTTATAGACTGTGTTTTGGGTTTGCTGTTTGTTTTCTTTTTGTTAGTTTTGGCAGATTTTCAACAGAGATAATGCTATGTTTTCCAACACAAAGCTACTCATCTTGCAACTTTTGATTTCTTGATCCAAATCACAAGAACTTCTCTCAAGAGTTTGCAAGAACTTTTTTTATAATGTTAAATATGATGATGTTGCTATTCTAACTTCATACTCAGAAATGGCTGTACTTTTTTGTCAGAAAAACAATAATTATGAAGTCATTCTGAGTCATTTACTTGACATTGATACTGCTTAGGGCATATTTACTGAAAATAGATTTCTATAATAGGACAAGTCAGATCCCATAATGTCTGGTGACATTAAGAACCTCACCTGCAATATACTAAACCAATTTTGATATAGAAAATCTTAATCAGATAATAGAACTGTACTTCCTAATACATTTATTTACACGGAACCTTATTTAATTCCCAGATTTGGGGCTTTTAGCATTATAATTCTGGCGATATAATTTAGACCAACCTTATGCTGGATTGTCCATGCGGTTCATAATGTTAATTCTAAGCCTTCCTTATCCATTCACAGGCAAAGTACAAGTCACTTGTGTGCATATATGAAAATATTTCTGGAAGAAGGAGGGGCTTGCTTGTGATTAATAGATTTAATAATTGGAACCCTAATAGGAATATAGATGACGCTCCAGGTTATTAATATACTTCTAACATAGACATCGTCTGTGGCAGCAGGTGTTATACTTTGATCATTTACTTCTGTTTGCTTGCTATTCATCTCTATCGGTTTAGGCTGTTTGATAATATTATCTTTTGACCTACTTCAGAATTCTTACCCACCCAAATATATTTTAATGCCATGCCAACTTCTTGCCCTTATTTCTAATTTTTTTTAGTTTTCTCTGTAAAAATGTGATGAAACTGTATTAAATATCAAGTTTTACTCAACTGGCTTAAATGGCTTTTTAATTTCAGTCTTAGTTATGAGAAATAATTAATTTCTAAAACATTAATGGAACTTTCAAGGTGTGTTGTAAATGTGGCCCTTTTCTGCTACATTTTCTGATCAATTGCAATGCGTGTCAAATTTAAATGAGAGATCTTAAGAGCTGTGGCATTCATCCCAGACTTGGGCATTCATCACCTGTCTCTGGGAATGTAATCCATACAATATCTTGACTGCCTCCCAGCCCACCCAAACACCAGGAAAGTTCTCAGATTCATTCACATTTCAGTATTTATAACCGGCACTATTCTGAGTTCTGGGGTACCTAAATTAACAAAAAGTACATTTGAAAGAAGAGGGTGTGCTTTGAAGCACCGACTTTTTCATAACCCTAAATAGCTCTGTGAAACTGGAAGTTGGGGCCAGATAGCGCTTTCTAGATGGGGTTGGAGAATTAAGACAGAAATACAAAGCTTTAGCATATTATTTTTCTTTTTATCCAGTAATTGTCTACTGTGAAGTGTGTAAGCTCTTGCTCATCTCCCAGTCTTCAGCTAACTTTGCAAGTAGCAGCAGATTGCAAATTAACTTTTTTTCTTTCTCTCCTCTCTCTGTGAAACTTATCTTGAGGTGACACATCTTCATCGGAAGGGGTGAAATGTGCTGCCTTCCAGAGCATTCTTCTCCCTCTGCCTGTTCTATTCAGTCCTGGAATGTGGGAGCTTAGGGTTCTAACCCCTTTGGCTATCACCTGTCACCTCAGCTATCACCTCAGAACCCTCAGGCTATCTCCCGAGGTGACTCAGCTGTCACCTCAGCTAACAAAGACTCTGCTGAGCTTGCTTGCATAGCCTATCTTTAGGCATTTAAGATGTCTGAAGCACCTCACAAAATTTGATCAGAGCTTTTCTGAGTTGTTCTAGTGAGCTTAAACTCCTTGAAACTGTTAAAAGTATGATCTAGGTACATAAAAGCTTTGAGGAATGTCCACCTGCCTTTGCTGACCATCATCTAGATTAATATTGTATTGCTTTGGAAAAAGCCATCAGTCTTCATTCTTTAAGACAAAGTCATGAATCACTTTAATTTTAGATGCACTGACCAGTATAGCACTGGAGGCTGTCCAGAGTTTGTCCTCTCAGAGTCTTTTTTAAAAATTTGTAGAACTTGAGTTTATTTCTTACTTGTACAGTAATTAGTGTTGGTTTATTATGAAAGAATATAACATCAAGTAGAACCATTCCTGTATTTGCTGTTGTGATTGCTTAGTCTCATTCATCTCTGAAACACTCCTAAATCTATGTATTGTAATAAGAACAAGATTAAAAGAACCTCAAATGAAGGTTCAGAAGAGAAAATTATTTGGTTTAATGTTTGATCGCTCATTTCTCCCAAACTAGTAATGCCACT
This sequence comes from Eurystomus gularis, assembly GCA_013400335.1. Taxonomy (NCBI): domain Eukaryota; kingdom Metazoa; phylum Chordata; class Aves; order Coraciiformes; family Coraciidae; genus Eurystomus; species Eurystomus gularis. The sequence goes on along the minus strand of VZZY01024031.1, from coordinate 9,386 downwards.
TTAATTATGAAAGTCTCTAAAGTCAGATGAACAAAGTTGCAGCAGGTGGCCATTTTGCATCTCTAATGAGTGTTCTTCTTGATGGGTTTAGAGAAAGAGACAAACTGCATTAGGATTGCTCCTCAAGCTTTGTTCACTCTAATGACAGCTGACTTATATGTATGTATTTATCAGCTAGGACTGCTGGTTGCCTTTTTTAAAAATGCATAATTTAAATATCAGTTGTTTAACAGCTGCTTTCAAGAATTCTCACATTCCTTAGTTCATTTTTCATGCAATTATTTCCTCCAGAACAATTTCAGCCATCTTTCTCATAGCTTTCATTCCACATTTTAAGAATGAAAAAAAATCTGCTTAGAACAACTTGTACTTTGGGTCACTTGTTTTCATTCTAACAGTTATGCTAGAAAATTAAAAAGTAAGGATTCATGCAGGGTTCCATTAGCAAAAAGCATGCCCACTTCTTTCATGTTGTTCACAATGGACTAGTTTTTGGTATTGAAACTGCTATAATAACTTTTCTCTTTCATAGGCAATTGAAATGTATATTATGAATTGTTTCGTGAAACACTTTTAAAGCAAAACTTCACAGCTGGGCATTATGAAATATGTTTTAGAGAATTGCAGTGAAATAGAAAATTGCCATAGAAAAGAGATCTCTTTTTTTGCATGTATTGGCCTAAGGTGACAAATTAGAGCTGAGTTTTTCTCTCTTCCTGCAACAGCACCAAGTTTGGAGATGCTCAAGTGAAAAAAAACAGCATAAATGTGTATTGATATCAAGTTAAAACAGAAACCAGTGTTAGCCCTTGGACTTCCACATGTCTGTTTGCTGGACTTCCAGTTGTCTGCTGCTCACAGTTCAGCAATGGGATAGACCATGAAAGATTTGTCCCTGGTGAAAGGAACTTTAATAATCTGGGAAAGTTTAAAGTGATTAAGAAAAGTTCAGAAAACTTGTGCTGGAAAGCTTACAAAGTTTATATTTTTTGCAGTGAAAAATGTTCAGGGTTAGAGAATTTTTAGCAAGATTCATAAGGAAATACTGTAAGATCCTGAGCAAAACATTTATTTCCATCTTCCTTTCACTGAAATTGTGAAAAAAACCCCAAAGCAAAATAGAAATACAAATAAAACCTCTACCAATTTAAGAACAGTATTCAGAAATGGAAGAAAGGAAGACTAAATAAGCCAAACCCACACTGAGGTAGGGAAATGTGGTTAGGTCAATATTGTTTCTCTTCTGCCATTAAATAATATAAGGAAAAAAAATATGACCAAAAGACTGCTCTAGAGTGAATTACTGGTGACGTTCACTGCTGGGCAAAGGATCAGCCCAAGTCCATGTACCACAGAAAGTGACATATATAGAACACATGACTTTCCCCTATAGCATATTCTGGCATAAACACATTTAAATGGAACAAACAGAACCTCCACAGCCTTGTCTGTCTGAGAGGTTCTTTCCCTGCGTCTCCCTGGTGCAATTTCCAGCTGCGTGGTGCTGATGGTGGTACATGCCCTGAGCCTATGGCCAAAGGATGGGTGGGTGTCCAAGCAGGACTGTGGGCTGCAGGGGGATGCAGGGGTGGGAGAAAGAGGACTGATGTCAAGTGGTTACCACAGCAACAGGGAGGGGACCAGTGATGAGGGGGAGCAGAGGTGGGAGTGTTACCGTGGCAACGGATGGAGCACCTTCCTTACTTGGGTTGGAGATGTGACTGTCCTTACTCATAATTACCTGCCTGGTATAGGAGGATTTAGGCACAATTTACCAGTAATGCCTGTGTTGTCACCTACATATATTACCTGTTTCATTTCTAGTTATAAAGTGAAAATGTGCTGGAGATAAAGTATTTTTCCCATGCAAGCTACACCCATTTTAATCTCTTTTGATTGACAATGGCATAATCAGTTCACAAGTAATGGCAGAATTACTTTTTATTCTTTTTAATATAGAGTAAAAAACTATATTTGAGTACCACTCATTAATCCTGCAGTGCTAGAAGAGAGGCTGAGATAGGGAGTCAGTTTAAACTCTGTTAGGAAGTGTGTTTGTCTTACACATCATTACATGACTATATTTCATTTTCCCTAACAAGCTTTGCAAGGTAGATCTTCCAATTTCTTGTTTAGGTCCTTTCATTGTTTTGTTTTTTTTTCTTAATGATATCAGGTATTTAAAATTTCTGGTATGATCGTTTTGAATTTCCCCAACTGAAGAGTAATGGAGTTTGTAAGTATAAGAGCTATGTGCTCATATAGAACTGATAGGAACAGCCTGGACTCCTGAAGTTGCTACCACTGAATGGCCCAGTGAATGGCAGTCAGCCATCTGCTGTTTCAGCTGGTGTCACTTTTCCTCCAAACTAGGGACAATGAAGAATTACCAATGTCAATAAGTGATTTAGTATGAGTCTTACAGCAAAAAAGAATGGACTGAAATCTAGAGGGAGAGGGAATTTGATCAACTTTGGCTTGAAAAATAGGATCTTAGTGGGAGACTGAGCTATTTTGTGTGTCAAACCACCTAACACAAGGAAGCTTGGTAGGAAGTATGACCTGGATGTGTGGAGCCCAGGGATTACCTCAGAATCACCCACAAACCCAGATCAAAATAAAAACAAAAAATAAAAAATGCCCAAGAGGTGAAGAAACTGAGGCAAGGATAGGCCTCAGATACTTACCTTATAGAAATGTCTCTGTGCTTGTTTTGTGAAACCTAGATGAAGCCTGAAGGCATTTGCCTACTGTATTTTCCTCTGAAGAGGTAAGCTGTGAACCAGAGTGTCCTCAGCTTGGAAATGTGGGAAACAAGGTTAAGCTCATCCTGCTGAAGGCAGCCAGCACAATCTCTGGGGCTGTGTATTTTGACTATGGAGTCTCAGCCTTCCCTCAAGGCATGCTTCCAGTAATGCAGAAGCAGAGAGAGGTCTGGTTTTGCCTGAGCCAGCAGTGCAGAGGGGTGAAGGTCTGCCTCAGTTCCTCTGGAGGCCAAGAGCAAGAAAGGTTTGAGCACAGCTGAGACACGTTACAGAGTGTCTCTCTGTGCCTAGGTGGCAAAACAATCTTGTTCTCATTTTTAGAGTAGTTCAACATTTGGATTTCTCTCAAATGTGATTGAGGGCTTTTACAAATGAGCTTTTTCTACTACTTTGTGCACAGTTGGCTTTTTCAGGCATCATTTTGTTTAATGACAGTATCATCTATTCACACCTTGTGGATACAGGATATAATTCCCTCACTCATGGTGGCTTTGTTTCTTTACATGATTTTTGGCATCCAGCACTTTAAGTTCTCCTTTTGGATCCTATTTGTGTTGTAATTAATTTAGACTTTGTGACGTGAGTATATCTATTCTGCTAAATCAAAGGTTTCCAGGGACCAATAGTTGTCCCCAGGACTGAGTGGCACCAATGGCTGTATGTCTATGTTTCCTAGTTTTAGCGGCTTCTGTGGCAGATTTGTCTTGGAAGGAATCAGGTAAGAAAGTCACCTGGCAATGAAGCAAGATAAATGACTGGATGCATGGTGCTTGAACTGTGTTTGTACTCTCTAATTGTTCAGCTGTGAGGATGCAGTCACTGAGTTAGTGCTTCTTTTGAGGAAAAGCACAGCAAATGCAGAATTGTATGTATTTATTTGTTTTGAAAATGTTTGCTGATAAGCATCAGAATGGTTTCAAATGAGAGAGCATTTGAAAGAATGGGATTTAAATCCCTCGTGAACTGTAGCTTTCCTGCACAACCTTGGAGAAAACACCGGTGCCCTCATTATCTCAGCTTCTGATAAAGAAGAAGAAGGTTGTAATTTTCTTTTTTTCTTTTCCCAACCAGAGTGTTGTAAGGATAAGGGAGCAACTTTTTTGGATGCTTGCATACGATAATAGAGTGATATGTGGGTTCTTAAGATATAACATAACCTCGGGAGATACCCTAAAAATTTCACTGGAGGAGCGGTTAGACCAGGACTTTTACCCACCTGATTTTGACACTACCTGCCTCCTTACCAAGCACTGCTTACCATCTTTCATCTTGCACATGATTCTGTGTGAGACCTTCACTGTACCTCATCCTTCAGCCTGAGATGGGTGTCTGTTTTTTCATCACTGCCCTGTCTCCCATTCCTTTACAGCTGTTCTTGTGCTAAGAGTGGCAAAACACATAAAAACATCATGGTAACCTCTGCTTTTCTAGTTTGCCAATGGTGTAAAATATGTTTCAAAATGTTCATCCACTTCTTTGTCTGAAAGGCCCTCTCTCCATTATTGAAAAAAACCTCTTTAATACAGAGATTATGTGCATGAAGGTTTATTTTGTGCAGTCTTTGAGAGTGCATTAATTTTTATGAACAGGGAAGTTTAGCTTTTGTTTTGAATAAGTTAACACCTCAAGAACTATGCTTATAAAGTTGATACATCTTTTGTTGTAATATGTGAATACTATTGAGTATCCTTATAATTTTACTTACATTTTTTTCAGATATCAAGTATTCTTAGGAGAACTTAATTGTGTACTTTATTATATTAAGTACAGTGATTAACATATGTTCACAGACTTTTAATTTTCTTTTTCTTTGTCTCTTCTGCTCAGTGATTATTCATTTTTATGTCTTCACTATTTCTACAAGAGTTAAGCTTGTCGTTGTGCATTTATCTTTCTAAATTAACAAGCTAACAACCTTGGTTTCTTAACACATCAAATTACGCATTTGGAATCTCTCTCTCTCTCCACCCTGCCCCCACCAACCTGTCTGCTTAGTAAGGCCTTAAATTACAGGTCAGAGTGGGCACTGTGCGTTCTCTGTGAACCCCAACAATATTGTTTTTTCCAGCAGCAGTTTCCTTAGGAGTGTCTATTCTGATTAGTATTTCAAGTTACATTGCCCACCAGATCACAGTGACCAAAAGTCTGCCTACTGCCATGTGTTGCCTACCTCTACTTTCCCTATGACTTCCTTGCATGATTTGGACATCCTTTTCTCTAAAGTGGCCCAATTTAAGAACATACAGTTACAGCATATGAAACACAGCTTTTCGTCAGGCCCTGTCTGCAACAGGACATGGACCCTAGACCTCTTGACACAGCAAGAGAAGAGGCTGTAAATGTGCAGTTGTGGCATGATGATAGCAATTGAGATGTCTTTGGGAATGCTGTTAAGAGAAACACAAGCCAATGGAAGAGTCCCAAATGAAATGGGAAGCAGCAATATTCAGCAAGAATTAAGAGTGTTCCACCAAAAGGTATGGGAAGAGAGTAGATATACAGCTGGTTTTCTAAAATGAGCTGCCTTCTTTCTAATTTCATGCTGTGTTTCTTATTATGGAATGGCTGATCAAACCAGAATACAGAATCCATCAGTGCAGAGAGAAGAGGAGGCATGAAGGGATGGATCTCAGGGGATGAGGCAAGGCAAACATCTCCGGATCTTCCTTTAACTGAGTCTAAGACATTATCTGGGATACAGCAGGGCCTCCAGGGAGCCAAAATAGGCACAGCAAGACAAATAAATATTTTCTCCGGGAAAGGAAATGCTACATGATAATTGCATGTTTTGTTTTTTAGTGTGAGGTTAGCTGTTTTTCACTCTTTATAATAGCAAGAAATCAGTGAAATAATCTCCTAAAGCAGCCAGAGGGCAACGCTGTGGTGAAGAAGGCAAGCTTCCATTCTCCTTGCTCCGAGACTCCTGCTGAGGCAGTAATGAAAAGAGCCTTTTTTTTTTCCTTTGACTCAAAGCGTTTAGCTGTGGAGACAATTGTGACTGCTTGCTGAAATATTTTGCCAGTGTTAACCTGAATAGCCATTATATCTGTGGTGACAATCACAATGTTGACTTTGCTTCTTTCATCACATTTTCTCCATGTAACAATCATGCTTGTAACGTTAGTAAAATATCAAAGCAAATTCTCACAAAAGAGCAAGTTATTCAAAGTATTTCTAGACATAAAACAGTTTGGAAAGTTTTCAAAGTTACATATGCTACTACCACTGTAAACCTAATAATTTTATGTTCAGGTTTGTATATTTATTTGGGGGGTCTTTTGAATAAACAGCCTCAGTGCTGCTGGGACAGATAAACTCAGATTAAGAAAAGAAAAAAGTGCAAAAGTGGAGAAGTGTTTCCTTAGCTCCTCCACCTCTCAGAAACTATCAGGAATAAGGGCAGGACCTGGAGGGGTAGCAGGAGCAAGGAGAGTGGAAACAAAGGAGGCTCGTGGGGAATGGGAAGGTGAGCCATGATAGGCTGTCCCTTAGGCCCCAAAACCCAGTGTTGTATGTAGCTGGAAGTAATTCCTCCCCCATTTGGTTCCTGAGCAGCCTCTGAAAATATGAAGCTCCAGGCTGGTAGGGACACTTCAGGGAAAGTTACGGGTAGCCCTAATGGTGCTACTCCACTAATCCTAAACCATGCTGAAAGCAAGGCAAACTTTCAGGACCCATGCGTGAGAATTATCCTCGCAGAAGGCTTCTGTTGGTCTTGAGGATACCACAAGGATTTTGAATATACACTGTATATGAAACATACTCTTTACCAGGTATCCTCCAGAAGACTTCATTTATTTCTTTCTGCATTATTTCCACAAAAAGACAGTGTGTAGGATTCAAAATGGCTTTGCTGAAAAATGGTAGACTATTCCACTACTTTCAGTTCCTTCCCACAGGATATGTAAGAGCTTTTTATCAATTTTTGAAGCTAGAATGAAAGTGGCACACAGGATGCAAAACCCAGTACTTGTCAAGGAGTAGAATTTTAAGCCTTCCAGGACTCTTCTGGAAGTAGAGGTTCTGAAATTCCTGGCTTTTTAATAATCTATACACCATGCAATCTGGGAAACAATCAGCACACATAGAGCAGCAATTGCTATGGGAGCATTTATTTCTGTCAAGATCAAAACTAGCCATGAGCATGGCCTATACCTCTTGAAATGATCAAAAGCCTTTTCAGAAGATAGTTCACCAGGACAGTTCCCTCCTCCTTCTAACCGATTTATCCAGGGTAAAATATGACAAATCAGGGAAGTTAAAGGTGGCCTGTGATCCCCAGAATTACTATTGGTATTTTGATATCAGGCATATGAGTGTTCTGGTTCAGGAAGAGACAACCACTCATCCCATATTTCTGGGAGCATTTCTTGTTTCACTCATTTGTTACACAACTAAAGGGGAGGCTGAATCAGTCAGACAGCCTTTCTCAGGGTAATCTTTGGCAATTCAGTTGTTGATTAAACTTTCCTTTCAGTGGTGAGCTGAGTTGGAAAAAATATTCTTTTGTTGAAAATGAACTTCAAACTCTGAAAAGATTACCCATTCTTAATATTCTTCAAGTGCACCAAATGGCAGACAAAACAAACAGACATCACAGGCATTGCTTTCACGTTTGGGACATTTCCTATAAAAATACAGTATCTCAAAGGCTTTTCTTTGTACCTTTAATCCAGGAATAGCAAAGACATAAATAAAGAACATTTCTGGTTGTGTTCACCTGTGGTCTATGGTTGAGTGCAGGAAGAGGGAGACTCTCACCCTTCAGAGATTTTTCTCCCTTTTCTCTCCTGTTTCCTTGAACAGCCCTGTCCCATGTCCCAGTCGTAAACCATAATGCTTAATATTTCTATCACTCTATTTGCTTGTAAAGGGTTCTACCATTATTGACTTTTTTTAAGCATACTTGATACTGAATGGTTTGGATTGAAATATAAAAGGGAAGTTAAATACTTATTCCCAGAGCAGTGTAAGACTTACAATGAGGATTGCCCACTTTGACGAAGCCTTTTGATAACTAAAGGAGATTTTATCCTTACACCGTTCATTAGACTAGATTCAAGCTTATAGGAACAGTTTCTGTGGTGTATTGGTATGATATACAGGTGTGGTGGACATATAATGATGGTAATCCAAACTGGACTGGAATCATTCAGGTGTTTTTGGTTGATTGAGTACCAGCCTCATATAAATCCCACTAATAGCTTTAATCAAAGACAGTCTCACTCCATTAAGGATCAAGATATAGGCTCTAGAATGAAAAAGACATTTCAGAAGAGTTAGAGAAATAATTCTGAACTGATCAGAAAAGATAGCAATACTTGCCCAAAGGTTCCTACGGTATAGGAAAATGGAGTCTTGAGGTGATGTGTTGTCTTGTAGGCAATAGCAAGAATGTGGAAAGTATCATGCACTAAATTCTTGCATTTTTTCTAAGGACAAATGTCTTGATGTTGTTGTTGTTGTTACTGTTGTTGTGGGGAACTGTGAAAATGCAGAAAATGAGAAGGCTGCAGTAGAAGCAACAAAAGCATGCCATCCTATTATCTGAAGTCATTCAAATAGATCACCCAGCTGTGACAGCCAAATAAATTGTATTTTCCAGGATTAACCCACAGCTAAAATGATACATCGTGGTAGGAGAAAAGCTTCATGTGTTGCAACAACATGTTAGCTCTTCTTTTGGCTGAGAAAACAATGGAAGATTTGGTTGAAAAGCATATATTCTCTCTGACTACAGATGCCTCAAACAATGACACTTTCAAGGTGTTTCCAGTTCCAAAGGGCAAATAATTCACTGCTGGCTTGATTATTTTCAAGTATTTTCACTAATGAAACCACATTATTAATATTTGAGGATGAAAAAATACGCAAAAATCGAGAAGTTAGAACCCTGACTATGTACAGTTATTTGCAGCTAATCCTGTTGTTAGCTCTGGATTACGTCCCTTGCCCACAAATCTATAGAAAGTAAGAAAGAAAAATCATCTCTAGCTTATGGCTCTCTACATAACCACAAACCAGAAAAACACCATCTAGTTAAATCATAATTTGATTTACAAAAAAAAAAAAAAATCAATTGCTTTTCCTGATACCATTCAGTCATTTTTCTCAGCAGACCTTACAGATTTAAAGGTGAGCTTATAAAATTTGAAAGGGAAGAAATGTTCTCCATGAGACAATTGCATTCTGTACAGGTAAAAGGACCATAACCTGTGTTCTTGGTTTAAGAAGTTACTTTTGGAAGTTAAGTGAGCATTATCAAGCACCTATTTTAAAATCCCAATTTCAAATATAACCTTGTTGGAGGTGATTGAGAGGTTTTCAGTGAAAGAATGCTACTTATTCTTTTCAGATTGTACTGAATGTGTCATGCAATTTTAAGTCTTACAAGTAGAACAAACTGATAAAATGTAAAAGACAATGCATTCATTTAAGGGTAAGTTAAAAAAACAGAAGTGATGACAAATTCTTTGGTCATAACCTAGTCATCATTGGAGAAAAAAAAAAGAAAACAATGACATTTCACTCAGATGTACACATTAGCTGCCAGAAACAAGGCTTTTCATTCTTCATAGGATGAAATGAAACATCACCCCCTGGTGAAAGGGCTGGAGAGCA
>VZZY01024028.1:6107-25289 GCA_013400335.1 Eurystomus gularis | reverse complement strand
TGGCCAAACCAGGACACATCTCTACTCCATTTAAGCAACATAACAAGAGGTTCATGTGGAGCTGAGCCAGTGTATCCCAGTTGCAGTAATGTGAAAGTCAAAGGTAGCTATTCTGAGCTGTGTACAGTATGTAGCCTTTGTGAAATAAGCTTTTTTAGTGGATGAGAACATTGTCCACAGAATTTCCAGGAACTGATGCAATATTTTCTTTTAAAAATGTAATGGGCAGTGGACAATGTAACTTTGGGGAAACAGCACTGAATTGGATGATGGGGTAAACTTGGATTCAGTTCAACTATCTGTCTCCAATATATGTGGTGAACTTAGGCAAGAGATCATGCCCCCCATATGTCTTAGTTCGCACATGCCAACTTTTCCTTTTGAAGAGCTTAAAAAAGCACTTAACTGCATAAAAGGTAGGTATGTTTTATATCGGGAATATGGCAAATACATGACATTTTATACAATTTGAGTTACAGATTGGTTTTTTTTTTAATTTTCAGGGTTTGGCTTTTTTAAAATTCTGATGGATAACATGTAAAAATGTAATTTCTTTTTTATTTTTTAAATTCAACTTAGTATCAACAAAACATTGTTTACTTTTTTCATTATCTATAGGTCACAGCTTAAAGTATATTTGGGTTTTTTCTGTCTATGAGATGGAATGATATAGTTTAACTAGAGGTGAATTTTAGAGAGAAAGCCTGTCTCAGATCTGAGTGATTAAATGCTTTGAATTTCTCAGATATGTGCTGCCCTTTAGAAGGAGTACATACTGTCTTAATGAAGACCAGGATGCCAGAATATATACTATGAAGAATTTTTCCTCCCCACAGATGAAGTCCTGCATGCAGAAGTCTGAAGCCAATATATAGCCAGGAAGTATGTTTTAGCTGTAATTATTTCAGGCTTCGTGTCTGTCAGAAAAAAATATAAGACTTGCCATTAGTACATTTAGTACCTTAATGCATTTACGACTGCTTAAGATCATTCAGTGTTCCACAGTGACACCAGTTTGTATCTAGTGCTGCATCCCACTGGAGCAATAATAAAGCAGTCATTTGAAATGTCACTAGTGGGTGGATTAGTAGACATTAAGAGTTCATGTCCCCACAGGTGTGAGAATTTATGAAGGAAATGTTATATACACTTGCCCTGTTCTTGTCCTCTTTCCTTGAAATCTCAGTTAGCCATTGTTGGAGGCAAGGTATTGAGCTAAATTAAACTGTGCTGTGACCTAGTGCTGCTACTCCCAGTTACGTTGTTGTGTTCCAGATGTGACTACAGAGATGCCCATGTATTTATGCTGCTTGTTAACATTGATTTTGGAGCACACCAACCACAGTGCATAGCACAGTGTAGTGCTGTGTCTGAATTAATAAGCCATGCTAAATTCAATGGGCAGAGAGCCACACTGATGTGGCTGCACAGTTTCCAGACTGAAGTTGGGTCATGATCCACCAGATAGAGCACTGGCAGATCTAACGAGTGATTGTCTGCATCCATTCGTCTGCATCCATTCATCTGCATTGTTTGTCTCTTGGCAAATGGAGGAAGGCAGTACTGGATCAGCAATGCTCAGTTTACATTCGGAAGGTTCTTTTTCTAAACATGGTGCATTGGAAATGCTTATTTCCTTTGTCTTCTCCCGTACAAAAGAAAAAAAAAAAAGAATGAGGTTCTGCATAATCCAGAAAACCCATGTAAATACCTCAAGTACTCTGCTGTTTATCCATAAGATGGTTGAGAAGCCAAATCTGATAAAGGTGAATTATAGGTTATAATAAGGTTATATGGTTATTATATAAGATTATTATATAAGATTATAATAACAGGAGAGTTGTTTATGATGATCTAAGCTTATAAATGGGGTGAAAATAAAGGTACAAATTAGTGGTTGAAATTTGGTTGAAAAAGGCTGGCCATCTTTTGGCACAAAAACTCTTAGTCAGTTTGGATAGCTCTTTTTATTTCAGACCTGGTAATAATTCATAAGCCCAAAAATGTATCTGTGTTTCTGTAAAAATATCATCTGGTCCAAGATGAAATGATACCTCATTATTTTCAAGGTATACCTGGGTCAGGGATAACTTTAAGAATAACCTCTCTTCTGTCTTCCTATTCATATGCCAACATGTAATCCCTTTAAATGTGCTTCTGTCAGTATTCTAACGCCTACTGAAATAATTCATTATAAAGACAAGAGAAATTTTACATTTTTACTTTTTTAACTGTAATTTACAAATTACAAAATTTGTAATTACAAATTACAGAAGAAATTAATAGAACTTGCACTGTTTCATAAAACTTCTTAAAGTCAGTGTATTTACTTTTAAGGAGAAAGCAATGCTTGTATTTTTAGAACACTAAAAACCTTTTGTGCAGAACAAGCTTGTCTTCACATAACAAAGTATCAGCTGTTTTCACATAAGATACAGCTGCCTGGGGTACTAGCCTTCCAGGTCGATTTGGGTAAGCCAAATAAGTATATTTTGAATATTGGGAATGGAATTAGCTAGTTCACGCTGTAGGAGTAGTTAAGAATAACCCACGGAAATTTTGCCTCTTTCCACCACTGCCTAGTGAAAGATAAAACAATTTCATTCTGATTTATAGATTATGACAAGTTCTATAGATTTAGGTGAGTACTTCTGTCTTGAATCTGATGATATTCCAATTAATTTGCATCAGCTGGGTTCAACAGTGTTCTTATAATCACTTTATGTTCAACACTTCTATTCACTGGATTCAGCCACAGAAATATTGGTCTTCTATAAAAGTTTTCAACAAATGAACCATAAGCACCTGCATTTGCACCCACCCTTGATAGAGATGTGGTATTTGGTGTGAAGCAAGTCTGCACACTTCCCTTTTTCTGCACCCACTTCTGATATAATCTGATGGCCTGAGTGAAGCCTGCTAATGACAACTGATGATCATACATCACTTCACCATATTACTGTATGTGGGTGGAAAGATAGGTGCAATGAATCAGAACTCATGGGACAATATTCTTTATGTTACTCACACCATGGGATTGGTGTGAACTAAACTTGCTATCACAAAGCAATACCCTGTAGACTTATCTAGGAGACATCACTGGCGTGAGTTCAACTCTATTGAACTCCACTGATTTCTATGGTATTTTCAACAAATATGAATGTTGGGAAGTCTGAGCTACATTTGCTTGTTTCTGAGATTTGGATCACTGAATGCTCTAGTCGTGATATTTTTTCTTTCTTAATTCATGTATGTTAGAAAAGATGCATGGTTTTCTTGAGTTATCCTTATTAAACAGAGAATATGTGTGGGCCAAATAGCTCATGAAAACAGATCACCATTAAATGAAAAGATAAAGAGATTGCATGTTTGTCTGTAAGAAATTACTGTGGAGATTTTTTCTCAAGGAAAATTCCCCTTTTCACAGGTAAAATGAATTATTGTGGTCACTCCGCCAGGAGTCTGACTGTTACAGAGTTTTCATGTGGAATGTAGAACTGTCAAATATAGTAGCAAAATGCCTCTAATTCCAGTCTTATGTGGAATAACTGATTACTTCCTAGGTGAAGCAGAATAATTGGCTTCATAGTATGGCTATAATGTATAGAAGCCTTTATTGAATCAAGGACACAGTGACATTCACAGATCTACCAGTAGGGGCTACCATGCATGGAAAAAACATACTAAGAAAAATTTAATAAACTACCTTACAGAAAAGAGCATGTAGTGAAATTATCCCAAGGGACCTAAATACAATATTCTACCATGTGGTCTGCAGGAGAAACACCATCTGATCAGAACAACGTAGGCTTTTCTATACAACTCTTGCTGTGTATAAGCTTGTCTATGCTGGAAATTTTTTATGTATTTCCCACTAGCTTGTTTAGGAAAATCTTTCCTTATGCATTCCTGTTTACCCTCTTTCTTTCTTCAAAGCGCACTGCTTTGAAAAGCTTAAGGAGAACTTCATTAAATTTAATAGAGCAGTTGCAACAGAGGGGAAAAGAAAAATTAACCACTGAAGTATGCTGGCTTGTTTTGTGTTGTTTTGTTCTTTCTTTGTGATTAGTGTCACTGTCAAGTAAAATCAAATTTCTCAGATATAAATATCGGCATCCTTCAAGCTTTACTTTCTCTTCCAGTGTCCACTGGACAAAGAATAGAGATTGATTATAGTCTTCTTCAAGGCAGTCTGAAAGTTTTCTTCATGAGAGTCCAAATCTCTGTCCAAAAGTACACTGTTTAGACTACCCACAATTATTTTTGTGTCATTATAACAAATATGTTTGAAGTGTTTAAACTTGCTAACTTTAAATGTATTCAACTCTACACAAAACAAGCACAGAAAATTGCATACTTATTTTTATTAAATTTGACTCTGCCTAAGTTATTGGACTAAGTGAGCTGGATTTAATCTAATCTTTTCAAGTTCCCAGAACTTCTGCTCAAAACATGAGGGTGTTTATCATGCGTGATTGTTCCTCCTTTGTAGTGCTCTCCATTGCCTCTGACTGTGTTTCGGCTTTTACATGGTCTAAATTCCCTTTAAGTATCAAAATTTGTTTCAACAAGGCAGGAAAACAGCAATAAGAAAAATATGTTTGTTTTGTGATACCTGCTTATACAAGACTTAATTCTTTATAAAAATCTATCAATGAATTCAATAGAAGCCCTTGGTGTGCAGATAATTAGACATCCCAAATCCTTGTGGTTTTTTGAAGCCTTTTGTGTTTGAAGGACTAAAACTTTGTTGCATCCACTTGGATGTTTGTGGACATTGAGAGCTCTCCTGTGTTGTCTGGTACAGCAGTTATCCACCTTGAACCTCCAGTTAACTGCATTTGGCTTCAATCACAGCAGTCTCTTCAAGTGCTCCCGTGAAGCATGAGACTGCTAATACTTGTGCTCGGACAGCCCATACAGGCACTGGCTAGTGCAAAGGTCATAGGGCTGCCACAGACACTGTGGTTTGCAGGTACTATGGGTTACAGCCCCATGCCAACTTGCTAGTGGTGATGTTGTCTCTGGTTTAATGCTTTGGGTTTAGTTTGTTTTTAAATACTTTGATGTTACATGGCTTCTTTTAATTAGAACACTTGCACAATGAGGAAAATCCGCCCTTTGGCACTAGATTACTCTCAGAGACACTATAAAAGCAAATATGCACTAATCTTCTCTAGAGAGGGGAGCTGTACAATTAACATCCTAAGGGCCAGCACTGCAGACCAGTCAGTGGAAAGGAGTTCTGCACTGGTGAAGTTCAATATGTAGAACTGTTTTGCAGGAGGCTTTTTTTTAACTGTGAGAACTAGAGAGGGTTTTGCTCAGGAGCAGGTTGTGGTGTTGGAGTGCTGGAGAGTAGAGGGCACTGCTAACACACTGCAGACGAAAATGTGCATACATACCTGCCTCCAAGTCTGCGCCTGGGCCACTGTTGCTCTGGTTGTTATTGTCACACTGTAGTACTTTTTCCTTTGGGGTTTGATTTGGACATTCATTTAAATATAGAACATAGATATGTGCAGTCTGGGTTCATATAGAGTCATAGTACACAATTTGTACTAAATCCTTCTTGAATTGACAAGAAGTTGCAGAATGAATCCTACCAAGGCACATTACTACAACCATTACATACTCTCTAAAAAAGGAAATGGGAAAAGGATGATTGCCAAGTTGAATTCAAGCTTCTGATCATTGATGTGATATTCAGGACTTCAACACTCAGATGAATTGAGATACCTGGGACTTCTAACATGGGTGCTTGATTCCTGCTGGAACTAGTGGAAGCTCAACGTGCTCAAGTGCAGGAGAAGACCTTCTTCTAGTAGGCTTGATTATGCAAACTATAATGAGCTCTGACCATGAAGGCTGAAATTTATGACAGGCTTTGCTTGTCATAAATTTTGCTTTTACTTAAAAAAATTTTTCAATGGAAAAAATATTACCTGAATTTTTGCGAAAATTTTGCTTAGCAATATCTAAACTAGCCATGTATATACCACATGTGTCTGGAACAAGAGGAGGCCCTGAACTTCATTTAAACAGGTACTGTTCAGTTATCCAACAGTGATTTATTTCTTCTGGTTCATGAGGTTATTGATCCAAATTAGAAATGTTCTTTTTGATTTTCAGTTCCTCTTGACCAACATAAAATCCCAATCAGTCACCTAGAGGTGAAAGGTTCCTTACCTAGTTATGTCCATACATTGACATCAATTAATTAGTAAGGAAACCTTTAACCACTTCACTGTGAGGCTTAATATAATGAATATTCATGAGTATCAATCTAAATCTAAGCCTGCAAAACATTGGGAAGTCTCTTGAAGAAGTTGCAATCAGCTGTATTATCCATTATTTTTTAGATCAACATTATATGGATCACAGTTTAATTTATTGCTATTCTCTGTCCTATCCCTCAAGTCTGCAGTTATAGATACCCTACAGACAGATTGGACTCCTCCTGTGATAATTAGTTTTTCTCTTAAGGACCATGTATTACCCTTCAGGTTTAAATTGTGTGAGATGGCGGCAATCCGTCTAATGATTGATATCAACCTTTTCACAGCTGCAGTGGGTTAATAAAGGGTAACATGAGCAAATATAAACCATGGTTATAGCCAGTGAGTGTATAACATACTCACCTTCAAGCAATCAACAGGGTACTAAGGAAAAAATATTCACTAGCCTATGTCCTAAACTCACTTGGCAGCCTTCCCTTTTCAGTTGTAACTTATTCTGCGAATTATGTCTTTTGACTAACAAAAAGCAGCATGAGAGAGGAGAGGAAGTGTTTGCCACAATTCTCTTGTGAAGTTCTTCTTAGATCAGTTTGTCAGAATGACAAAGCTCAGACAGGGTATAGGTTCTTTTGCAAATGGGGAGATAAACTAAGCATCTGTAGGCTTTCCACTGAAATAGATGTCGCAAGTTGCCTGATGGAATTTAATACTCTTGATAATTGATAATTGTAACTGTGAGGCAATTTATAAGCTCCTGTGATTGCAGATAAGAAAGAGTTAATGGAATGACCACTTTTCCCTCCACCATCATTGCTTCTTTCACTGTGATTACAAAGCTAATTAGTGGCAACTCTCCTAAAAGACACAAAAGGACAACCTGGCACTTGGCCAGAGAAATATCTCAGGCAGGAGAAGATTAGAGCCACATATTATCGTATTTTTCTGTGACACATGATGGGAGACAGAGAAATTAACAGCATCATTTGGTTGCCTGTCCCAGATGCATTAGACTTGCCCCTGCAGAAAAGCCTAGGTTTGGATTCTCTCTCTCTCTCTCCCAGGGATGGAGGTAACAATCCCAACACGAACAAACTAAACATCAACCAGGAGAAAAATCTGAAAATTTTGCATGGATTTAGAGGCTTTTGTGATTTATTTTTTTAAAAACTGAGAAGCAGGGAGGTCAGAGAAAGCTGCAGAGGTGATCAATTCTTTAGATTTTTAGATCCTGCTATGGGAAATGTGGACACCAGGGGGTGCAATGACCACTGTCTGAAGCACTTGGGACTCCCAAGATGCAGTTATATCCCCTCTCTATGTAGCTTAAACAGAGGAGAGATTGTTCTGTGAGATGTGTTGTAACGAAACTCTCTGTAATAATTGTGTTGCCAACAATACACTTAGAAAACTCAGTTTTTTATTATACAACTTCAAGCATACTCTTCTGAGTATCTGGAAACATGAGTTGGACTGAAAAGCCAGGAGAACTGAGAGACATTCTGAAACATCATAGTCAATTCTTACACCTCAATAGTTAGCAGCATCGCCTCTATAATTGTTCATGGCAGAAATAAGCTATGCAGTGGAACTGCTGAAAATGTGCATGATGATAGAATAAAATTAATTGTAAAAGGTTCTTAAATATATGTTAATATTCAATATTATAGGATTATTCTCCAGTCTTGTGCTAATATTGCTGAAGGGAGAAATCCTTTCATATTGTAGTCAGGATACAGCTTCCCATGCAAAATCAATTCTGATGATAACACTGGCACTTAGCTGATCTCAAAAGGCTGTTGCATTGTGTTTGTGAAGTCAATCCCTTATTACTTGTCAATAGAAATTCATATACAATGTGTTGAAAAGCTTGCAGATAAATAGCTCAGTGTACGTCTTTGCATCTCTTATTATGGAAATTGCTGTGATCATTTAGATGTGATAGATTTGGGGCTTTTTAGTTAGCAACAGAGATTCTGCAGAAAAAAAAAAAAAGAAAAAATAATATTGATAGGTAAACTTGGCTCAGCAAAATGAAAATAGTGCAAAACATTTATAATAAAGCCAGCCCATTCAATTAAAATGCTAATAGTAAAAGACATGTCTGTTTGTGGAAAAATCCACAAAACAAACTGAAGATAACTTCAACAGTGAAAGATGACAGACAAATTAAGTAATAAATGGGTTGAAAGGATTTGTGTTACTTATCTCAATCTAAAGAAGCAATTACATAATTGTAATTGACCACAGTTTAACCCATCTGCAGTTCAGTGTTCAGTGAACATTTTTAAGATACGTAATTTCAGTTGTAAAAGCAAAAGGAGATAAATGTGATAAGGCTTGCCTTAGTGATATCTGAAGCATAAAATGTCTGTCTTCAACCTATAACCTCTTAAAAACAGAGTTAATGTAAGTGAACGTGGTGCCATTCATTAGCATGTCAATGGTGATTCTCTAACACAGTGCCATTAAATTACTGTGGTGATAATTGAGACATTACAAAAAGACAGATGCTAGGTCTGTTCCTAGGCTCTTATAAGCCTTTAGCAATTAAATTTCAGTGAGCTAACATAACACAGCTATAGCAAAAATTAACAATTGAGAATATTTTTCTGTAAAATTGCTTCTCTCTAACTTAATTAATATTTTTAAAGGGCCAAATTTTCAGTGCAGACTCTCCTTGGTTGATGTGATTTCAGTATCATTAAACAGGCCAAAGGCTGGCCTAAAGGGGTTAATCAGGATTTCCCCAAAGAGGATGAATGGGACAGGGGTGGGAGAGGTTGTTAGATGCCATAGATTCAGTATATTCTCCACCTGAAAAGTATGGGAAGTCCGAGAATGTGCTAGGGCTAAACCTTCAGTTAAACAGAAGGTTCAACTGAAAGCAAGCAGGAACAGAATGAGAGGTAGATACAGAGGCATGGGAGAGAGAACAGAGGTTTTCAGTTTGTAGCACTGTAGAGTAAAAGTAATGGAGAGGTGGTGTGGACGCTGTCCCTGTCAGTCCTGCTCTCTGGCAGCAAAGACAATATGGCCACCCTGATAATACATCAATGGCTGCCAAACCAGAGGTAGCTGAAGGAGTCCATGCTTGGGAAAAGCTGTGCCATCATGTTCTGCACGTGTGGGAGAGAGGCAGGACTGATGAACAAAAACCCCTCAACAAAAGCAAAACAAGCAGATGTGAATCCCATTGACCCTCTGGAATCAGAATGTTTTTGAGTAATTTCATGGAGTCTTGTTTTCATTACGTATTTAGAGGATTGTTTTTCTATTCTGCTTCTGGCCTTCCACACCATGACATAACAGTCAAAATTTTCCATATTTAGTAACATCAAGGACAGGGGCTACTAAGTACCCAGTGAAATACCTTGTTTTCTCAGCTAGATCAGTGTCTCCCCTTTGCCTTGTAATGAACCAGTTTGATGCCTTGACACAGAGCCATTGACTGCTGTAGTGAAAATATGATACAGAGAGCATCACTGGCTGCTAGCTAGAACCACCTATTGTTGGTGTTGCTGGCCCTAGGCATTTCTATTGGCTCCCAAATTCTTTCCCAAATGATGCTGGGTAACTAAATGCTGACTATAATTTTCAGGGTACTGAAAGCCATGCAACACAGTGTGCAGTGCGACATATCATTGTGTTCCTAAGACAGCTTCTCATGTAAATCTCATGCAACTGTCAAACCTTGTGGCATATACTTCAGTTTATAGGCAAACTTGCCTGTGTCTGAATGGCAAAGAAAATTATAGAGAATTTTCTATTTCTTTCTCAGTCATGTTTGAGATTGTGAAGCACCAGCTATACTTACTAAGATCTAAACCCAATACAGGTAAAGTCTTTGGCCTTCCTGTGACCTTGCAGAATCTTGGGGCTTGTAATTTTCAGGAACTTTCCAGGGAAATGGACAGGACAGGACTGGAGAAAAAGGCAGCAGGATCTCTTCCCCAATCCTCCCAGGAAATCTACTAAATGCTGGAATTCACTTATTAGAGGCTACTGATGACATTATACGTGAGGGCTAGTCATAATCCACACGTTGGGAAAAGCTAGGATTTCTTTCTCATCACTGGAATGTTTGCTTTGCTATACAAAGCACACTGAATAAAGCTGGTATTTCCCGGGTCACTCAGAAGTGGCAGTGATCTATCAGATGTCTGTGCAATTTGTTGTGATGCCTTCCAGTGTATACACAGAAATTGGTCATAGCAGATTTTTTAAAGAGTTGTATAGTAGCTGGGGGTTCCCTCTTGTAGTCGAATGAAACTTCAGCAGATAAAAGCAGCCACTTCCACAGGTTAATAATTTTCTGTTCATCAGGGAAAAAATGCAGTGTGAAAGATCTACTTGTAGACTATGGGTCATACTAATGCAAATTATATTCTACAGGTTTCTTTTGAGGTATGCCTATTTACATCAATCAGAATAGCTGACTTATCTATGTAACCGTGATAGCATATGGCTTTTAAAAAGGTCATGCTTCTGTACTTTAAATCAGAGTGATCATTAGCATCTCAAAAGCATCATAGCATGGATTGAATTATCTGTAATAGCTTCAATATGGCAACACCTGGCTCAACAAGTGCCTGAAGTCACAGCAGGTCATCTGCTAGTGGTCCAGTTGGATGCTTTCTAAATGCGTCTAGCAAGAAAGCAAGGACACGGGGGAATAAAGTTGGAGAGAGGGAATCCAGCAACCTGCACTCAGAATGCCAGGTGGAGAAGCAAAGGAGGAATGTGTAAGTAAGGCTTTTTATTCTGTGTTTCAGTCTGTTGGGAAGATTTGAGTCACTGTGAAATTTTTAAATAAAAGCTAGATATAAACTGGAGACAGTCACCAGCTGTTCATTTCTCTTCTGCAGCATGTGGAGGAACAAAGGCACATTAAAGACCAACAAAAGGATAGAAACAGCATGAAGTAGCATCTATGTGGCATGATTCCCACTACCACTGGGGCTTCTGCCTTTACAGATGAATTTTACAACAGTGGTAAGAGAAAACTGAGTAATGTTACTGACCCATGTTAAAGATCTGTCTGGTATATAAGTCCTTATATTTGTCTATACTAAGTCATGCACTGCTCTGATCATATGTGACTATATCCAGTAGGATGGTTGTTCTCTGCTGCAATAGGACTGTGCCTCAGGTCTATGACAAAACGAGCCTTCACTCACTGTGGCAACACTGGCTGTAAACAATCTAATGCATAAAAGCTGCTCATGTAGTGTTACAACTTAACTCTGTTGTCTTTGCCACATTCTTGTGGATTAGCAGCACAGCCCCTGGCATGCAATAGTGTGCCAATTAAACATACTGTGCTGGCAAAAGAAGAGCCCAGATAGAATACAGAGCACCAAAAATCTCAAGGTTCTGAATGGCCAGTAGTACTGACACAAGCAGATCTGGCAGACATCATGCATTCTATTTCTTTCTACTGGTAGAGTTTTTTGTGTTTGCTCACTTGTTTGTTTGGTTTTTAAGGCAGAAGACAACAGAGGGAGGATTGTCTGTGTGCCTCACCTGGGCTTATCCATTCTGGTTCAGACCAAATCTTCAAGATAATGTCTTTCCCAAACATGCATCCCACATAGGAAATATTCTGGTGTATAAGCACAGCTTGTGTGGGACTGATTCACTCAGCATGGACCCTGTAGCAGAAGGGCAAACTAAGATGCAGTTGAAGAGAATCAGAACCAGACATGCTTGACAGGCTCCTCAGGGTAGGAAGGAAAGAGACTTTTTATAGAGATCCTGTGATGTCGCACAAAGCTATTGTCTCCAGAGGTGGCACTGAAAGCTGCTTGATCTAAGAGCCTGGAGAAGTTTTGCCCAGTGAGGACATGAGCAGAAGGACTGGTTTTATCTTTTTCTGTCTGAGCTGTCAGGTCAGAGCTTTTACTATGATGGAAGTTTGTTTGGTTTATGTTCTACTGAAAGACAGCAGAGATTCAGAGCTTTCTTCAACTGAGCTTCTTTACCACTTGACATCAGCAAGCAATTCAGCTCCTGTATGTCATTTAGTGAGTAATCTTCCTATTTCTAGCAAGTTCAGCTCAAAAGAGTACTAACCTGGTTTCACAGAGAGCAGAACATACAGTGATGTCTGTCCCCCTGCCCATAAGAGAGCTGGGCTTGGAGGGATGAGGCTGCTACCCTTTCTGTCCTTGAAGTGTTCCTGCTGAACATCTTGAATATGCTGATTTCATGTATGTTCTCATGTAGAAGGAATGCAGTAATGCCAATTTTATTATCATTAGGAAAGGCTAAATTGTAGGTCTCTCTACCCATTGATGTCTGTGATCTGTAAAACATATTTTCTACTAATATTTAAAAGGTGTTTCAATCCTGATACTCCATGAATGAAGATGCATGCCCAATTTTGCCATACACACATTGTCCAGGGTAACACAGTGAAACAGGAACATAAATGTTCTTAGGATGTACATCCAGTTCATTTTGCTTATTTAGATGAAAAGCAATAGAAGTACTGCCTAGTGTATTAAAGAATGGAAAGTACACTTTCCAACTACTTTGCTAAGGAGCATGTAGCCTCATCACCAGCACAGTATGCACCGCATGAACCTGCTCAGGCTTTTCTGCCAAATGTGCAACTAGAATGAATGGGTTGAACTAATTTCCTGGCAAATTTCCTCAGTGTGTGTTTTATAGTGATGGTTAGCTTGGTGGTTACTTGAGACATTAAGAGCATAAAAGGTGAAAGCTCAACACGTAACTTATAATCAAAGGAGAAAATAAACAGGGGTATTTTGCTTACATTTTTATTGACATCCATGCTAGTGTGATCCAAACTCCTGATTTTTACTTTTGCATTTAGTAAAAGCTTTCAGATTATGTCCTCTAGCCTGAAATGTATCAGTGAGAAGATTTGTCCTGATGACATCCCCTCCTCTGGAGCATAGGAAGGACTAAATGGCAGCTGTCTCTGAAGATGGAGCACATCCTTGCACTGTAGAAGGTGCTGAACACTGATTACAGAGGTTCTGGATTTGGACCGCTCCCTTCCTGCATTAAGTATCCCTGAACATGGGATACGTTCATGGGTAAAGACCTGTCATTCATTTCAATATTTTCCCTTCTTTGCTGCAAAGATCCTAACATTCATATAGTTTACCAAATGTGTAAAAATATACCATTATGATACTGCAGTGGAAACCATTCCCTTCTGTGAGGAAGGAAATGGGAACTACATGTGAAAAAATAGCAGGATAACTTACCATTTGTCTATGGTATATTAACAGGAATTGATGAGGATTTTCATTTTTGTTCTAAGATATTTTAGATGCTAGTCTTGTGTCAGTCTTGTATTTTGAATGCTAATCTTATAACCGAAAGATTATGCACACTGTTTTGTTGCCTTGGCATGGGCTATAGCAGCCACATGTCTATATTATTTTTAATGAATATGAAGAATGCCAGGGCATCAAAGCTTAAGCCCTTGTAATGTTTGTTACCTGCTCACTATGGAACATGCAGATCTCTTTTTGGTCTTTCGGTGTCTTACATGAGAATTTCCTGACTTTCAGTATCTAATAAGAATATTTAGGTAATAGTTGAGCAATTAATGCTTTTTTCATGGTAAATAATTAACAAAAAGGAAATGTTCAGTATGGGGAATTTTAAATTTAAGTGAAACATATGGATTCAGTTTTTATAAAGTTTGCAAGAAATATTTCCATACAGTCCAGGGTTGATCTGCATGTCTCCATAAACCTGTGGAAGTCAGTTTTGATTTGAATATGCATGGGACTTCACATTAAGTGTGTTTCAGGTCTGAAAGAACTTTTCTTATTCCTTGTGTAAGAAAGCATGGAATTTGATGATAGGTTACAGCTGTCCATCTACCAGAGATCTATGCAGTCTACCTCACCCAGGAATGTTAGCCTCTATACTCAAAGCAGTCACTTTCCCATGAAAGATTATAAATGTTTAGTGGACTGTGAACAAGTGGCACACAAGTCTCTCCAGTCTAACAAACGTGAAGGAGATCAGTTTCACGGGGTAGGTCTCCTGGGTTGGTGCAGCCCAACCATGTCTTTATTCAAGTTTCATTTTTATGGAAAGTTCTCATGGTACCATGATAACTAAGTCATCTTTTATGAAAACACTGCTACTTTGGCTGCTATTTGTCAAAGATTTGTTAAAGGAGAAAATGACAAACACTGGTAAGATGTCAAGTATGCATATAGTCATCCTGTCAGCTTCTGTGTGTGAAAATCATAAGGAAGCAAAACTGGCATTCACATATATCTTACTCCATTTGACCTGCCTCTGGATGGTCTAAGGAAAAAAAAAATTCCTCTAAATGTAAGGCTATAGCTTGTTTTGATGAAGAAAATATGGGGTTTTCCTTCTCAGTATTTGTATTTTGAAAATAAAATACAAATTTTACATTATCTTTAATGCTGATTATCATTTAAACCTGTCTTTTGTATTGTCCTGCACTTCATGTTATCATTTATGCTCCCCTGAACATGTGCATATTGTTATCATTCCAGTCTAAGAGTAGTTTCAATTCCTTAATGAAGTATTAATGTGGGGGTCAGTAAAGATGCCTCCAATACCTGCTTAATTATCTTTGTCTCTACTACCACTTCCCTGCTACTTAAGGCAGCTGTAATTTAGAACATAGATTTATTGACATTTTCATTACAATATTGATGATAATTTGAGAAGAGCATCCCAATTTGCTACCCAGGTGCACCCATACTCCACAGTATGGGAGCGATTGTCACTGCACTCTTGGCACAGATAGTGACTGTGATAACTTCATTTCATTCCCTAAGAGTGCCAAGGTTGTTGATTTGGAAGCCAAGCCTATTGCGATGAATGCCTAAGTGGGAATGAAGTTGGATATCCAAGCTTGTCCCCTTCAACTTCGGTAATTCAGGTAAAAATAAACCCAGATCCAAACCATTTTGCTTTCTGTAGGAGGAGGAGGTAAAATCTAGAAGCCAACTGGCATGGTTTTGCAGTGAGTATACATTTATTTATTTCGTAGTGGAGATGAGACATCAGATGCAGCCAGAGGCAGAAACGAGCATAAGTAGCAGGTTAATCTGTTGTGCTGAGAAACACTGCTGCTGGCTTTACAGGGGTCAGGAGAGCAGCACTGAGGATGTTCTGCTCCTCAGATTGCTTGAATGACAAGCGTCGTGAGTTTTAGAGTGCAACTGCTTGAGTGACAGCTGGAGATAGGGGATTTGAACTCTGGCTGAGAGGAAAAGTATTTTCCTGATAAAGAAAGAATAACATGGCTTTGAATGTAGCAAGAGAAGTTTGAAAACACTGAAATACAAGGAGTTTCATGGTTTGGAATGAGATTGAACATGCATTCATATAAAAGCCATAGTAATATACAGGAAAGGAACATTTGAATTTTGGGGGTTCAGTGAAGTTTGATTAGTGTTCATACTGGGGTAGTTGGTGGGTGGTTGCTTCTTCAAATGAATAGGAAAATGCTAATGGAAAAAAAGCTGAAAAAAACTCCAAAACCAAACTCTAGCACAAAGTCATGGTATTTGACTTCCTTTTGGAAAGGTGCTGAGTAATTTTTCTCCTATTCTGTCTTAAGTTTAAATATACATGTCAAATCTCAAATGGTAAAGGGGCAGACTGGAAGGAAAACTAAGAGTTGAATATAAAAAAGGACATTTCGAAGTCCTCTAATTTTTGTATTGCAATGGAATGGCTTCTTTGTATCTCTGTGTTGGTAAGACTGAAGGAGTCCATCATGAGCCTGCTGGCATATATGCACTCCGTAAGTTTTTTTTCCTGGAGAATGTTTTTTCAAATAGAAGTGCAGGAGGAAGAGAACAGTAAGTAAATTACATTTTCTTGGTGTATTATTCCCTCTAGTCTATTAAACACTGTTGTGTTCTGTGCAAAGAGAAATGCACTGTGTTGTATTCCAATTGGGAAGAACGCTGCATAAATACATGCTGTAATATATAGCTATTTGTTCAGTATCTGCTGGGCAGAGCAAACTCTAGGGCCTCCAAACCACCATTTTTGACTCTGAATGGGCAGCTGGTTTTGTGTCAACCTTGGCACAGATTACACATAGTTGGGGGCTCTTGATCAGGGTTAGTGTCTTACAGTATCCTGAGAGGCAAATGCTATACAAAGATTGCTAAAATATTGTGCAGTCTTTTAATGACAGGCAAGAGACCCTCACATAGGAAGTATGATTTTCTACTCCATCTGCCCTGGGTAAGGTTGAAATTGGAAAGTAGTGTTTGTGTCATGAGTTTTTTGGCTTATGATTCCTGTAGCCATGCAAAGATATAAGGAAAGGTTCTTCTGTAGGGTGCTCAGTCTAAAATAACAAAGTAGGTACAGGTTTTTAATAAGTAGTCTATTAATATATATGCATGTGTATGTACTTACCTTGAAGGTTTAGTATTAAATATTTTATTCTTTTATTCTTTTTTCTATTATTTTATTCTATTCTTCTGTCTAGTGTATTCAAGTGTATACTAGAGGCATAGTAATGATAGAAAATAGAACTAAGTGCCTGTGCCAACAAGGAAGAGAACTTCAGTAGGCTTTTGTAGTTGGTTTGCACCAATGTAAAGGATAAGTCTTAAATTATCTGCAGAAAAAAGCCAAGGACATTACAAATATTTCAGTATATAGGACTACTAATGGCTACAGTGATAATTAAAGAATATACTTTATTACATAATTTTGGCAAGGCTGTCTGTGCACTGGGCACTGTTTAGCTGAAACAAGTACCTTCTTAACCTTTTAAGTTAAGTGTGCATTTTTTAATCCAACCTCAACATTTTTACTGAGATATTCCAACACAATAACACAGTATCACTCATGCTGAAACACAGTTATTTGATATTGTATACTAATAAGGGGTATATTCAAATAACTGCAAGGTACTGGCTGTAAATTAAAATATAATTTGATTAATATATGTTATGTCTGTCTTTATGAATAATCTAATGCTCTTAAGGAATCAGGATTTTTCCCTTCTCCCTCTACTAATTAAGAGCAAATGAGGAGACTGCGGTTTCTAAACTTGCTGCAGCTCTGCGCTACTGTATATGTAAAGTGTTACCATAATTCTTTCACTAACATCTTCTAAGTGTGAAATTTGTGGAATATGGGTATTCATTAACCTTGTTGGTGAAAGGAGACTGTTTTTAAGATTCCTAAAATGTAAGGAATGTAAGGAGTGGGTGGTGGTAGTGTTCTCATCTGCATGTTTCTGTTTTTAATTCTAGTACAGAAACAAGGTGAAATCTTCAGGAATCCTAAACTACTGGATAATCCACTACATTCTCAACAGGAAATCTGGCTTGAGGCAATGCTCTCCTTTACCAAAGGCTATCGAAGCTAGTGGTAGACTTTCTACTTCTTTCAGTGGGTTTTGGATTAGACCCAAGTAGCTTTTGAAACCAATATATACTGTATGTCTTCTGGAAAATCAAACCAATACCCAGACAGTCTCCTTACTTAACACTGTTTTACATTCATAAACACATTAAAAGCCCAGATCTCGTTGGCAGGAACCTAGTCACCTAAGTACTTTGTGATTCTGGGTCACACATACAAAGGACTTTATCTTGCCTTCCTCCCCTTAGTATAGCAGTACAACAGAACAAATAAAACAGTGGTTACCAACATGCATTGTGATTTCACGATTCATTCTACACAAGCACTTCTGCCATAATGCAAAAATACTTGGCTTCAAGGCCTGAATGCTCACATCACCTAGTTTGATGCTATTAGAGTTTGACACTAATAGGCTGCATACAAAGAGCATGTGAAGCAAAACTTTAAAAAATCACTTTTTTAAGAATTGCATCATATAAATGAATGAATAGCTTGGGTGGAATTTAGGTTCCACTCTTTTCCCTCGACTTCAAGAAAGACATCATTCCACCTGCCTTTTTCTCATAGTCTTCCATCAAGCTTATGAAAGGCAAGAAATTAGCAAACTGAATAAAGTACTCTTCCCATCACCCATGTTTTCTAAAAAAGATCTGAGATGAAGAAAACACTAAGAAACTTTAAGGGAAAAACTCATATTTCTTATTTTATCACGCAGACTTGTTGGGCTCAGATGGTAGAGGAGAAAGTGTCTATTATTTTGTTGTTTTATTCTTTCCTCTGAGAAAAAAGAAGGAAAATTTTGAAATCTGGGTTGCTGCTGAGGGAGGAAATGTGATTTTTTGTGAAATACTTCAAATTAGTACTGAAAGTATCCTCAGTGTTGAAAATTATATTAATGCTACACTTCAATTCTTCCAGATACATTCTAAAATAGGATTTCAGACTATGTGATTTTGTTTCAAATTTATACCAGTATATGGGTCCAATGCCTATATTCTATGTATATCTACATCCCCTGAAGCTACTTTTCAATGAATATGTAGGAATGCCACATACATTTTCCAGTTTTTACCTCTACAAAACATAATTTCCTTCTGTATCTGCATTAAAGCACTACTTTTTTAATGTGAGGTAGGGCTCAGAAGCAGTACATAAATACCTTTCTGTTAAAAAGTCAATAATATTGATGTTTTGCATTTCCACTGTTTATTTTTTGTTACTTTACAAATGTCTACAGGCAAACAGTAAATGTAAATACCTTAATTTGCAGAACAGCTCCATCTCAGATATTGCATATATTTCTCAGTATTCAAAAATAAAGAACATACAGGTATTTAGTATATAAATCTGCCCAGCAGTACTTTGTTTCGTGAATGAATTATGCATAATACATTTTTCACTCTTAAAAATGTAATTAAATATTACTTTGAAAGAGAAAAATAACTAAAGTAGATATATTTATAATTCCATTTCCTTCATCTTTCTCTTAACCTGATAGAAATGGAGCTGTTGAAATATTCCCCCTCCCCCCCCCCCCCCCCTCACCCTCCTCCACATCACTAGTATACTTTAA
>VZZY01024026.1:0-22254 GCA_013400335.1 Eurystomus gularis | reverse complement strand
CAGTTCCGGTGGGGGGGGCTGTTTTCGGGCAATTCGCCTTTGCTGTATCTGGGTGAGCTCACTCCCTCGCTGTTCTCTGTTATCAATCTTTTTTTTTGTATTGTTCCTTTATCACTGTTACTTCTGGGTTTCTTTGTTTTTATATGTTGTTTTCTTATATAAATATGTATATATTAAACCTTCCTTATCTCAACTCAAAAAGGCACTTTTAAACCTTTTTTTTTCTTTGTCCGCGACCCAAGGCAGAGGGAGGGGGCGGGGAGCCACGTGGCTGGGTCACCCTCTTACTAAACCAATACACCCACAAAAGCAGGACTCTGCTTCGGTCCCCACACTCCAGAGTTATACCCAAAAACAAATGTGAAGTTTTAACATCTGTAGACACCCATGAGCAAGGTCTGCAAGGAGAAAGTACCAGAAACACACAGTAGATACTGCAAAAGGAAGTGACAAGTGCTCACAGTTGGTGACTCTGTTGAGTGGCACTGAGGGGCCCGTCTGCTGGCCTGACAGGAAGTCACTATAGATATGCTGCCTTCTGTGAGCCAAGGCCTGAGGTGTTGCTGAGAGGGTGCCACAAATTGTCAAGAGCACAGACTACTATCCATTGCTACTTTTTCATGACACTGCAAGCTGGAACCTGGGCAGAATCAAGGAAGACTACAAAGCCCTGGGGGTGCAGTTGAAAAGTATTTGTGTCCAAGTTATCTTTTCTTCCATTTTACCAGTTAGGGGAACAGATGCAGCAAGATATAGACATATAATGCAAGTCAGCTTCTGGCTTTGAGGCTGGTGCCTTCATGAGGGTTTTGGCTTTTATGGCAATGGGACCTTCTTCAATGACTATAGCCCACTAGGGAAGGAAGCGATTCCACCTGTCTAGAAGAGGCAAGAGAATCTTTGGCAACAGGCTGGCCGGCTTAGTGAGGCTGGCTTTAAACTGAAGGATCAGAGGGTAGGGTCCACAGTGGCAACACTCACACCATTGCAACCAGCTGGGGAATAAGGTAGGCCAACGTGAGCAGTGACAAAAGTTTCTTAGCTGCCTCCCAAGATGATAACCAGAAAACCAACCACCTCAAGTGTATGTATACCAATGCATGCAGCCTGGGGATAAAACAAGAGGAACTGGAGCTTCACACCCAGTCAGAAAATTACACCACAGGAATAACTGAAATGTGGTGGGACAATTCACATGACTGGGGGATTGCTATGGATGGCTGTAGGCTGTTCAGTAAAGATAGGCAGGGAAGACGAGGTGGAGGAGTCATGTTAAGTCATGTTAAGAAGAACCTTGAACATGTAGAAGTCAATTATGCCAATTGTGGAAGCCCTATTAAATGCCTCTGGGTCAAGATCCAAAAGGTTGTCTCCAAGGGAGAGATGCTAGGAGAAAGGTTGGACTTGATGACCCTGGAGGTCCTTTCCAACCATAACGATTCTGTGATTCTGTGATTCTGTGATTCTGTGATTCTGTGAAGGGAGATCTTACAGCAGGCATCAGCTAGCAACCTCCAAACCAAGAAGATAAGGCCAATGAAGCAGTGTTTGTGTGATTTAGACAAGCTTCAGGTCAACAGAACCTGGGTCTTAAGTGTGACTTCAACTACCCAGACATTTATTGGAAGAGTAATATAGCAGCTCGCATGTCATCCATCAAATTCTTGGAATGCTTCCTCACACAAATGTTAGATGTTCCAACCAGGAATGAAGCACTACTGGACTTGCAACTCACACACCAAGAAAAACTGCTAGGTAGTATCTCTGTTAGTGATAGCCTTGGCTGTAGTGATCACAGCGTTGTGGAGTTCGGGATCCTGCTGAGCACACAGAAGGTTAGTATTAAGACAAAGATTTTAGATTTCAGAACAGCAAACTTCAGCTTGCTCAGAGCTTAGCTGGGAGGGACTCTGTGGGAAGCTTCCATGGAGGACAAAGGAGCTAGCGAGTTTTTCAAGAATGCTGTCCTGCAAGCACAAAACCAATTCATTCCCTTTTAAAAGTATGGGTAGTAGGTGGAGTAGGAGACCTCCTGGGGAAGACTGAGAGCTTCTGAGTCTGTTCAAAACCAAAAGAGATGAGTACTAGAAATGGAAAAGTGGCCAAATATCCACTGAGAACTACAAAAGCGTTGCCAGGTGTAGTGGTTTAAACCCTGGCGGGACCTGAGCACCACATGCAGCTGCCCCCACTCTGGGCAGGAATGGAAGAGCAAGGCAAATACGAACCCCAGAGATGAGATAAGGAGAATTTAATACGGCAATGCACAAGGAACAGTCACATCAACAACAACAACAGGCAGAGTGGATGGAATGCAAGCACCCTCCCCTGTCATTGAACCACTCGAAACCCACCATTCGCTGAGGGTATCAAATAGCCCAGCTGTGGCTCCTTCCCAACTCCTGCTGAAAATTAACCCCATTCCTGGCTGAACCAGGACACCAGGGTGTGCAGAGATGTACTTAGAAAAGCAAAAGCTCAGCTTGATTTGAAATTGGCTAGAGATACCAAAAACTACAAGAAAGCTTTCTTAGAATCACAGAATCATTTCCCTTCCCTTCTTTTCCCACAAAAATTATTTACATACAACCTGTCCTGAAGATGATTGGATTTACTTGCAATTTTATGAGTGTTACATGAGATCCCTCCCCAACCAAACACTTTGCTTTAATCAACACTGACTTTCATCATCACTAAGTCCTCTGAAGTTCGTCACAGTTTTATCTTTCCTGACTAGTTTCTGTGAGATAATATCACTTGCATATTTTTAAGTGCATTAAATTGAAAGCTATTACAATTTAAGTTTAAATACATTTGAAATTAAAGCATCTTTAACCAGGGAGTGGTATGCATAGCTGCTTCTCTTAGGAGGGAGATTAAGGCCTGACTTCTACTGATTCAAATTTTCAATCAATCGCTACCAAGAAAACACCATCAGCTGAAAACTTGTTTTCAGAAGCCCTATTTTCAAAGGCTAAAATGTCTTAGCAATTTCACAGTTATATAAAAATGACTTGTATTTTGTTTTGAACTGCTGAGAATATGA
This sequence comes from Eurystomus gularis, assembly GCA_013400335.1. NCBI lineage: Eukaryota > Metazoa > Chordata > Aves > Coraciiformes > Coraciidae > Eurystomus > Eurystomus gularis. The sequence continues at coordinate 19,208 of VZZY01024026.1, read as the reverse complement.
TCTTATTTTAGATCAAGTAAGATACTGCTTTAGTTGCAAACTGAACTATAACCTTCAGTAAACTCTAATCTTGACACTGTAACAAATGCAACAACAAAGCCACTTCTTCGTGTTGTTCTTCCTTATAGCTATGAGTAACTTCCTATATATTGAACACAAAGCTTAATATAATCTTGGTCATTCCTTTCCCTTTTAGGGTCTTTGTAAATTGTATTGCTTTAGGAAATCTAATACAGTGACTACTCCACCAAAGATATAACGGTGTGGGGAATACACATTTAGTGAAAATAACTGTTTAGTTGTAGGATTTTTATTTTTTCTGCCTCATGCATGTTATCATTTAAAAGTCATTGTTATCTAGCATATTTGAAATGTTTCAGCAGAGACACCAAGATTCCATTCAAAAGAAAAAGCTACTACAGACCTTAATTTTACTATTACGTCTTTTTCCCCAGAAAATTTGCTTTATTGCACTTGATTTTGTATTGAAAATATATGAACATTCCAACATGACTATTTAAATATTTTCTGTAGAAAAATGTGTTTTTAAAGCAGACTGGTAGCTCTTGGCAGAAAAGCTAATGGCTATTCTACACGTGGGACTCTGGGAAGGCAGACAGCAGTATTTACTTGTGGAATGAAGTAATCTTTTGCTTGGGATCATAAAGGTACCTAGAAATCTTGGCTTTTTTATTATTTTTTTTTTAAATTGGCATTGAATACATATGAAAGATGGCTTTTCTGTGATTCTGTTTTTTTTAACATAGAATATAGCTATGCATGGGAAGATTGCATAAGGACTACAAAACAAATGAAATATTGAAAATTGAGAAAAGGAAGAAGAATTATTTTAATCCAACTGTTGAAATGTGTGGTTTTGCTTTCAGCTATTTAATTCCAATAGCTAAAGAAAATTGAAAAAACATAACAAAACAAAAACACCCACAACAGAACAAAGGCAAGATCCAACATTTTAAAATCATGCATGAAGAAATGAGTATAAGTTACAGGAATTCTTTTAAATTGCAAAGTAGGCTACATGGAATCAATTGATTTAGCATAGTTAAGGAAATAACCTCAAAAGCTCAGCCAAAATGAGCATTTTTAGGCAAGATACTTTGTTTCATAAATATGAACCAGAGGCTGCAGTACAAACATGATGTTATTTGGAGAAACAAGATGACATTATTAGCATAGGATGCACATCACTGAGCAATGTTTTACATTTGTTTACATGACTGCATTTTGGCATGTTCACAGGAAATACTTCGCATATAAGATCTTGAGCTTATTGGCTCATTTAATTGAATCTGTCACAGACTTACTCAGAGCGACTGAAGACATTTCCTAGGTTCTGTAACGCAATATGGTGTAACAACACCCAGCTACTAACTTGGAAGTCTCCATTTTATGTTACATGGTCACAGCTTTGGTACATGCAAAGCACCATTTGCAACAAGCACATTACCTGCCTGATTATTTCATTAGTCAAATGCTATGTTACTGCATTAGCATAATTTTAAGCCTGGATCTTTATATTTCACAACAATTTTTAACCTACTCTGATTAAGATATTCCTGAATTCATAACAATTAATGATCCAGAACTGTAAGTGTGATGTTAGTTCAGAAGCCTGCTTTTAAATAGGTGTGGATAATCCCTTCTGGCTAGATACTCTAGTATACATACTGGTTTGTAAAATTATTTTCTTTAGGACTTAAGGGCTGCCATCATTGTAGAGAGGAGTAATGTCAAACTGTACCTTCATAATACTTATTATAGTCTGTGTTCAAATTTCAAAAGTGCTACATTTTTCTGAGCCTGACCGCTGTTTGTGGCCTGATAAAACTTATGGAACTCAACTGCAACAACACTCTTGTGGCTTTGTTTTTTTTCTACTGGCTTCTGAAAGGATGTATGTAGAGCAGTGCAAATATTATTTTTCATTCAGTGGTTACATCACTAGAATCACAACAAAATGCAGTGGTATGGGTAAAATCACAAGAGAAGATCATACAATATTAAACAATCACGATAATTTCTGACGAACCTGAAATCCTTCACTCTAGAAAAAAACAAATCGAAACTTAAAAATTTATTTCCCAAGTTACTGTTTAAAACAACTTAATTCTGATTTGTTCAAAATCAGTAGTTCGGACATTTTAATATTTTCATCACTCAAAAGTTTTTTTCAAGTAAAACATTTTCTAGTAAGCCACTGTTCAGTCCTCTTGGAATTATGGTTATTATTGAATTTGCTTTTAAAATAATTCATGTTATATATTTTAGCTATAAATAACAAAGATGGACATAGTCATCATATTAATAATGTGTTTACTCTCAGAACTGATTTATTATTAGTGCTGAAATAATTTACCCTAAAAAAAGAATTTGAAGCACAAGAAATTGTTTTCTATTTTTTTTCCCCTGCCATGAGTGTTGGCTTTTTAGTACTGATTTATTAATAAGGTAGATTCTGATACAAAGTTATACATGACTGGAACCCAGGTTCCACTTCTGTTTTCAGTAGTTTATTTGTAAACACTGAGTGAGTGGGATAAATTGGTCTGATGCTGATTGCTCTGTACTGAGTTCATTTTTGGTAATCATAACTGAATAAGAATAAGGTGTTCCAGCATCATTCCACTAAGTATAGTAGAAAACAATGTTTTCCTACTATTAATTGTAATACACAGGACAATAAACAAAATTACACTGATCAATAGCAACAGAAATATTTAGAAAACAAACTTATATTGTATTAATTCAGAATGTTAATCCTCTAACACACATCCCATACTTCTTCTGATTTACAATAGGTCTCTATTCAAGTACAACTCATTATTCTCATCAGGGATATCAAGATTGAAGGAAGCCTGGGCTGCAGTGATGATGCACTGTTGCAGTTCACAGTCCTAAGGCAAGGAGCATAGTCAGAACCCAGAATTTTAGGAAAGCAAACTTCCAGCTCTTCAAGGAGTTAGTCATTAGGACTCCCTGGGAAATGGTACTCAGAGATAAGGGAGAAGAATAGAGCTGGTAGATCTTTAAGGATGCTTTCCCTAGAGCACAAGAGCTCACAATCACCAGGTGTAAGAAATCAAGCAAGGAAGGGAAGAGACCAGCACGGCTGAGTCAAGACCTGCTGGTCAAGCTAAAAGGTAAGAAGGAACTGCACAGGCAGTTCAAGCAGGGACAGGCTCTGGTGAGAGCATAGGGACAATGCCTAGTTGTGTAGGGATGAGGTCAGGAAGGCCAGGGCACAGCTGGAGCTGAACTTGGCAAGGGATCCAAAGAGTAACAAGAAGGACTTCTACAGGTATGTTAATCAGAAAAGGAAGATTAAAGAAAGCATAACCCTCCTAATGAGCAAGAATGGTAAACTAGTAACAACAGACAAGGAGAAGGCTGATGTTCTCAACAACATTTTTGCCTCAGTCTTCACTGGCAACCTCTCTCCTCATACCTCCCAGGGTGAAGCACCACAAGATGGGGACCAGGAGAGACAAAGTCCTTCCCACTATAAGTGAAGACAAGGTTTGTGACCACCTGAACATACGTAACTCTATGGGAAGTGAATAAGATGCATCCCAGAATCCTGAGGGAGTTGGCTGATGCAGTTGCCAGGACACTCTCCATGATATTTGAGAAGTCATGGCAGTCAGAAGTCCCTGGTGAATGGAAGAAGGGAAACATTGCACCCATTTTTAAAAATGGTAGAAAGGAGGACACCAGGAACTACTGACCCGTCAGCCTCACCTCTGTGCCTGGCAAGATCATAGAACAGATCCTCTTAGAAGCTCTGATAAGGCACATGGAGGACAGGGAGGTAATTTGAGACAGCCAGCATGGCTCTACTATGGGCAAGTCCTGCCTGACCAACCTGGTCAGGCACTTCTACAATGGAGTGACTACAGCAATGGACAAGGGAAGAGCTACAGATGTCACCTATCTGGAGTTCTTCAAGACCATTGACATGGTCCCCCACAACTTTCTTCTATCTAAGTTGGAGATATATGGATTCAATGAGTGGACTGTTCGATGGATAAGGAATTGTCTGGATGGTTTAATCCAGAGGGTAGTGGTCAATGGATCGATGTCCAGATGGAGATGTGTGACAAATGTTATCCCTCACTGGTCTGTACTGGGACCCAATGCTGTTTGGTATCTTCATCAATGACATAGTGGGATTGAGTGCACCCTCAGCAGGTTTGCAGATCACACCAAGCTGAGTGGTGCTGTTGCCACACCAGAGGCAACAGCCTCTGGATGTTATCCAGAGGGACCTAGACAAGCTTGAGAAGTGGGCCCACGTGAACTTCATGAGGTTCAACCAGGCCAAGTGCAAGGTCCTACGTCTGGGTAAGGACAATCCTAGCTATCAATACAGGCTGGGGGATGATGTGATAGAGAGCAGCCCTGCAGAAAAGGACTTGGGGGTACTGGTGGACAAAAAGCTCAACATGAGCCAACAATGCACACTTGCAGCTCAGAAGGCCAATTGCATTCTGAGCTGCATGAAAAGAAGCGTGGCCAGCAGATTGAGAGAAGTGATTCTTCCCCTCTGCACTGGTGAGACCTCACCTGGAATACTGTGCTCTGGAACCCTCAACACAAGGACATAGACCTGGTGGAGTGGGTCCAGAGGAGGGCCCCAGTCAGAGGGCTGGAGCACCTTTCCTCCAAATTCAGGCTGGGAGATTGAAGTACAAGGAGTTGTCATGTTCACTGAAAAACAGGGTTTGCTTACTCTTGCTTACATTTGGTCTGAAAAGTTCTGATATTTTTATTTAATTGTATTCTCAGAACTTGAAATTCTAAGGAAAGTGCCCCACATACTGGCAAGTGCTCAGGGAATTTAAAGTTCACGTAGCTATCAGTATTCTTCTAACAAATTATTAATCAGAATTGACAGGAATGACAATTTATCTGGGCAGCTGCAGCAACCTGGGTGGGAGTGAGAAATGTCTGTGAAATTTCCCCAGATATCTTATGAAATGCATGCTATAGCAGCATGCTTCTCTGCCACTATGGAAAAGAGAACACTGCGTGTTCCTCTCTACTAAGGATAGTGGGAATGTAAGCTTATTCTTTTTTTGCATATCTTCAAACACTGAACAACCATAGGGCATCACTTATGAGTGAAGACTGTGTCTTTGAGATATGGGTGCAGAAATGATCTGACACACACTTCATGTCTTGATGCCTCTTCACGATTTTATCTTATCAGGAATCAGTGGTTGTCTTTCTCAGATCCATACTGATATCTGGAATGAATCTCCTGTCTCACAGTAGATCATTGATGGTAGATTCTGTAATGCTAGAGGCTGAAGCTAAGAACAGAGGCAGGCACAACAAGAGGAAATCTTTTTGCCATTCCTTCCCTTTCACTGTAAGATCTGTGATACCGTTGTCAGTTATTATAGTTCTACAGCTGAAGGAGAACATTACATTATCAGACTTTGGTGGATTTTTACATTCTCGTGCATGTAAAAGAGGAAGTCCGTATCTTCGCAGATTTGATGAGTCAGGCCACCTCAGCAAACTCCCTTAGGACCCAGGAGAACATACTTTCTTTTTAAGGTGAAGGCAAGATTAATTAAGACAAAACTAGTAGGAAAACTAGGATACAACTACTAGGATTATGCTGCAAGGAAAGTCCGATTTGAAATTCAGTACATACAGCTTTGATTCTTTCTTATTTCTACAAATTCCTTAAATTTTCTGAGGCAAAGCCTGTAGTATGTCTTTTGGTTTTCCAGAGGCAAACTTTGTTGCTCCCAAAACTCTGATAGCCTCATCTGAGTGTATAATCAAGTCAGAATTTTGAACCATAAAGATAAAGAAATCACTGCCCCTGAAGAAGGGGGGGTGGCATACATGGTCTGCTACAACAGAAATTAAAGAGTGCTAAAAAACATACCCTTAAACCCTTTTCAGTGGTAATGTTTCCCCCCTGTTGCTTTAACACAGTAAGAACTCAAATGACCACAATCTAAGTCAATTTTTAACATAACTTTAGATAATTATTATTGAAATACTCTAATCGGACTGAAATAATTTCAAATGAAGTTATTTTGCTCCAGAAAGCCTAGCACTTTGATTTAGCACTTTGATCTCAGTATTCATGTACACTCAAACCTTTACCTTAAAGTAATGGTGTAAAAGCAGCTTGACATATGTAGGTATACTGAGGGAATCTGCAGCTAGCAGGAAGAAGCATTTTCTCAAACTGTAAAACAAATACACAGGAATACCAGTGAGTGTTTTTCCTATACATTGGCACAAAGAAAAAGAAAAAAAAACAGTTACTGTCAGACAGATAAGACAACAACTTGCTATGGAGCACCATGTAAGAGCTCAGTTTCAGGCTATAGTTTCTCAGTCTGCTTGTGTGACTTGGAAAAAACTGCAAAAGTTCTGCATCTCGCTGGGATGTTTCCTACCCTGAGCCTTCACCTTGCACTTCTCCAGGGATGCTGCTGCCGCTTTCTGGCTTCCAAGGCCAAACGAAAAAACATCAGCTAATGCCATTCAGAATTCTCATTGTGTCCTTGCACTGTGCTCCTCAACACATCTGCTTCTGGCAATGTTTAATGCAGATAGCAGAACCCTGCTTGTAGTACAATCATTCGGGCCTCATACTGTCTAGTGCCCATGTATCTCACTCCTGTGAACCACTCATTAGCAAGCGAGACTCACTTTGATGGAACATATATGGTTGTCTTTATTTTTATTTTTTAACAAAAATACACAGAAAACAGACAAAACACATAACTGCATTTCTTAAAGTCAATACCCAGACCCCTGAATAAAGATTGGCAGATGCAATATGTTCTTTCAGTATGTGCTAGTAATTGGTCAGTAATTTACTGAAGAAGGACATTAAACCACAGCATCTTTGTTGTTAAGCCACATTTAACCATTATGAAGACTCTTGTGGAGTGGGTCACTTTTAAAAGATTACTCACACTCCGTAGACACATACACACTCTTCCATTTGACAGGGTTATTAACAGATAATTAACAGTTTCTTTTTGTCTGGGCTTCTGCTGGCATTTTAGCAAATCTGCACAAACTGGTACAAGGTATATTTAGTTGTCATTCATTCTCACCTTTTTATATTTGTGGACAGACTTCCTATAAATAACACTTACCAAACAGGGGTACTTAGTTGTTGAGTAATTATTTTGACACGAAAGTGAGACAGACCAGAAAAAAAATGGGGATAGTAAACATAGCCAAGACAAAAGAACAGGAAATTGCTCTCCAGCTGCTGTAATAGACTACTGCATGGATATTAGCCCATCAGGAACAATGTTTCCCTTGCATTACCATCTACTACTGGGCATAATTGCTTAATACTTCATTAAATTCTGCATTTCAGGACATGGGAATATTGGTATTTCTGATGCACCAGGGAACTCTGTTGGCCATAGCCTATCATTAACTATGGAGAGCAAAGGGCCATTTCATGACCTTTGGCTCTTACCTGGGAATCTTTCTGAATAAACTAAATAATGTAATATGCATGTGTGGAGGCTTAATAAACACTTCCAGGAAGCTCTGTGTTGCTCATTTCAGTATTAATCACATCTATTTGTATCCTGTAAGTTCCTTAACCATTAATACAAGAAGATATGAAGCTATCTGAAATCCTCTCTACCCTACTTTCTTGAGAAAAACACAATATGCCTTGGAGTTTAACAACTTATCCTGGTGTATATTATAAATATACAGGATATTTATTTATGTGTTGGTCTTCATGCTACTGCCTCCAGTGATTGTCACCTCAGGACATTCAACAACTATGCTAGTGATACTGTAGATAATAAGACTGAAGTGCTAGAGCCTGAGCAATAGTCCCTGAATTAAAGTTGACATATGGATGAATCTCACAACTGGACAGTGTAACTGAAACCAGTAGACAATTTTTCTCTGCTGGGAAATTAGCTGGTTAGCTGTGAGAATGGACACATGATTTAGGATTGAAGCAGATAGAGCTGCCTCCTCCTCTTTGAATTTCTTCCCAGGCTTGGCCTTCCCAATAAGGAGGAAAAATAGCAGGTGTCCCGCTTTTGAAGTTATTTTTGAGGATTGCCTATGCAACCTGAGTTGTTTATACAACAGTATAAAAGCTGATCCCGCTTACAGCGAACTACGGAAGCCAACCTGCAGGTGGACGCACCACGCAGAGTGCTGGAAAGGACATAGGTAATGGATTTGATTGTCTATCCCTTTGGTATCTGCCGCAGTTTAGTCATGTATTTCTGTGGAATGTATCGCATTTTGCTGGTGCACCTCTCTGGCATTTGCCAAGGTGGTCTGTGCATGGCTCTGGTGGTATTCAGGGTATGGTTGGTTTCTCCCTTGGTTGTTAAGTTTGCTTCTTGGTTCCTTTTTCCTTCTGTTATTGCATTTGTGGTTCGGTTTGTTTTCTCTTTTGTTATATCACCCCCAGTGAGTGGGTTTATTTCTTCTGTTGCTGTCTATGTTATACCATTCCTGCATGCCATGGAGATAGATAATAAAATCTACATCTGTTTATGCATCTGTCTTCTGCTGATGGTCACATTCTTTATGCTGAGCCAGGTAATTGGCAAAACAAGGACTTCCTAAAGACTGCCCAAAGCCACCCAGGAGCCTTGAAATACGGAATTATAGAATGTTTTGGGTTGGAAGAAACCTTTAAATGTAATCTAGTCCAACCTCCCTGTAGTGAGCAGGGACATCTTTAACTAGATCACATTGCTCAGAGCTCCATCCAACCTGACTTTGAATGTTTTCCGGGCTGGGGTGTCTATAACCTCTCTGCGTAACCTGTTCCATTGTAATTAGCAGGATGAAATGAGCACTGAAGTAATTGAGAAGCCTATACATAATTCTCAGTTTAAGGCCGACATATTTTGCACTCTAAAATTCATATAATGTAGAAATGCACCACAAGAGCCTCATAGAAAATTATGGCAAACAAGTAATATTTACTGAATACCCTAAGCAACACATAGTACTGGTAGAATGTATTCACATTATTTTAGAGCTTTATTTGGCCACATACAGAGTCAATCAAACAATCTAGAAGCATTTTCCACATACATAATGTAGAAAGTAGCAGCACTGTATAATGACCCTGAGATGTACTACTGCATACGTGTTAACAACCTAATTCAAATCTGAAAGAATATTGGAAAAGTCTAGATACAGAAGTACATTTAGCCTCCACAACCACATACACACAGGAAGCAGAGCAGGATCAAAAAACCATCACCCAAATAATAAATGCTTTAATGAATATACAATCCCTTAGAGAACAAGTTTTCTGCAGCCCATTCTACTCACTATCATTTTGCATTGATTATTTGCCTCATTGAGAGTCGAAGCTCAGCCTACGTCTGGAAAAGCAAAAGCAGTAACAAAAATATGCAGTGAAACTAAATGTTGTCTGCATCTTTATGAAACTAGAGCCCCCAAGGCCTCAAAATTTCACCCACAATCAAGTACAATAATGCAAAACTTATTCAGAAATATCTGAATACCGGTCAGCCTTTGCCTTGCACCACTACAACAGAAGACGGGGCCTCCACTGATACACTCTCCCACACTCAGTATCTTGGCTGACTGCATACAGTTAAGGCCAGAAATAATAGCCTGCATCTGCTTCCAAAAGGTAGACTATACCTCTGGGCACAGCCCTAAGCAAAGGTTGGTGTTTAACCTTCATTATGGGAGTGGGAGTCACGGCGGGACTATGTCCCAGAGACACACCTCATGAGCAAAACATACACATCATTTCCTCATTGCTTCAAGGCTATAATAATTTACTAATCAGCAGTGTTGGCCAGCATCTTGGGACATGTCTGATGTAAGGCTTAGACTGTTTCTTCTCCATGGTTTCTGCCTGCCTCCATTCTATGAGGTGGGTGTGGATGTTAACATGGAAGGTCGCCTGCACAGAGAAAGGAAATAAAGTGTGTGTGAGAGGGTCTTTCTTCCCTCATTCTTTTTGTAAGTGCCTAGTCCAGGTAACTCACTGGAGAACTGAATCTCTGACTGAATTTACATAGAAATTCTGGCCTCCACAAGTCCTATCACTTTCCTTTTGATGCTTAGTTCATCTTTTGTATATGAATTAGATTGACTGCTTCTTTCTACTTAATTTTTTTATCTAGCTGTAGGCAAAGGAATAGAAGGCAGTATTTACTGATGGAAAAGGGTGACCAAACAAGGTCTGGAGGGAAGAAAAGCATATTTATTATCTTTGTTTGAGTTATTTCATACAAATAACCTTAAAATCTAGACTTTATATGCTGGACTTTATTTTAATTATATATAAAAATTTTGCAAAATCCTGGGAAAATATAATTATTGAAAAATAACAGAGAAAGGTTATAAAATGCTGCAGACTCCAAAAAAACATGTTAAATAGTTTGAATCCTAACATTCTTGCTTTAAATAAGAATTTTTTTATACTTAGCCAGAGTAGCGTCTAGAAATTAGCTTTCCCTATAGTTTTTGTTCATTTGCTTCCTTGCTTGGTTTTTACTTTGAAAGTAACCAACACATAAAAATTATTCTGGACAAAGAGTGCAATGATGAAACAATTGCTTCAATTTTACAAAAAAAAAAGGAAGTCTATGTGCTTCACGTTCTTTTTCTGTTAAATGTGAAGTACTTTGCCTTCATCATATTTTTTTTAATTTCTAATAGTCCACAAGCATTACTATCTTCAAGGTTACGGATTAAATTTATTTGAAGGAGTGAAAGCAGAACTATGATTTCTATTCTGTGCTCTGGACCAGATTGGATGAAGATTTAAGGCAACAAGCTTCACGGGTAAACAACTATCTCCTGGAAGAAAAAGCTGACTTTAGGCTCCCTCTCTATCCCATTTTTGCTGATTGACAGGGTCAAACTAAGCAGAAGAACTGGTTTCTCTGGCTTTTTTCTACTACAGCAAATTTTGTTGGAACTCAACATCTGCCACTAGTTTTAGACTTTCTCATTCCCCTGAACTGCCCTCTATACTAATTCTGATCTCAGCCCCTTTATGGACTTGCAGAACATGTTCCTGAAGAAAGTCTGGCCCAAATAAAATGGGATTCAAGATTCTCATTCCTTCTAGGCTTCACTCCAGCATCAGATTATGTCTAAGGAACATATTTGAACCCCAACTAGTGTCTGAAATTTTTGTATACTGATCTTGTCACATCTATGTGTAGGTCCCTTCAAGATGTTGACTCATTTTTAAATTACACATACGGCATTAGGCCTTCCTTGTTCTTTTTACTGATACTTTTGTTTCTTCTGATCTTACACAGTCTTTTGATGCTTTAAAATAGCTAATGATCTAAGTAAGGAAGTGTGGATATGAAATGTAAAGTACAATGTGGCACAATGTTTTAAAGCTTTGACCTTATACACAGGAAAATACATGATCTGATATTATAATTTAATTTTCTTCTAAATCTGTAAAAGGAATAGCAGAAGTAAACTAACTGAAATGAATAAAAGCTGACATTGCTTTGTTACCTATATATATATAAAACCTTATAGTGACCTTCCAGTACCTGAAGGAGGCCTACAAGAAAGTTGGAGAGGGACTGTTTACAAGGGCCTGTAGCAACAGGATGAGGGGCAATGGTTTTAAACTAGAGAAAGGTAGATTTCTATTAGACATTAGGATGAAGTTCTTTACTATGAGGGTGGTGGAACACTGGAACAGGTTTCCCAGAGAGGTGGTGAAGGCCCCGTCCCTGGAGACGTTCAAGGCTAGGCTTCATGGGGCTCTGAGCAACCTGATATAGTTAGAGATGTCCCTGCTGACTGCAGAGGATTTGGATGAGATGACCTAGGAAGGTCCCTTCCAACTGAATGCATTTTATGATTCTATGTATGTATGTATATATTTGTACCAATAAAAATACATATTTGAGACTAATTGAAACTACTGTCCCGTGTATTGTACTTACTTAATGGCAAGTGGATAAGTAGTACAATTATGGCATTGCAATAGTCAAGAGAGTGAACAGTAGCCAATAGGTGAGGACAGGCTTTATAATTAGGTAATTTAGGACACTTTGATTATTGTTTCTTTTTTTTCTATTGATCTCCATTGACAAAAATAGAGGAAGGACACCTTTTGTTATTGATTTTCAAGAGTTTACCAACTCAGCTGAAGTAGGAGATCTTATGAGCCTGGTCATTCATGGAGTAGGACCATTCTTGACAAATGCATCTTCAGTCGAATGAGTTCTGAAACTTTTGAATTTCTAAAGCAAAACATAGTGACATGACCCCTTTCTGAAAGCAAAATGTACATAACACTTCCAGCAATGGAGCATCCACAACTTCTCTGGGCAACCTGTTCCAGTGCCTCATCATCTTTCTTGCTTATATCTAATCTAAATCTACCCTCTTACAGTTTGAAGCCATTACCTCTTGTCCTATCACTACATGCCTTTGTAAAATGTCCCTCTCCAGCTTTCCTGCAGGCCCATTTTAGGTACTGGAAGGTCGCTATAAGGTCTCCCTGGAGCCTTCTCTTCTCCAGGCTGAACAACCCCAACTCTCTCAGCGTGTCTTCGTAGGAGAGGTGCTCTTAACTTCTGATCATCTTCATGTCCCACCCCTGGACTCACTCATAGTATCTTAATTATGTAATATTGTATCAGTGACCAGAAAAAGTGCAAGATACTCTGTATCTTGGTTTCCAGTTCTGTTCCATACCAAAAGCACAGCTGGATGAGTGAGATGTTATACTTGTGTTCCTGTAAGCTCCTTTCCCCATACTAGACTATGGCAGGAAGTAATATATTAAGCTTTGCCTGGTCTGATAGCACACAATGGACTGGTAACCTTAAAACCAAGATTCTTCCATTACACAAATAATAAGATTGCTCTTGAAACCACAAAAAAAGACAGCATTTCCTTTATTCTTTGGCCATCTTGAGACGAGCAGACATCAAAATCCAATCTACAGATACCTGAAGTAAATACTTTTGAATAATAAGTAAAATTCAACATTGAGTGTTCTGAATTGATATAATTTAGTGCTTTGGGAAAGTACATATAGATATCTTATAATATACTATAAAAATGGTTTTGACTAGAAGCAGTTAGGACAGAGGGAGAAAAAAACTGAATAAAATTATAAATACCAGTTTGCATTTTATGCTGAACATATGTATTAGGCTGTCTGAAACAATTAACATACTGTAATATTGACATTTGTCACATTGGAGGGAAGCTTGTTGCCTCCATGAAGGACTATGCTTGAGAAGCAATGGGATGGCAAATTAAGGTGCTAATAAAGGAAGCAGTTTCTGGCAGGCAAGAGATCTTAGGCTAATCTAAGATACTGAGAATCTAGGCTCACGCTGAAAGTAAACCAGACTAGAATAAGGTGCATCTCAAATATCTAAGTGTTTTAAAGATAAGATGACTTTTAAAAAATCTTTGCTAAATTTCTATTTCTGACTTTGCAGCCATGTTGTCCCTGAAGTGATTAACCTAGAAGCTTGGGAATTTGACCTGTAATTCCATTGATGGAAACAGCAGTGCTCTATATAGTCCTGGCTGGCTATCTATCCTATCAGGACACAAGTATCAGAACAGTACACGGTAAGACTTGGTCAGGCTTGAACAGATCTGTCCAGCATAGTTCAACCTAAATTTACATCTCTCTGTAACATCTGCCTCCTCTTCCCCATCTGCTAGTGATTTTTCTAAAGTGAGGCCAAATGTCCCTGTGTTCTTCTTGGCTCATCTGTCACCATTTGGATCTCTCAAATGTACAGGACAATGTACTCTGAATTAAACTTTATTTTATGAGCTCATTAGGAAAGAAAACTAACAAACATAACAAACAAGGGGTCAATCCCCTTTGTACAGACTAGTCTACATGTGAATTCACTAATGCAAGGATTATGGCTGCAGGAGACCACAAACTCTAGGTGATAGTGGCTATAATGACCTTTAGCCATTTCTGGCTACCATATCCTGCCTACGTATTGCCCTTGCTTTGACCTAATGGCACTGCTCCTACCATACATCAGGCTGTAGCATGAGCTGGCTTAGCCAAAATCTGAGCAGGAGTTGAGTGAACAGTCACACTCATCTTAGATTTCTCTCTGCTGGCAATGGTAGAGCTGCTCAAAGGAAAGTCTACATGGCTTCTCTACTTAAGACCTGCAAATGATTTGTGAACAACAAAAAATTAAAAATAAAATTAAAAGAAAGTTCTGGAGATCATTTTTAGAAACAGAACTTCAGCAGATATTCTTCCTTTTTTCTGACAAACTGTATTTACTCTTTAGCATATTCAAGCATATTCTGTACTAGTGTGACTGAATTTTGAATTGAAATTGTTTGAGAGCAAAGAATTTGTCATCTTAAATTTGTCTAACAATTTTAACACTTATTTCAAGTTTCTTTAGAATCATAGTTTAGCAATACGTAGCTTGAGTCACTTAATTCATACCTTTTTTCATTAGCAATTGGTGTCTATGAATGTAATACTTACATTCCTGTAATGTAGAAGATAATATAGGACTGTAAGCAAAATACTTCAAGAGTTAAATGTAACTTTCCTCCAGAAGAAGAGCTACATTCTAATGGTACCTGTTCTTATTAATCACTGTGAGCCATTCTGCAAATGACTGTATTTTATAATTTCTCAGGCACACAAGTTAAAGAAATGAGAAATATCTATTAGAACATGCTTTTTATTGATATAATCCTTGTGTCTGCAGAACACTGTATTTGCAGTCTACTTATATAGCAAAATATGGTTTCATATTACAGTGAGCCAAATTAATAATTTTTCATCACTCAAAAGGAGAGATTCCACTTTCTTTTTCCTCAGTCTTCCTTTCCTAATCAAGCACTTTTTTCACTTTCTGTTAACTTTGGAACTTGTTTGCTTGCCCTGTGGGCTTATTCAAGATAAATACACACATATTTTTCCTTGGTTAGTGAATTGAGTCAGCCTACCATGTAATCAAAGGAGTATTGGCAAAAGCTGGGGAGAGGGAACTACACTACTGAGAGCAGAGACAGAGGTCTCAGCTGCAATGTGACACAAATACACTCTCTCCATGAAAGCTTATTATTACTGAACTTATTATTTTAGGAAAAGCTTGTTACTGGATTAAGGCAGTGTGTTGTTAATTCATTTTACTATTACACATCATGGCTACACAATTTTTGCATTCAAAAAATCTTGTGTAGTGTTGGAATAGCATAAACTTTGCTTAGTTTTCCTTTAAAACAAATGCTTAAAGCATGCAAATCAATCCTTGGCAGTTTATTTTGTAATGTACATCAGATAATCTTGGACCATATTGGTAATTTTTTCCTTAAAAGTGGGGAAAAAATTGCTAATTTTTGTGCTCAGTATAAAGAGCTTAGGTGGGGAAAATAAGAGGGAAAGAGGTTTTATTGTTAAGGGGAGATCACTATCAAAGTAAATATTTAATATAGAGAAACACAGTTAAACATAACCATCAAAGCACCCAATGTCTCCATTGGCTTTTAAAATATATATGCGCTTAAAATATGACAGAAAGATATTAAGTAATGTGTCTCCTCAAGTACCGATAGGAAAATTTTCAGAAAGAAGCAAATGGGCTAAATGGGCTAAAATGCCTCTATTACCTTTCATCAGGTGACTCCTTAAAGCCTAAGTATCACTTAGTCTGTAAGGGCTTGGAGGTCAAGGTCAACCCTTGATATCTCTTAAGTGCTATATATAGTCCGAGTATAGCACAACTACCATACTGTTTTCAGGGCAAAGAGCAGAGAACAGACCTGTGCTGAACACTGAGGAGATAAAAGGTTGCACCCTTAATAAAATTAAGGTAGGCTCTGCCCTTTCCAGGGTTGTGATAGCTGACTTAATGTTGTTTGTGGGGAAAAAAGAATAATTACTAATTTATCAGCAGTTAAATGAAGAAGCGTGATTCTTTTCAGATGCATTCCAGGAAACATTTGAATTCATATGTGAAATTACAAGCAGACTTGGATTACTTAGGAAAGTTTTAACCTTTTATCCCGTATCTGTCTGCTATATAGGCTCAATAAAACAAGATTATACCATACATCAGCACTGCAGCATAGAATACCTCTATGCAGCACAGGGCACGGACTTATCAAGATACTTATGCTAATTCAAAACTAACTAGCTAAGGGGTCAGCATTATGGCCACCTCAGTGTAGACAAAGCTCTATTGCTGTGCCATTATTCTTACTGAGAAGCAGGATATATTATTGAGTGGAGTCTGAGCTGATGTAATTATACTGCTTTGGGAATCAAGGCTAGTATCTCCGTATGGCATTGATCTGCCTTATGTAGACATACCAGTTTAATCAGAACTAGCTCCAGGTTTTCTACGTAAAGCTGCACTTTGTGATGGCATTGAACAGAAGAATATGCGTTACAATCAAAGTAAGATTCCATTATATTGCACCATTATCTGGATGAGTCTATCTGAAACAATGAACCATTTATTAAGCATGCAATGGAAAATATAATGTTGCAAGTTTATCCCCGCTTGCTGTTTTAAGCACTATAACCCAAATACTTAAAATAGTCTTGAAGGATTCAGAGACTCAGTAGATGTGAGAGAGCTCAGGTAGCACGTGTGTGTTGGGCACATCCAGCTATTCAGTCAGCACCAACCTACTCATAATTGAGATAAAGCAGGTAAGTGGATGGGCATAGCATTTCAAAGGAATTCTCACAGTCCACTAAATCAGCACATTACTTGATTTTGTTGAAGTACATGAACCAATGGAAACACAAGAAATACATAACATAATCACAAAACTGTTAAGCAGAGAAGCAAAGGTGAAACTCAAGTCAAAACAGTGATTTTAAAGTAGCCTCCCTACCATTAAAACTGACAGAACTGTTGAGTAAAATCTGAGAAAGGGACTTGCTGCTCACTGGGAGAAACTTGGGACCATTCATAGAGTATCTATGAAGGATATTTCTCTGAGTGGAACTGAACAGAAATCTTGATAATTCCTGTTGCACAAAGAGCCTTCTTCTGGATGATACAGCATGCAAAACTCACAGAAAGTTCAAACAGAGATACTGTTATTCTTTTTACTGCTTATTTAACATACTGTATATTAGCAGGTATTCACACTAAGAACATTCAGAGATATATGCACAAAACAGTCAGCTAACCCAAACACCTATTTTGTTCCTTTACAGAATGCATTATCCTGCAAAGATCTACTGTATGGACTTTCAGCTCTACTAAATTCCAGTTTGGCCATCAACATCATCATGTTCAGATGTGTAAAGCGACCTGTAGGTTTTTAACCAGCAGATAACAGAATATTTTAATGTGGAATCACTAGGTTGATACAGGATTACATCCCTTCACTGCTGTTTGGCATTTCTGCAGACTTGATAATGAAGAATTTAACAAACAGAAACACCAACAGAGTACCTATGTGCAAAACCACAGAAGACCTGGATTTTGGGTCTACCAAGAATTCTTATGAAATACTACAAACAAGGAAAAATAACCTGGCAGAGATAACAGACCAGATTTAAAATCAGTTGACATAGTTAAACTCCCATAATGTCATGTCTAAAAGGAAAAGCATCAACAAAGGAAACAGGTTTCCCAGCCACTACAACACAGACAGAACTCAAGTAGGTAGCACATCAGGCTTAAGAAACCCACTAGCTGCATTTACTAAGTTATTTTTTTAAGCAGCAAAAAGAATGTATATTATGTTAATTATATTGTATTATACTTTAAGTAATGTCTCTCAGAAGGATGCTTTTATCTCATAATTAAACTGAACTACAAGCAAAAGACATGGGTCACCCTTACGCTTTATCTGTCCAGCTAATGTCTTTGGATTTTACTAGAAAATACATGAGTTACCTTATAGTGAAGAACTAATGGTTTAGAAAGTCTTTAAGATCACCTTCCATTTTCCTAGACAAATTGCATAGTACTATTCATTAACACCAGAATGAAAAAGATTAAAGTTCTGTTTCATGAGTGGTGTTCTAGCACTACACATATGACTACTTGCAATAACTATTTTTTAAAAATGAACAAATGTTTTCTTGCAAGTTTTTGTATATATTATAACTTATAAATGTTCTTTTTTCAATGTTAAGCTCTTTTGAATTCCTATTAATCATCTGTACACATCACATCATCAACTTATAGCTGAATTCACATTGTAACATATTGGAATTTACAATCAAATAAAAAATCAAAATAATAAAAATATATGTGATCTATAAACAATCTAGGCATTTGAGTGATACATTTCTGTCTCTACCTATGCCTGTATTTTATTTAACATAAACTACAAAGTCCCTGGGATAGAGTGTCTGTGACTGCCAGGTCAGATGAGGATATTTAGACTCTGGGATTTCACAAAATAAGAAGCTGAACAATACTCTTACTTAGATTTTATGTGAAATTCTGTAATGGGCTGTGGAAAATTGCCTTAATCATAATTATTTGAAAATCAAGATAAAATGAGATTAGGTGGATTGCCTAAACTCACTAACCTAAAAACTGACCTGAGACTGAATCTGTCCTGCTCCCTAGCCCAGTCACTGCATGTGGAACTACAAGACTTAAGGAAGGATGGCTGTAATAAGCTTGTGTCTATAGTCTTGCAGTTATGTGCTGCCAATGAGGAAAGCATATTTCTGCCAATTTAACTTAATGCAGAACATGTGACAGGATACCATGTGACCAGATGGAAAGACTGAAACCACATTCCTCCACCATTAGTATGAACCTTGGGAAAGCTAGCTAAAGGTGTTTTGGTAAATTTGTATCAGCTGAAAAGCTGTGTCTAAAAAAGGAAATTGGTTTTACCTTGTCTGAAAAAAATGCAACACTTCAGCCAGATTTAAAAGCTAGATGCCTTTGAAGCCTGACTTAAAGTATCAAAGCAGAGTTACGCTCTTACAGTACACACAACTAGGAAAAGCTAAATTGTCTGTTAAGTGACCTAGTGACAGCAGAACTGTGGGACCTCTAACAATTCCAAAAGATAAGAAGAGTTTTTTAAAAAACACCATTGTTCTCAGTTTGCATGAAGTAAACACAAAAATAAAGGTCTGTAAACACTGAGAAAGGATTTCCCGCAAGTTAGGTGGGGTATTCAAAGCTTGTAACTGCATCAAATAGAGCCAAAAATGCAAGAATACTAGGAAC
>VZZY01024023.1:0-115579 GCA_013400335.1 Eurystomus gularis | reverse complement strand
AAAAAAATATACATTTAAATATACATAGAAATATATATATTAAAAAGCAGGTCGATCCAATTAACCTAATGCTGTTGGCTTAAAATGTTTATTTTTATGCAAAACCTGTGGATTATTGTTTTTTTAAAATAATTGACAAGAATCTAAGTACCAGAGCTGTGATTTTTTTTTTTTTTTTTTTTTTTTTTTCAAGTATTTTTTTTATAACGTTTTNCTAGAGCATTTAGAAAGCTGTGCTGATACCTAATTTATTGTGGTTTGTTTTTTTTTTTTTTGCTGTTACTGTTGTCTTCTGCTGTGTGTGAACCAGATGACTATCCCAACAAAGATCCTCCTAAGGCCTTTTCATTTTATTGAGCTTGCAAAGCAACTATCCAGTACTGTATTGTCCCTGCAGAAGTGGTGACACTCTGCAAAAAAAAGGGATGTTGTCTTCAGGTCATGTGAGTGATGCTCAAATATCGCTGGTGGGGAGGATGTGGCGTCTCTCCATTCGCTTCCCCTCACCCCCAAAATCCCAAAGCCCCTTGCAGAGAGCAGGGAGGGTGGGTTACCTGGGTCTTGCATTGCTCGCTAGCAAGTGGTGTCGGCACATCTCAGATTCTGAAAATGCAGGATCGGACCCACGCTTTTTAAATTGCCTTATCTTGAGAGTATGGTGGCATAGCAGGAAGCTTGTCGATGGCAGTGTTTTTTGGAGCCAGGAGATTTCTTGCCTCCTGGGTCATGATCAACCCATCGTAAACCAGCCACAACTCCTCCCATTTTCAGTATTTTTACGTCTGCTGAATTCCTCGATATTCTGGTCAGTATTACTTGGTGAAATGACCTTCCTGTTTTCTTTGGCGTAGGGCTGATTCAAATGGAAGCAGGGGCAGCAAAGTCCCAAGTAGGCTGTGCCCACAGTGGTTTTTCAGTTTGCGGGCTGAACTGAAAAATCTGGGGGGGAAAAGTTGTAAGGGTTACCTGAGACAATTTCCCCCCCCATTTTCTCAGTGGAATGAAGAAGGGAAAAATCAAAACTTAAAAAAAAAATCCTTTCAAACCAAAATGAAGCATTCATTCGTAGGGTTGCTTTTTCACTTTAAAAAAAAAAACGTTATGACTTGGGCTGTAACAAGTTGCTTTGAGGCAAAAAATGTGAAACCTGTTTTGAAAATGCTGAAAGAAAATGTTTTCATGTTAATAGTTTTTTGCCTTTGCCGCCTTTTCTTCATCGGATTGTTTCAGTTAACCCTAAACTGTATTTTTTGGTGAATACATTAAGCACTGAAGAGAACCCAGAGAAGCTCATTGCCCAGTTCTGCTCCACTGACAGGGACACTGGACACTTTTCAGGGATTATCTGGTATCTGGCCCAGCAAAGCTGCTGTTTCCCCATCTAATCAGCTTCCACTTGATTTTTACTGGGTGAACAATAAAAGCATCTCTCATCCCGTGACATTGACTGGTTTTGTAGCCTGGTTTAGAAAGACATTCTTGCTCTGTCGGTCTCTGTTTGGTCACAGATTTATGATGCTACTCCAGGTTGAGCCTAATCCCTCTGCGCAGTGGGAATTTTCATTTGCCCAACTGATAAGAAAAAGATAAGGCATTTTTCCCCCCTTATACTATCTTAGGTGTCAGTAATGTATCTTTACTAGATAGAATTAGGGAAAGGTCCCAGGGTAAAGATGAACGCGTTGTTCCAGGCAAGAGTCCTGCATAGTCTGTGCTGCTTTCCGTGGGCATTCCTCAACTGCTTTTACCACCTTTGTGTTCCTTGGCTGTGAAGGTGATGCAGTAAAAGGGATTGTGCAGGCTTCATTCCAGCTGCCCGCAGCTAGTCCTGCTTTGTGATCTGATTGCCACAATCCTTGAAGCTTTGTTCCCAGTTGCAGAGCCCCTTCCTGTCCAACTACCCAAAGGCCGTGGCCATGGAAAACACCCTTAAGTCAAAGGGGTCACTCTTTTATGACCTGGAGCACTTGTGAGGACTCCATATTCCGCCTGGAATTGGGGTGTTACCTCAGTTAAGGTTTTTGCAACAGCCTCTTGAAGGGAAAAGGCCCGAGGCTAGGGAGATGCTGGGGGAGGATGGAGGGATGATAGGTTACCACTTTCATTATGGGCTGATGCACTGACAGCCTCACCTGTCAGTTCCAGGGAGGTCCAGAACCTCTTCATTTAAGGCTGAGAACAAAATGCGAGTGGTCAAGATGTGCATGGTCAACACAACGGGTGTCTCTCTCCTGCAAAGGACACCAGGTCCCTCCTTCCTGCTCTGTGCCAGACAGATTGAATGCTCTCTGCCACTCTTGTGGAAGTTTTGGATGCTGTGCAGTCCATACCCCAAAAGAGTGAATGTCTTTTGCTGGAGGATGCAGAGGTGAGTCTTTCAGCCCTTCCAAGGAAGAGTTACTCATCTTACATAGACAAAGCCCATGTGCTCTACCACAGTAGCCTCTGATTTCAGTAGCCTCTGTGTCTTTCAGCATCTGGCCCCACTCTCCAGCTCCTTCAGCTTCCCAGGCTCTCCCACGCTCCTTGAGGATGATGGTAGCACAGGGCACTTCCCACCAGCCTAAAGTGCAAACCTAGAAGAGGCACTAAGGTGTCCATCAGCAAATCCTACACAGTGCAGCTTGATAATGCTGATAATCAGATAAACACCAGCTTTTCTTCTCTGGGCTGCCAGAAGGAAGCTATTCCTTGCCACACAGGTACCATCACACCTGGCACTGGTGCAGACAACTCTCTGCTTGCACGACCTGGTTTAGACATTTCTGAGTCAGGACACTCCTGATGGAAAGTGGTCCTGGTGATGCTCAGAGCTGGGTTGTGCCACCATCCCTGCGAAGCTTGGGGTCTGTAGCTGATGCATGGGGGCTGAGAATTAGAAAGCCATTTCAGAAATTTTATTTAGGAAGCTAAATGGAGAAGCTGCAGCTGGGAAGACTGGTCTGTAGAAACTCATTCTTTGACGTGTCCTATGGCTAGAACTCCTCACCTGTTTTTACCGTGTGTTCTGCTAATCCTGTCCCTAGTCTGCATTTCACATAGATGGTCCCTACTTGAAACTTGCCAGATGCAGTCCTGGGCTTGTTGCTTCTCTTTAACTGAATCAAATGGCAATGACTTTGGCAATGTGTTGGCAATTGCTTTTCCTTCTGTTGATTCAGTCTCTGAGTTTCACCACAATGACCTGAGAAATGTTTGGGTTTTGAGTGGGTTTAAAAAAATTATTTTAATTTTCATTTTGTTTAAACAAACTGAACAATTCCCATTGTATTCAGAGCTGTGACGCCCAGTGACACGTACTAGATGGATTTGTCCCGTTTTGTTTCTTGGCAATGTTCAGAAATATAATTTGTGTCATCCTAAATCCTGCCTCAGTTTCTCTCTCACGTTTCCCCCGCCTTTATTTAAGAAGCAGAAACAACTCCGGACTTTTCTCCTCAAAGAGGTGAGTCGCTTCAAAGAGTCCTGGTCAGCCCATTACCATTAACACTGGGACTTCTTACAAGTAGTAATGGTCCTTCCCTGAGTGTGTACAACAGCAGAATAAACTCTTCGAGCAGCCAGCTCTGTTCTGGTGTGTTGTGAGAACCCGACACCAAACAAATGCAATGTATGGAAGGATTTGAGACTTTTCCTTTGAAGAACTACTAACTCCAAGGTGATGTGAACTTCATCCTCTAAGGCAAGTTTGTTGCTGGGAGTATGACACTGTATGGGCACCCTACCACCTCTGGCCAGACATCTCCCAGCTCCCTTTGGCCTGGTGGCACCCCTGTGTGAGCTCTTGGTTTCCAGGCTGGCTTTGTGGTCTGCTCTTTAATGGGGCATTTTCTCTACCTGTGGAAAGGGGCTGCTTCTGCCCTTCAACTAGAGTGATTTGGGAACCTGTGAGGGACAGGATTAGAGGGATTCACGGTTCATAGCTGGCTGTTTTGGGACCAGTGCAGCTGCGCACGGAACACGGAACACAGTGCTGGCCAAAGGTTGGAGTATGAGCCGATGCAAATCGGTGCCAATTAGCACTTTGATGAATGGGCTGCCAGAGTCCTCCACTTTAGCATGCGGGTGTGTGAGCCTCAGAGCCAGCGCAGGGAGCTGGGCAAACTGTGCTTGCCCAGTTCTTTCATTTCCAGATGGCCCAGGAGGGTTTATTGCCTTTTAGCCTCTCACCTCTGCGGCACTGGGATGGACCTGAATCCAATCGTGTGGCAGAGGGAAGGGAAGAGGCGGGCTGCGCCCCTGAAACTATTGCTGCAGGTGGTGATGTGGGCTCTGCCTTGGCTTGGCGTGGTGGCTCCTGCCAGCCGGAGCCGGGGCTGGGAGCTTGCAGGGCAAGAGCAAAACCCTGAGGCATGGGAGCTCTGTGCCTGCCTTCTGTTTGCCCCTCCTCATGCAGTTTCATTCTCATCACCCAGAAACAGAAAAGAAAATGGGAGGGAGAAGGTGGCCGAGGAGGAGCAGCGTGCATAATTCATTGTCAGCTGCATAATTCATTCCCGGTGACATCTTTTTGCTCCAAATAGGCGGCGCTTGGGCTCGTTGGCCATGTGCAGGCTGTGGCCCACATGAGCCCTGGCAGCGTGTTTGGAGCAGGAGAAGGTTCATGGGCCCCTGGGTCCAGCCCTGAGAGCCTTCACCATACTGTGGGGAGAGCTGGGCTTTGCTCCAGGAGGACAGCTGGAGAAGGAAACCTCTGCAGATGGAGGAGGCACCAAGTACCGGGTGAGGCTGGGGTGCCTGGGAGTGGGCAAGGTGGAAGCCAGGGCGTTACTGCTGCCAGGGACTGGCATTGACTGCTGTCACTTGCTCCATGGCGCCCCACGTGAAGGGAGATGTTGGCACCAGCACTGTCCTTCAGTGGCAGCCCACACCGCCTGGGAAGACCCTGTGGCCAGGAGTTGGAGCTGGCACTGTGCAACCTGGAAGAGGAGAAGGTGGGAGTTTGGGGCAGCTCTCGGCAATTTCTCCAGTTTGCTGGCTGGGTGAAGCCGGTGCCTTTTGCCGAGCAGGATTGCTGCTTCAGCAGGTGGAGGAGCCTCTGCTGCCCGTCTGCCGCACGGCCCAATCCACAGAGCCATTAATAACGGTGCGGGAACAGGAATTCAGCAAGTGCCCATGATTAATTAGCTCATCACCAGCAGTTAATGGCCAGCCTGCTCCTCTTGGCCCCATGGTGCAGGTAATGGAGCAGGCATCGCTTCTCCATGGGCAAGGTGCAGATGCCAGGAGCAACGGGCAGGATTTGCAAGGTGGTTTGATGCACTGCTGATAGGTATTTGGTGAGATCATTTTTCTTTTCAGCTGTTGGGGAGTTAGATCTGTAAGAGGAGTTACTTATTATCAGAACCAGGTCCCCAGCTCTCTGGGAGGGGCCAAATCTAGTATCAGCTTTTCTTTTCCTAGCAGTGGCGTTACCTCATGTCTTGCCTGCATTTGGGAGTGCTCCGCCTTACTGAGGCTGAGCAACTTCTTCACATATACCCCACTTGTCTCAGTACCTTCTCATGAATTCATCTATAGAAATTCAGACATCACCTCTGCTTCACCAGGCACGGGCGGGTGACAGAGCCATGCGGTAATGGGGACGTGCAAGCACAGCTGCGTTGTGAAATCTAAGAGGGATGAAACAATCTGCTCCACAGGTGACCCTGCCAGGCAGGGGACCAAGCTCTGGATGCAGATCATCACCTCCATCCCAACTGCTTTGCAATAAGGTAGGAAAAAGAGGAGCTCTAGCAGGAATACAAGGTATTGAAATGGACTTGCACACACTGGTGTTGTTTGTGGTCAGCATGACACAGCCCAAGGTGTGAAATGAATGATGGGACCAGGGCTGCTGCTGCACCAGTAAGAGGAGCAGTGCAAGTCTGTTGTCCTGTGTCCTGAAGAGGATCATGTTCCCCATTAGGGCACCTTCTGTGACTGTCACAATGTTGGTTATTATGGCAGAAGTCACGTGTGCTTGGAAACCCCTGCACCATGGACTGTAATTTTGTCTGTCTCCAACTGGGAGATCAATGAGAGCCTCCTGGAGTCACTTCCTTCTCTGTTGTCCAGGAATGCCACCGTACATCTCTATTAGAGGCTTCCAGGAGAGACCTGACTGTTGATTTTCCAAAGTGTGGTGTGTTGGCTGTTGAAGGCCATGCTGTGGTTAGGTGTGCAGTGATCCAGCCACTTGGAGGCACTTGTGGAATCTGCAAGTGCCTTACCTCAGTACAAAACTTCCTGAATGTCTGATGAGCACCTTCCGTATGCCAGATTTCTGACACCTCTTAGGAGATCTGAGGAAAGTTCATACTGAGAACATCTATGCTGGGACCTGGCAGCATGTTTTGGTGGCTGGCTGGGCCATGGCTTTGCTCTTGCTGATCACCTGAAGGATCAGCTAGAGATGCTTTCAGCCCTCTAAGAGGATTCCCTGTAACCTGCACCAGAGGCTGGCTTTGTTCCTCTGTGACAAGTGGCCACCTTCCTAAATCCTCAGTAAGTTGCTCCTGGAGTTGTCTTGTGGAGGCTCATGCTCGTCTTCTCCTTCCCAAGCCATGGGGAAGGCTGTATGTCCTGCCCCATAGAGGCAGTGATGTACCAGATCAGGAAGACAAGTATTTTATTTGCTTTTCTCTCCCCGATCTGGCAGCTTCCATAATTTCTCAGTGTGTCTCAGGCTTTCTGCTGCATCTGCAAAGCATTGTTGCTCTTTCCCATATGATACAGATGTTTTTGCAGGACTGTAAATTACTCCCATCCAGTAACTCTTTTTATGAAACACTTTTTCTCCCCACAGTGAAGAAAAATGCAAGTGAAGTTGGTAATTAAATGTTTACTGTTAAATACTTTATATATTATATACTATAGATCATTCCATCCATTAAACAAACCATTTAACTCCCCTTCGCAGCATTATTGTCTATTATTAGGTTAATCAGCATTCACATCCTATAACTCTGCATTTCTAATTAGCCTTTCTTTCTTACTTCATATTTCTATTTAATTAAATTCAGCATCAGAGCTGAATTCCCTGTGCTCAGCACTAGTAGCGGACTTCATCCTGTCAATGCCCAAGGGAGCCGAGCACTTTTCTTGGATATCTGCTGTTTTCTTCCCTGAGTCAGTCTCTGCCTAACTCTAGAGAAAGTTGTGTCCATGTAAAAAGCTGTAGGTTTGATGCCTTCCCAATTACCTACGATTATCAAAGAGGTTGCTATGTGTGGTGGCTGCAGCTGCTGTAAGTGTGCTGCAGAGATTGTGTGGAGCGTCCAGCCACCACTCCAGAACGAGGATGTGGTGGGTCTGCTGATCTTGCCTGTGCCTCCAAGTCTTTCTGGCCCCATGGATCACTGGCAAATTTAGTGTTATACTAATGACTCTGTGCATGGCATCCCTGGGTGAAGGCACCAAAAGTTTGCAGTGCTGGCAGTCTGGCAGATACCTGTTGAAAGCTCTCCTGTTCCATCACTGAACCGATCTGTTAATTTACTATATTAACCATTTAAGACCAACTTAACAGTTAACTCCTGTTGCTTACTATCCACACCGGCATTTGGGTGGAATCTTTGTGAATCCATGGCAGTGCTGGTGATTGACCTGGTGTCCACTCAGAAGACGATCTCACCCTGAACCAGTTTGCTATTTTTTAGAGCACCAATTGACAGAGGGTTTTGGCCCATTTTTCTCCCAGTGAAGACAAGTTTGTTCACCAGAAAAAAAGAAATACTGAAAACAAGTCAAAAGAAGGTTTGCAGATTTTTAAATCTGGATCATGTCATCTCACTGGGAGTTTCATTCAGATATTTGTCGGGTAAGTTTTTCTTCCTGGCTAGAAAGGCAGGGAGTTTGTGTTGTGAGAGTCTCACATTTCACTCTGGATGTTGGGGTGAGGATCAGCAGCTGGGAATAGGTCACACCTTACCTGACTAGGGCAAAAACATGCATGCTGGTGCTCTTCCACTTGCTCCCAGGCTCTGGCCGTGAATGAGACCTGGGGCTGGTTGGACAGGACGTAGTACCTGCCTGCTCATTGGGTTTTGTCAATGAGCATCAGTTTTATGTGTAACTCTGTGAACCCCATTTGACAAAATCTTTGCGGAGTTGCTCAGACTTTGATCTCTAGAGGGGTGCACTTTTCACTGGTGTGCTAGTTAGCTGGTGGTACTGATCCATGAAATGGGTGGGTACAAGGAGGCCGTGATACTGTGCACCGAGCTGCGTGAGGCTGGGCTGGGTTTTGAGTGCTCTTGTGACGCTGTAGCTCATATCATGCCTGCTGATAACATGCTCTTTTGGCACAAACGTGTGCTCTGCTCTCTAAATCCCCAAGCCCTGGGGTCTGCTGCAGAAGGCTGTCAATTGTAATCTCTCCCCCTCACACATTTATGGGGATACCCAAGGCACCCAATGTGACAGCATCACTGGAAAGCAGATTAAATAGCAGGCAGGGAACACCTTGCTTGTCACCACTTAGCATCTAAGCGGCAATGGCTTTGAGGAATTGTCTGGGCCCCTTCAGAGTCCCTGAGCAGCTCTTTTTGCTAGTACCAGTCCAGAACAATCAGCAAATTGAGTTCTTTTTATTAACTTTAAAAGAAGACATTACCCTCAGCCAGGAGAATAAAACCAATTTATGAGGCAATTAGCTCTGCAAAAACATTTCAGTCTCCCCCGAGAAGCCATTTGAGGAGCATCTTATTCTAGCTGCACAGCTTCTTCCGGCCTTGGGTTTACAGCACACTCCATTTATTATAAATAATAATAATGTATAAACAAATGGTTTCCTGATGTGTGTATGAGACAGCCAGGAAGGTCTTCTCTGCCTGAGACTAGACCGTGTTATTGGCTTCTTCTCTTCAGATGCTATTTCTGGTGGCCTCTACTTGATCGTGGTTCATTCTGATGCTCTTTACAAGCAGTATTATCGTACGTGGGCTTTTCATGGAATCTGCAACAGGGTTAGTTGCAATCTAAAGAACTTGAACTACGTGAAGAGGCCATAGCAGCAGACTTGGAGAGCTCTCTCTGTAGCCTTCAAGTCCCTTTGCAGGAATTGTAGCTCTCTCAGTTCCCAGGAGTTGCCGGTAAATGCTGGAAGTTTGGTCTTCCTCTGCCATTATTGTCCCAATCAAATAAATTTTGGATGATAAAGGTGGTATGGGGATGAATGCGGATTGGTGTTGGTGCAAAAACTTGATTTGCTACTTGGGCTAGCCTGAGACTTCTAAATTTTGCCTTAAAAGCAAACTGAGATGAAAAGCTAAAATCTCAATGAGCTGATGCACAACATCTTTCTGCCAAACACAGAGCTCTTATTTTCTGTATTTCCCTGTTTCAACTTTTCCATTTTATTATGAACATCTGTTTCCTGATTTTTAATTACATGATGCTATTGTGCAATTGAAAACTGTACTATCAAACCCAAAACGCTAGACCGTAACATTTTTATTACCAATGTTCTCAGCAAAGTTAGTGAAGTTCTACAAAACTTCATGATTCTGTTAAATCAACATTTGTTGACATAAGGTGATGCAGCTGGAGGAGTGCTGACCAGCTTTGTTTGGCTTCTATAAAAGGAGTATTCCTCTGGAGACCAGCCCCACGCTTGCACCATCTTCGCCTTCATCAGCAGGAGGGAATCCTGTAGGGCTTAGTGTGCATTAAGAAACCCAAGGGGAAAGAAAGTGCAATTGTTCGCTCAATTATATGTGATCATATTAAAATAGCCAGAAAAAGGCTAAACCCCAGGCTTTTCAATATGAATCAGGATGCCCAAAAGACAATTTTCTATGGAGGCTTTTCAGGTGTTAAAACTGGGGCTGTCTGTACCTCTGTTTCTCTCTGAGCCCTGTTTCTGAATCTCAAGAAGGTTGCACCCAGCCCTGAATTACAACAGTCCTTACATTTGTTAGGCTAAAGAGCATGAAATGCAGAGGAAAATGGATGAAATCCAGTGTTCAGAGTCACAACCAGCACCAGTCTTGTTGGTCGCTGTGACTTCTGGACACAGCCGTGGACACAGCACGGGAAGCACAAATCCCAGGCAGACCTTCCCAGCCTTGAAAGTCCACTGCTGCCGTTGGTCATTGGATTAAAGACCTCGCAGGACCACTACCTCAGGTGTGGTGGCTGCAAGCCCTCAAGAGGCGAGCTGCTTGGAAGGGGACTGTGTGAGTGACCCAGCACGCTCAAGCCTTTTGCAGCAACTTCTCTTACCGTTCCCAGCTGTGCATTTTTCTCATACTCCACACTGCAAATTAAGCGTGGGATTTGCAGCCGCTCAGAAGTACTGCTATCGGTAGCTTGGCCAGCTCAAGTCTATCACGGGCTTTGAAGGGATTTTTTTCTTCTTTACTTTTTCAAAATCCTTTCCTGCCCCACTTCTTTCTCCATCATTGAGTTAAAGGTCTGGTTAACATCTCCTTTGGAATAATTCTGTCTTTAAATTTTGATGACTCAGTAAGTCCAGCCAAGGCTTTTTAAAAGCTTTTAATTCTGAGCTTTGAGGGTTTTACACAGCTGGTTAAATCTGTAATGACTTTTCTTCATTCCCACTTGAACTTTCTCTGTTCTGGTGCTCTTTAACTCCTGCAAGCCCTCATTTATTGTCCATCAAAGCACTTGCAGAAGGGGAGGAGTGGTTCTTCCAGTACCCCCTTTTTGTTAATGTGTGGGTGTATAAATGATGCTGCCACTGAAGGAATTGAACATGGCCTGAAGAAGACACAACCTCCCAAGGTATTAGCTATCAGGGCCACGTCCTTCTGTATGGAGCCTGTAGCAACTGAAAAGCTTCCTCTGTGTGTACCACGCACACGCAGCACTGAAGTCGTTCCTGTTGCCCTCCCTCAGCTTGTGCGTAGTACTGCTTATTTTACATCCGAGCAGTTTCCTCATCTTATTCTGTATGACCAGGGACATGGATGCTTCAACAAGGCATTGCTGGCCTTGGAGGAAGGACTGGACTCAGCCTAGATTTTAAAAGAGGGGTTGGTTTTATGGTCAAGGCTGGTGCCAACCATCCCACTTGCTGAGTGGAAAGATCTTGAGATCTTGCAGAAAACAAAATTATGCTTTCCATGGCAAAAGGTGATGGGACACGTTGGCACAACCACAGCAAAAGCAAGTTTTCAGCAGCCCTTCTCTGTAGAACAGAGAGCCAGGGGAAACCTTTGCGACACACCACTGCTGCTGACAGCCGTGGGATGTCTCACAGCAGGAGAAGTTCTAAAGCACCTCTGCTTTGCCTGCCTTTAGGTGTGAGATAGTCACTAGGCAGTTGTTTGAGTGGAAAAAATAATAATAATTTTTAAAAAAAAGCAAAGAAAATGGAGGGGAGAAAGGGTGAATGAATACATTGTGCTGCACTTGGAAACCATCTTCTGTTATCCGCGTTGTTACGTGCGTCAGCTTTGATAGGCTGCTTAGTCATCTTCTGGCCAAATATTCCTGTGCTGATGTACAAAAGCTGTCCCGCTTTGATACTCAGTCATACCAATGTTAGCACTGCTGTAGTGGAAGCAGCTGTCAGCTGGATAATTGCGTGGAGGCTGCTGGGTTTTTGTGCTGATTATGAAACGATTCAGACATCCTAGTGGGAAGCTACAGTGTGGTATTTGGGCTGGGCTTTCAAAGCTGTTTAGGTGCTGCAAGATTCATGTAAGTGCTTGTGGGGATTGACAACACCTGAGAAGCCTCTGTGCCTAAATCTTACTAAAATCCATGGGTGTTTTGGTGTCGGAGCTGCTGAGATGCTTCTGGAAAGGCCCATTTTTAAGAAGAAATGTTGGTAACGTATCTTGTGTTGTGGAGAGCTGGCATCTACAAAAATACTCAACTCCAAGACAGAGTAAACAAGATAAATGTATAATTTGAGGTCCTTGCCATTGAAAAGGGATTTGGATCAGATGCCTTTGAAACAGTAGAGATCATCTCTAAGGAAGTGCAGATGGGTCTGAAAAGAAAGTTCAGCTGGAACAGGCTTCAAGGAGAGCTGGCTTTGGACTTTGCCCTGCCCCAGACTTGCTGCATGATCGCAGGAGGTTGTAGGGGCCCAGGCTCTTGAGAACGTAGCAGTTGAGGCCGGTTTAGAGGTCCCTCAACCAAAGTTCTGTTTTGTCCCCGAACAGATTTTGATGGCCATTCTATCTAGTTTCCATCAAGGGTTGCTGACATGTTGGTCTCCTTTAGATGTTTGGATACAAGATGGTTTCCTGTTACAGAAGATTTTACATCTCCTTCCTTCTCGTGGTCCACAGGGGTAAGCACAGCTCCATGCTGGGCAGGCAGCAGCCTGAGGAGCCATTTTGTATGTGCAAAAGCAGCCCTCAAAGGCAACATACCTGCACAACAGCCCTGTGTAGGAGTAGCCACATGTGACATCTCTTATTGCTGCAGAGGTTTTGCGTTGAAGTAGTGTTCCCTAGGCTGGCACCTTCTGCTGTTGGTGCTTCTTGCTGGCTAAGGGTGATGGTTATTCTCTCTCTGCTGGCTGATATTGGGCAGTAGCCAAGAGGCTTCCTCTGGGATGAGATGGACTTCTTCTCAACTCCAGAAGTTATACTGTTCATGTTTTCTCAGCAGAAATCTGCCACAAAAAGCCTGGTGTCAAGCTAGGCTGATGTGCATCTCCTAGGGGTTCATCTTCCTTTTGGGACAGGCTGGAAGAAATATTTCTTTCTTGTAAATGCCATTGCAGAAGGAATAAAATGTCTTTCAGTGTTACCAGAGACGGCACTGAATGACTTTGCTTCTTCAGGTATGACATTACAGGGAAGCAGGCCATCTTCAACTGTCAGACATGGAGAACAAGCAGTGCCCTCCTCTTCTGGCTTCTTTCAGCCTTAATTCTTCCTTACGACATTCAGGTCTTGCTCTCTTGCTATAACCAGGGCTGTGGCTGGTTCAGGAGCTGGGCTTTGACAGAGGTGAGTCCTTGATTGCAAACAATTCCTTTCCAGCTCTTGTAGGACTTTCGACTATGCCATTCAGGGCTTTTGCTGTGACCTCCCTGCTGCCACTGTGTTGTGGCTGCCTTCCTTCAGCAGAAACATCTCAGGAAGATCTCAGCTCTGCATTTGGGGTGAAGAAAATGGAGCGAGAGGGAGGCTGTGGAGCCCCAGCAAGAGACACGCTCCCCATATCCAGCCTCATGCTGTGGCTGGAAATTGTCTTGCAGGTGTCACCGGTCCATGGGATGGGGTGGAGGAAAGCTAACAGGCCCTATCTCAGCTGGTGAAAAGAGCTCTGTAATTAGGATAAAACTCTACAGCTGCCAGCTTTGTAATTTCTTTTCTGCTTTCTTACTACAGAGAGGTGACTCCTCAGCGGGTAAAAGTTTTGTTGTCTGAGGCTGGATCATACCAAGGATCATGGTCTGGCCATCAGAGGGAGAAGGGCAGAGGATAGGAAGAGCTAGGCAGGTTTTTCAGCAAAAAATAGAAGACGAGGCCACCCTTTCCAATGAAAAGGAGGGAGATGAGGCGCTGGGGAGTATGTTACAGTCATTAGCATAGAGTTTAAAAAGAACCGGCAGCAGCCTGTGTTTTCAAGTCCAGTCGATAGTACTTAATAGCCCCGGCTTCCCGCAGAACTCCCTCAGCCTGTTTGCGGTTGCTCCCAGCAGTAAGACCGGTAGATTTATATGATTTTTACGAGGGTACAAAAGAGGTGCGCTGCAGCACGGCACCGTTCCTGCTTAATGGACTCTGCGACAAAACAAATTTCGGTGGTGTAAAAGTGCCTGGGCTGCTGGACCAAAGTGGTCCATTTGCAACCCCCTGCCGTGAGGGAAAGCCGCAGGACGGGTTATAGCCAGGCTGAAAGGTAGCGAAAGAGCTGATTGCACCAGGCACTTGCAAAAAGACCGATCTATAGCACTGACCTGTGCATTATAAAGAGTATCATCCTTTTTGCTCCTGAATTCAGCACAATGTTAAAGAGGCAGTGTGCTGAGCGTTGCACGGGACGTTGCAGAGAGGGTATCCATGAACCACCCTTCAGGGAACCGGTGTGTCTTACTGACGTGCTTGTGCAAGGGGGTATTTCTTCCTTCAAAATGGCTCAGCCCCTATGAGGAAGCAAAGTAGTCGAGGTGGCGGGGTCCTCTGGGAGCAGCGTGGCCTCTCAGCCAGTGGGAAGCTGCAGGAGGCAGGTTGTGAGCAGGGAAGGATGCATGAAGGGTGGCCCTGGCAGCAGAGGAATAGCATGCTGTGAGGAGGGTAGATAAGGTCTTACAGTTGAGGCTGAGAGACAGCCACAGCATGTAGATAAATGCCCAGGTATGGGTAACAACCTTTATGTCATGGTGTCATGCAAAGTCTCTTTCCTTCATGTTGCATGTTTTTTGGAACTGCAGAACTTAGAATCATAGAAGAAGAAGAAGAAGAATCATTGGAAAAGACCTCTGAGATCATCAGGTCCAACTGTCAACCCAACACTACCAGAGCTATCCTGCTCTGTCTTTCTTGGAGAAAGACTGGGAGGTTCAGCAATGGCACTGTCAGATTTCCTCTTCGCTTTCTGTCTATGCAGAACAACCAGAGACTCTGGATTGGTGAGTTGGTGTTACAGCTGACACCTGATAGGCTTTTTATCTAGACAGTGCAGATATGGGTGCAATATCTGGTTGGCATATTACCTGGACTTTAGGAATGAGATACATCTATTCCACTTTGGTAGCAGGCCAGTGACCAGGAGTGGAGAGGAAAAGCACCTATAAGTTATAATGCATTTTACCTGGTAGTAGGTGCCTAACGTAGACCAGACAAGGTTGTCCTTGTTGCCTGAAGCGGAATTGAGCCAACTAACTCAGATATAGATAGCACCAGCAAGGTGGGCTGGGTTAGGTGTGGGGAGCTCAGTTCCACCATGTGTGGACAGAAAAGGTTTGCGTTTTTCCATGAGACCAAGGGAGGATTGAAGTTTCCCATATTCAGACTGTACCTCCACACTCTCAAGTACATGCACTTACACAGAGCAGGAGAGCAGTCATGCTACCTTTGTGGACACATGACCAAAGCAGAAGTTAGGTGTGTCAGCTCTATCCAGATTTTAAATCAACCTGTTCTCCCTTCAGCCCCGTGGGTGTCACTGGAGAAAGGTGACTTCTAATGCTCCATTTTACATTCCAGTTCAGCCACCTCATATAAGACCAAGACCTGCTGATATTGAGCTGAAATCTCAGGTAAGTCCCCACACAGGAGTGATCAGCCATACACAAGTACTCTCTGAGGGCAGAAGATCAGCCAGGTGGGTGCTGGATGTGTGGTGTTGGGATGATCTGGAATGATTGGGATATATGTAGAGGGGCGTGATCCCTGTTCCAGTCTCCAAAACAGCCCAGTCTGCAGACATAGATCTGGGAGTCTGCAAAATGTTAAGTAGCCAGGCTCTGGCCCACGCTGCTGCAAGTACATGGGGACTGGAGTGTCCTTCCCAGGGTCCACACCATCTGTGGCTTCTGGTGTAACCCAAAGGCGATGCAGAGAGGAAAGGAACTTGCCGAAGCCAGAAGCTTGAGAGCTTTCTTCGTGGCTACGGGAGCTGCTGCCTAAACCAGGCAACACGAAGATCCTGTTGCCTTCTGCAGCTTCACTTCTTGCGCTGCCTTGCTGGTCTGCACATCCCCAGGAACAGCTCAGGGTGGCAGTGCTGCCTTGTGGTTTGAACCATTCCCTGGGTTGATTTCTTTTTCTTGCTGACATGCAGGGAGTTGTATCCCCAGAGTGAGCATCAGGGGTTTCATATGAAAAAAAAACACAGATGCAAATTGCAGAAATCTGTGTCCTGCTGTGCTGGGTTTAACAACGGGCACGCTGAAAAAGCCCCTATTTGGTAACACCTCTCTGCAGTCATATTGTGTTGGAGCTCAAGTGGCTTTATGGCAAGGCTGAGTCTGGGCTCACATCTGGCAATATTAAATCACTACCCTGTAGGAAGAGAAGGTTATTTCTATTTTCTGCCTTTCAAGTGATTACATGTGCCAAACACATTCCTGCTATAACAGGCAGAACGAGAAAAAGTGTAGCTTCTGTAGGAAGCATCAGAAAGGAGCAATGTAAAATGCCATGCCACTGGTTGTTAGCGCGGCCGAGTCCCAAAGGAAGGTGTAGCCTTTGAAGGACAGCACTTCATCTCGACATCATCTGGCTGGGAAGTAGCAGTGGCACACGTGCCTGGTACGGACACAGCCTTGCGGTCTGCTTCTCGCTATTTGTGCTGTCAGCACTGACCCGTCTCCTGGGGACGACTGACAGTGTTTCATGCATTTGAGAAACTTCAAGCAGCTGGTATTATTATGGATGCAAAATCTGCCTACTAAATATATTTTATTTGTTTTTTTTCTGTGCAATTCATTATCTGTGAAATCTATTTAGTAGAGCCTACCTGCCTACCTGAGTAGAATCACAGAATCATAGAATGGTTTCGGTTGGAAGGGACCTGAAAGATCATCTAGTTCCAACCCCACTGCCATGGCAGGGACACCTCCCGCTAGACCAGGTTCAAGGCCCTAGTTCAAGGCCTTGAACACCCCCAGGGATCTTCAGATACTGGAAGGCCACAATAAGGTCTCCCTGGAGCCTCCTCTCCTCCAGGCTGAACAACCCCAACTCTCTCAGCCTGTCTTCATAGGAGAGGTTCTCCAGCCCTCTGATCATCTTTGTACAGTAGATACAGTTGTAACAATAGAGATGAAGGCAATGGGACAGATTTTATTTTTCTGGGCATCTCTACTTTATCCACTCAAAAATCATTGTCCAGCTTGATTTTAAGAATTTCTCATATTTTTCCTGGACTTCTAGTGTAGGCTGACTTAAGGTACCTGTGCTGTACAATTACCTTTCCCCTGAACGGCGGATCTGCTGTGTGGATGCGCTGTGCTTTTTATATGGAACCTGTGGCCCATGTGCTTAAAAGCACATATTTTTATCCAGGGGCTCCTAGACAGAAATAAGGCAGCCCTCAGGATGTATAAAGAGATATAGAAATACATTTATGCATCTGTATATGAATCGTAAATCCAAACATCCCCCACTTACAGTGGCTGGCTGGCAGTTTTGTGGTGGGGCATGTCAGGAGCCCTGGTAGGAAGGTGTCCTGTCACAGGCGTCCTGCTGCGTGGCACGGTG
The DNA here is from genome assembly GCA_013400335.1 of Eurystomus gularis. Taxonomy (NCBI): domain Eukaryota; kingdom Metazoa; phylum Chordata; class Aves; order Coraciiformes; family Coraciidae; genus Eurystomus; species Eurystomus gularis. The sequence continues at coordinate 98,459 of VZZY01024023.1, read as the reverse complement.
GCTGTGCACGTACCGCTGTGTGCTTTCGCTCCGTAATGCATCACTCCGGATTATTCCAGCCTCAGAGGTAACATCCCATCTTGGTGCAGTGGCTGATTTAAGGCCTGAAATATCCTTGAAGCTTTGTTGAGCTGGGCAGAAAAGCATCTCTGCTTGTTCTAGGCAACGTCAGAGTTTCCCCTGACCTTTGGCAATGCCCAGGGCAGTTAGTTGGCTTTTGAATCATGACTTCTGCTCCTCATCCAGCCAGAGGCTTCACTTGCCAGCTCCTTTCCGCTTGCTGTGCTTTGGATCTGCTCTTTGTGCAGTGAAGTAATAACCCTGAGCTGTAAGGGCATTAATTACTGCGCTCATAACGCAGAGTGTCAACAGCGCTTAGGCAGAGCAGGTCGTGGTGGTGGATGACCATATCTGCTTGTTTCCAGATCTGTTTTCTACAATGCTATGGCTGTGTGGAGTCAAACGGTGCTGCCCAAGGGGAAGCAGCTCCATCAGAGAGAATATTCACTTTCTGTTCCTGTGCTCACTTCCCCTAAGCATAAAACGGCAGAGATATTTTGCCAAGGCTTTCACAGAATCACAGAATGGTAGGAGTTGGAAGAGACCTCTGGAGATCATCTAGTCCAACCTCAGGTTCACCCAGATCAGGTTGCAGAGGAATGCTCCGTCACCCTCACAGTAAAGAAGTTTTTCCTGTGTTCCTGTTTGTGTCCGCTGTCCCTTGTCTTATCGCTGGGCACCACTGAAAAGAGATTTGGGCCCATCCTCTTCACCCCTGTGCTTTCTCTCCTCCAGAGTAAACAGACCCAAGTCTCTAAGTCTTTCCTCATAAGTGAGATGTCCCAGTCCCCATGAAGACTTTTTGGCTCAAAAGACTTTGGAGGTTCTTTAGCTTGAAATAAAGAAAAAAGGTGAAGCAGAAAGAATAAGGAGAAGTACCAATGTGTAAAATGGAGCCAAACACAGTTTTCTAGGATTTGCAAACCCCACAAGATACACGCAGGGCATTTTATCCCCCAGAGCAGGGACAGTAGTTGCTTTTTTGGAGGATGAGAAATTCTGTTGACTGTCTGCAGTACGAGTCTCCGCTGCTGCTCTGCTCCTGCTGCTGCGTGCAAGGGAGCACAAAGGCTTCTATTTAGTAGACATGGCCAAGAATTTCTCTGAAGCTTCAGGTGTCAAATCAACATTTTCAATCTCTTCTCTCTGCCTGAGTTGCTTTTCCTTCATGTTCCTTTCACTGCTCTTCTCCTTCTAAATCCTCCCCCTCCTTCTCCCTGATCAAACTCTTTCTCTCATGGCAAACATCATTACTACAGCAGGCAAGATGAAATACGCCTCAGTCTACCTTAATCCCAGTGCAGACAGAAACCCTAGAGAGAAGGGCAAAGAATAGCAAATAAGGAGGTTTGCAGAATGCCAACACAGCAATGGCAGTGAGAAACACAAGACAAAGCTGTTAACCACACACGGAAATTAATGCTCCTGTGGGAAAAATCATACACTAATGCCTATTAGCTTAATAGCCCTGTGGTTTAGGCAGAGGGCTGAGAGACAGGGGGTCCGGGCTCTGCGCGCTGCCGTGCTGCTGCCCGGCTGTCACTTGGGAAGCTGGATGCTCGCTCTGTCCTTGGTTGTCTTTTTTTTTTCAGCTTTGCCACTTCCCAGTGTGAAACGGGAACCACTTTCTTCTGGGGATGTCAGATGCAGCAACACACGGAGGAGCTCATGCTGTTGGATGTAGGAGTTCACCACGTAAGTGCACACACTTGTGCAAGGGTTGGGTGTCTCCCTGCTTACGGTTCCTCCCCTCCCGTCTCACTCTTTCTCCAGAGGTTGGAGCTGAGTGAAGGTTTTCAGCACCCGCCTTCAGAAAGAGATTGCACACTGTGCCTAGCCCCAAACCAAAGTGCTCTGCAGGTGTTTTTTGGGTTGTTGGGAGTTTGTGGACTGAACTTAAGAGGAAAAAGGCCATGGAAAAAAAAAAAGAAATCAAATCTCAAAGCCAGTCCAATGAAGAGCAGGAGATCATCAACACTACCAGTTTACTAGGAAGGTTTATGAGGGAAGGAGAGCAAAGCTTCCCTTGGAGACAAGATAAAGAGGGAGATTATGGTATACTTTACTTCATACTGCTTCCTGAAAAAGAGCCGAGGGCATTGTTTTCTGCTTTAATATTTCGTGTTAAACATTATAGGGATGAAGGCCAGGAGCCTGAGTAGCTGTGAGTTAATCTGAAAAGCAGAGATTTTTAGGCTGGGGAGTAGAGGAGCTTTACTGGTTATTATTAGACTTTTCTGCTCACAATGGACAAGTCAATATTTTTTTCTCTTGACTGTTGCTGTTTCCTCCTTTGATGGTTAAATCCACGCTCTGCCTAGAAATGCTGTACTTTTGAACAGAGTCCGTGCATAGCTAGCAAATGGCCTAAGGGTGCTGAGCCTCGAGTCTACATTTGGAGAGGTGTGGGGTTAGGAAGAGATAAACACCCTGCTCTAGCTGTTAACACCAGGATTTGGGGCAAGAATGTATCTGCTCCCAGAATCCTTTTGCTGTTGGGGGCGTGAGACCTTAGGGAGGAGAAATAAGGGGATGAAATTCTGTGTTACAGATTATGAATGTTCTGGGCAAGAAATAGTAAAGAAGAGTGGTTGAATGGAGGTGCTACTAGTACCTCAAGGTATGAGACATTTCTCACTTCAGATTTAGCCTTCTAAGGCTACTGGGAGTTAACACAAAAGTAATTGTCAGGCAGTGGGTGGATGGTGATGTGATGAACAGACTTAGGCACCCTAGGGGAATGAGGGATTTCTAATGATAAGGGTGTTGACAGAGGCTGCAAAAGGCTTCATCAAGGCGAATGTTGTGATTACCTGTTGTTCACCACTGCTCCTTACACTGCTTAAAAATGAAGGGAGAGGTTCCCTACACCTGGAAACTTCTGCAAGCATGGGGGTGAATTTTGAATACACATTAAAAAAAGAAAGGGGTGATATTTAATATTTTTCCTCTTATGATCATGTCACGTCAGATTTACTGCTTTGCAGTGGCTGGCAAGAAACTTATTAGGAAACAATACTACTGCCTCAGAGCTGGGGTATTAATTTTTAATTGATTACTTCTTTGTGACTATGATGGAAGTGGAATATCAAAGGTGCATGAATAGTATAGCACATGCCCTTGCTGTTCTGGAGGCACACACTGAGCCCCAAGCTGTTCTCAAGGCTTTTCTTTCCCATCTGGCTGAAATAAGCCTGCGCCAGCCTTCTCCTGCATCCTGCTAGCACGTGAACATCTCCCAGTCGCTAACGCATTCATTATCACCATACCACCGCAGGGTGACGAATGAGCAAGCAAAGGCAGGAGGGAGGCTTAAACCCTTTGGCTCCAGTAGGAGTGAATCACCAAAAGATGGTTGATGGAGTTGATGAAAATGAATGGAAATCCCCTGGCAGAGGAAAGGAGCTGAACCTGCATCACTCCATGATCTGGAAGGGACAAACAATGGACACCCAGGATATACAGGGATGTGTGGAAGAGTACTGCAGTGTGCAACTACTACCAGAGAGGTATGAGCGCACATCCCTGGCTCCTGCAGATGTCTTGCCATGACTGCTGCGCTGACAGCCCAACGCCATTAATTTGTATCACCGAGATCCAGTTCTGCCATTTGAGTCTCTTCAGGCTTTCCCATAAGGTGGGTACTCCAAGGGCTCTGCTTGGAAAAGGAGCTGCTTTTCCCCCCAGGCTGCACTCTCTACCTGCCAACCGTGTTCTTCACTGCAAAGTAAATCGTCTGTTGCCTACACATGGTATGACTGAAAAGCCAGCATCTGAGTATAAAATACGAAGGGAAAAAAAAATTGCTTTGGTTGCAGCTGCTGGTGGGGAGCAGGATGTAATCAGGGAGGCTGAGAGCCAAGCAGAGGAGTACCAGCCCTCAGGCCCTCACTGGGATACGTCCCTGGCAAACCATGCTCGTCACAAATGGTCAAATATCTTGCTTTTCAATATCCCACCTGAGGGAATGGCCCCTCCATGCACCCACCCCCTCAAGCTGAAACAATTTTGCCACTAATGTGAATCGTGAATATCATTTTGCTGCGGTGAGCGGTGTTTCTCCTTAGGAACTTCCCTGCAGTTGTGAAGCAACAAATCAAAGAGCAGGTACGATCAGAGCTTCTGATGGTGGGAGAATATTCCTGTGCATACATATATGCGCAGATGCTACTGACAAACAAATTAGGGTTTGTTTCCAAAAGGACTTAATGCCCGATTTTTGTGTGATTGGCATTGCAAAACTTAAGAAATTTTGCCAAAAGTAACAAACTCACAAAAAAGTTTTCAATCTCCCCTAGTCTGAATCTGTTAGCTACCTCACTCTTTACCTCAGGGTGCTTTACTTCCAAAAAATTGCAGGAGGAAAGAGCCTGCTGCAGTTGACAGATGCAATGGATTGATACTTGGTGAGTGTGTGCCTGTGTGCACTTCATCCTCAAACAACAGATCTGCACTCTCTTTGATCAAAGAGCTTTGAAGCTCAAACAGCAAAGCACGTGAGCAACAACAGGAAGTGTAAAACCATTTTTTTTCCCTTTTTTTCCTTTTGGACTTTCTGATTCCAAACGAAATTCTCCAGTCAACCCTAGTGCATTTGTAGAGGCGTCGTTGGCAAGGAAAGCATGTTAAAAGTAATGCAGTGAGTTGCTGCCTGAAGCTTGTTTCATTCATAATGATTATTTGCAATATACTGGATTGTATGAGTACAGTGTGTTTCACGCAGGCTCACGCTGCAGTCTGTCTCATACAGACTGGTAGCTCAACGAAATCACAAAGCCAACTTTTCTCCCTCTTTGCTGATGTGCTTTAGGGGTCACATGTGGAGAGGAAAGTTAAGAGGTAAGTGTGCTTTCAGTTTCCCCTTCCACAGGGCTCACCGTGAGCACTAACCAAGGTTGTGGCTCCTTGCCTGTTATGCAAAACAAGTACTAGCTCATCTTAAAACAAATCATATTGAGTCATAGACTTCAGCTTTAAAAAGTTCCCAATGGGGCTTGTGACTTAGTACAGTGAAGTGCTGGGACCTGAGTTGTGGGTCCTGAGCTGGACTTGACCTGTGAATGAGTCACAACCTAGCAGAATGTTTTGTTTTTCTTATTGGCTTCATGTTCCAGAGGCAGAACCTGGCCCACCTGTGGCTCTGTGGCTTTGCCTTCACCCAGGTGGTCATGGTTGTGGTGGTGGGTGAGGCCAGGATTATATTAACCAGAAGCTGATCATTTGGAGAATCTTCCTGTTGGGTGTGGCTTCTGTTGGGGCTGGTTGCATCTTGCTGAGCTCTCTCAGTAGTGTCCTTCCATGGGAAGGGTCACTGAGGGAGCCATTTCTGTCTGTTGTGTCCAGCAGGTGATGCTGGTACCACAGTGGGCAGCGGAGGAGCTGGGCTCACAGGAATTCATGGCAGGACTATCTGAAAGAAGACTTCCAAGGGGATGTTGCTGAGTTCAGCGTTGACCTGTGTGATCAGGCAACTGATGGCAGCGTAAAATGATGATGGCTGAACCAGCACAACATACAGGCAAAAGGCCAGAGCCAGGGAAGGCAGGGGGTCAGTCCCTCAGGAGAGGGCCAGCAGATTTGCTTCCACCTGAAAAGGGACTCTCTGAGAAGAGGAGGCAACTTGTTGCTTTCTGTTTTCAAGAAATGGAAAAATGGAAAAAACGCTTCCCAGTTCTCACCAGTCTTACCTCCTCATCAGACTACTTGGTGCTCGTTGAGGGACTGAAACCAGCATGTGGAGCACCTGACCCCAGTGGAGCTGGATTTGACCACTCTGATTTACTTGTGTTAGAATTTATCTCCTAGAAACTGGCCGAGGACATAATCTGTTACTGTCACATTTGAGTTTAGGTGCATGAGTGTCATCTCTGGCCACAGGGACAAAGCTGTCACTGTCCCGCCTGGCCTTGAAGAGAAGGAAGAACTCTTCTGTGATTTCAGAGCAGGAAATATCCACTGACTGTACACTAAGTATGCTAGGCTCTTCAAAAAGCACCTCTTTTTACCTATTCTTCTTTCATTGAAGGATCAAAAGTAATTCAAGAATACAGAAAATAGAACTAGGACTTATAAGCAAAAAGACTCTATTGTGTATCAGGTCTGAACCCATCCTGTGGTTTACATTTCATTGCTTATCTTGGGAGAAAATTCAGTCCTGAGGTTTGCCTTCTCCTCTGCACTGAACACAGTGATTATGTTCATCCTATTCTGACTCCAGACCCAATTTTTCTTTCTTTTTCTAAGGCCTGTGCTGTTATTTTCCATCCATCCACTTTTACAGTTAGAAAACATACATTTGAGAGGCTGACTTGATTTGCCCTTTCCCTTGGGGAATACTAGATGTCATGGTGCTTAGAAAAATGAAAAGAAAAGAACCTCTTTCCGTACACCAAAGGGTGTGGGGAGAAAACCATATTAAAAACCTGCATCCTAAATACTGTAATCTAGAGCTGACAAAGATGGTCATGGACACATTTTCTTCTGGCTCAACCTTCATGTAACCAATACAAAAATTTCTCATAACTCCTGTCTCTCCAGGAAGTTTGGCCAGCATTTTCTCAAGCTGTGTGCTTTCCTCACTATTAATATGTACTGTTTGTGGAAGTTTTGACTTTTTTTTAATATGCCAACAACACAATCACAACTTCTTTTGTCTCCTTCAGTCTTGTCTGATCCCTCATTGCAGGTGCTGTGAAAGGCAAATAGACATCTGTGGAGTCTAAAGAGGAGCTCTGGCAATTTTACACAGCTCTCCTCCTGCTCCCCCCAGCACCTGCCTCTGTAATCTGACAATAAAATTGGATTTTTGGTATCTCTTTAACACTCCAAAAAGTAAAACCCTTTCATAATGTGTATCATTTTCCGAGGTAATTTGAAGAGAATACCTTTCACTTTCAAATTGCCCTTTGGCAGATTTGAAACCGCTGTTGTTTTGTGAAAGCTCTTGGCATTTAAAGCTGCTTTGTAGGAAGGAGGAGGAGGAATATATATATATTAAAAAAAAAAGTCTCCAATCCTGGCTACTTCATGTTCCTTCTGATCTGTCCAGAGCTTTTCAAGGGAGTGGGAGCACGCCGACAAATGCATTCTGAAGAAAATCTCATTTCGACCCTAAATGGTGCTTCACAATTTCCAATTCATGCTGTTGCCATTTTTACAGGAATTGATGGCTGCCATTGTTATCAAAGCTGACAGGCCTCTGGTAGGTTGCACAATCAGCGCAACCTGCTCGAGCCTTTCATTATTCCCAAGTGGCAGATTCTCATGATATCTCTCTTTTATAGGCATTGCTCATTTTTATTTCGCATTTGACATGGCTCCTCCACTCGCTCGCTGCTGGGGTGTGGAGATAAAAATGAGTCCTCTGAAGTTAAAGGAACAACTGCTCCAATGCGCACTGAAAGTGGTTGGCAGCTTCTGTCCTTCCAGCACGTTTCAGGTCAGATGCTGCTCTGTTTATCCAAATTAGCGGTTGGACAATTACTCAACATGCAGGTCCATTCTTCTCAGCCCTGGCATTCAGGCAGCGTTTTGCAGACATGCAAATATTGTTGAAAGCAAATCCAAATAAAAGGTATTGGGGCTTTTGTGCTTGAAAAAATAGAGGGGACAGTGTTTTTGTTGACCTGGTTTTGTCTAAAAGTCTTTGTCTCTTATCACAGCTGGAAGAACCTTGAAGGGTGCTGAAAAATCCCCCAGATGACCAAACTGGTCTTCAGGCTGAGAAATAGGATGAGTGGAGGAAGGGTGACGACACTGAATGGAAGATGAAACTCCCCGCAGCCAGGAGGTGTTTCCCTGCACTGAGTACAGTTTAGGCAATCTGAAAGAGAGATATCCCCCTTCCTCCCTCCCACATTTTCTCATTGCTAAGACTCCAGCTAGAGGCTCTGCTCAAGCCTATACAGGGCCTATTAACACACCATAAGGTTCTTGTGTGACACAGGGAGCACTAAAGGGTGAAAAAGAAGGAAACTCTTTTGACTAAGCCTTCATAAACCTAATTTCTCAGGATTTTACTGTATAAGATTTACATAATGATACATGGGAGATTCCTGGTAGAGGTCTGCCAAATCTTCCAACATCATCCAAAAGACTTTGTGGATTTCCCTACCAGAGTCCCATAGGATTCTCATCTTGCCCTTGCCTTCAACCCCAGCTGTGCTTTCAGCATGACTTTTTTCTATTATTTAGCCTGAAATGGCTTTGAAGTTGTTCTTTATAAAGGTAACTTCTCTATGAGAAAACCGCTGTGATTGCTGGTTGTGTCTGTCCTGCTCAGAAGATGATCTCTAGTGGGTTTCTCCCAGCTGCTGGACTTGGAAACATCTTTCTAAAGGTATGTAGACACCTAAAAGCATCAACTGCTATATGAAACCAACTGTATAAATGTAGTTCTGTAGTTGTTATATGCTTATATTTGTATGATTTAGAGGGAAATGGGAGGGAGGAGGGATCTGTGCTTCTGCACCATACCTGGCTTCTCTACATTTAGCTGAGGTTTAGCAAGCCTCTGATAAGTGTTGTAAGTTGAAATCCTGAAGAATTCAAACTTCCCTGTAGGGGACTTCCCAGTGAGAGATGTTGGTGAGTGCAGCAGTCACTGAATCCATGGGCACAGGGATTGCAAGGGAAAGCGAGGCACAAAACCACAAGAACTACTGTACTAAAACAGGCAAAAGAAACATCTCCCCTGTCTTCTGACCTCACATTGTGAAGGCAGCCAAAGACAGTGGCTTTCATGGTGTGAGCCGCCTTTGCTGCTTCTGGTGCTTGGGATCATTGTCATAAAGGAAAATCTGTTGCTTAATAGAAATAGAAGGAGGAAAAGCTAGACTTGCAGGTAAATTAAGAAAAATATTATGAACAAATAAATTAGTGAGCAGATATTGACGAATAAGTAACTGTACAGCCCTTAGTAGCATAATCACCATAAATACTCAAGACAAGATTGACAGACTGTGATAATATCTTTTATTATTAAATCATGATCCATACCTAGAAAAAAAAAAATCGAATGAATCTGTGGGCAAAACAGCCTTTCATTGGGTCTGAAACAGAGGCAGCAAACTTCCATGTAAATAAACATTAGGGACAATTGTCTGACTTTGATTTAATTACATGAATCAATTAAACAATTAGAGAGGAAAAGGTTGCTAAAATCTCAGAAGCAGGTGTGAACATTCAGGTTTGATTTCCCAAGACAAGCTTTCATGATGATACTGAGTCAGGTATTCAAACCCTTCCTTCCCCTTGCTCTTTGTTCCTGGTCTTGTCTTTGCTGCACACTCAACCACTGCTTGTGCAAAGGTGCTGTGAACACGGTCAGGGAACCGAGCGAATTCAAAAATAATTCATGAAAACTGTTACGTTTTAAGCTTTTTCCTTTAGGTCATGGACATCTGTAGGGTAGGAGGAGAGGGCAGTCATGGCTAAATTTTCAACTCATGGCCCTAGTGTGTCCAGAGCTAATGCTATGAGTAGCTGATGTCCATTTGGCTCAGCTGGACCTGGCATCAGTAGAAAGTAGAGGAAAGTGGGAAAGGGCTGGCTGGCCACTGCCATGCCACATAGGACAAACAGTGTTTTATCAAGGGCGTGCTCTCCAAAGATTGTTTGACATGTAAGCTGGAACCTAAGATCTGATATAGAAAGAGCCTGAGAACAGGAGGACTTTTCATGGTGGATGGTAGAGAAACAGATATATTTGGTATCTATGGGTAGGGTTTGGGATAGATTGTTGCTATTTTGTTTGTTAGGTTTTAGAGTTAGATTTAAAGAATAATGGTCCTCCATGTAATTGTGAGAGATGAAATTTCCATATCCAGTGGCTTTGATATCACTGGAGGCCAGATGCACTATGAGGATAACGTGTTATTACCATGACGATGCCTTGCAGAGCCTTTGCTAAACCAGATCTTGCTCTCCTGATAAAACTCAGAAGAAAACACATCCCTGACCAAGCAAGTTATTGAATATATTTCCTCCTTAAGCAGAGGAGAAAGACCCAGCATGATAGAGGTTCATATTATTTCTCACCTGACCAGAAGACATGTAGGTACCAGCAACAAGCGTAGACTAAGAGCCTACAAACAAACCAGGTGAGCAACCAATCCTATGCTTGTATCCCCTCCCTATTTCTCATGTATGGAAATTCTTACTTGTAAATCTCCAAAGGACATACTGGAATCTCATAGTCTGACAGAAAACTGGTAGACAATGCTAGTTTGCAGATTCTTGCTAGTCAGGGCACTCTGTTCACATCCATGTTCCCTACAGTTCCTGCTGGGAGGTATCATAGGAGATGAATTTCACACTGTTCACAAGTGGCAGCTTTTCATTTGATGTATAAATTATCCTCTTTCATTATGTTAGATGCTTAAACACACTATCTGAAGATGCGTTCTTCTTTGTAATAAGGTATAAGAGGTTTGCCTGTTTTTAATATCACAGAGGAGCTTCTTCAGAGGATAAATACCCTGCAGCACACGCTCGTTTGGAAACAAGACAGAAAATAATTTTTCATGTTAAGTTATCCAAAAGCAAGCCCTCAGAGGCTATGGACACACATCCAGTGTGTGGTTCCAGTTCATGCATCGTGAGCAAAACACAGTGGCCAGAACTCTGTTGCTTTCATGGACATCTCGCAGCAGCTGCAGCAGTCACGCAGCTTACTCCGTACACTTTGGGGGAAGGACAACCTCTGTGCTTTGTGTTTGTTGTCCTCCCCTGATGTAAAGCTATGACCCACATTTTACCTTTAATTCATTTTGTTGTGCTGCTGAGATGCAGTAATGCTTTAACATCAGAACTTAGTTCTTCCTACCTTGCTGAAGCCTTCTGCTTTATGGGAAGTGCTATTTTGATAAGTGACAAAAAGTTGATTCTATGGCAGGAGTTTATCAGCTGCTAGAGGTGAGGACTCAAACATACTGGTGAGTGTATTCCTCCTCTTTCTCTGCTGGCCCTTGCCTTGTTCCTGGGGATTTGCTATCATTACTCCTTATATTTTCTGCTAATCTCTCACAGTTAACATGAATGACGGGCCATCCGTGGAGCCTGTTATCTCTTCCTGTGGTTTAAGAAACATAATGTCTAGGTTGAAATCACCATTAGGTGATATTTTGATGGAGTGTAATTTATATTGGACTAGAGGCAGAGTATACCGTGCCCTGCTGTCTGCCCTCCCCCTGCTCAGTAGAACACGTTCTAAAACAAAATGATTCCTGACTTACCCTCAAGTACCAGAGTGCCTGTTGAAAAGAGACTTTTTATGGAGTGAAGTGCATAGTGCTGCAAGGTGACACCACTGGCCTTCTTAGAACATGTTTTCTCCATGAGTCTGACTTTTTTTCCAAACCAAACTGGAGTACATTTGAGATAATTTCCAACGTGATTCTGTGATATCCCTGTGATTTTACCTTTGTCCTCTCCTAGTGCTGGAAGCTCCTACTGCTGATAATAATAACTTGACAAATAACTTGACAACTGCCTGTGAAGTGCAGGTCCAGAAGTAGATCTTGCTGTGACGATAACAAATGTCTGTGACATCTTGTCTTTAAGATTAGAAAGGCCTCTTCTACTGTGTTTCCTGTCATTAACAGTAAAAGAAATTAACCAGTAAGTAAAACAGTAACAGGCACCTGTTCATCCATCCATCTACCCATTACCTCCACACTCTTTAACATCTAGCCCGATGCCTGTCAGCCCTTGAACCTCTCTAAGTTTGGAGAAGGTATATTTAAAATATTTTCGCCTTGAACAAAGCCCTTAAATCCATACCGCTTTGATCTTGTAGTCAGTCATTATGACAACGGGGGTATACTTGACTTGGAGTGAAATCCAAGATGCTGGGTGGTGATCCATGTCAGTTTATTCCATGCCCTGCCTGATTGTTTTGGGAGAACGGCTGAATGGGAAGGGGTTTTTTAGCATCCTTCAGATACTTTTAGAGAAACCCAGGAGGTGTTTGCAAAAGATGCTAAATAACATACTTTAACAGTAGTACTACTGTGTCGGCAGATTACAAATATTAGCTCTTTGCAGTTACTGCCTTCAAAGTGACAATAAAAGAGCCAGATCCGTGCATCTATAAGTCATTTGCATTTTGCGTTATTTTTGTACAATTATGTGTTTGAGAAGAAAATCCTTTCTTCTTCTTTTCTTTTTTCCTCCCCTTCCAAAGCTCCCCTAATTACTTTCAGTTCAGGTTGACTTACCATCTTATTCTAGGTAATGAAAGTCAGATGGGAAATAGTGAAACTTAGTCTAAAGTCAATCAGTCTGTTAAGTTGAATACAAAATGCACTTGTGGTTCATTCACTCCTGGTAGGGAAACAGAGATGCAGATGATTCCCACTGAATGCCCAGAGAAGAAATGAAAAAAGATCATTAAAGCAAATATCAACGCTGGAGATAAGAGAGGGAATGAACACAATGTGCGCTCTGTCTCTGAAGTGCTGCTGCGTTACAAAAGCACAGGAAATAGTTCACAAGAATTTCAAAAGTTATTATCTTCTTTTTTTTTTTTTCTGCCTCCCTCCCAAAAAGCTCCCTCAGCCCAGATTATGAATGATGGAGTGACACAAAGCAATGGTACTTTTATTGCAGTTTGCATATTCATGTGAGTGAGAATAAAGTGAAGTCCCTGTAAGTTAATCTTTCCAGAGCTGGGGAGCACCCTGGAAAAGGAAATGGTAGAGGGCTTGAGCAGAGGTTGGCAGCTGCAGTTGGACCTTAGCAGCTTGGTGGGCTGTTCTTACTCCCAGCATGTGCCTGCTTTTGGCAGCCAGGTTTCTTGGTTATTTCTGTCTTGCAGCTCCTTGACGAAGCCACGTGGGCTAGTAGGACTGCAGACTGCCTGCTTGACCAGCTCTGTTCAGGTAAACAACGGTGTCCATGCCCTTCCTTGAGGTGGGACTTGGAAGAGACCACTTCCAGTGCCAGTGTGTCTTTCCTTCTGTGCTTCACTTTCCTGGGCTGTAAGATGAGGGAGAAGTTTCCAAACGCCTCCAGGCAGGTACTTCTGGATCTGCAGTGTGCCGCCATCAGATTAACTGGGCACTGGATCCTCTAACCTCCTTGACTCCTTAGCTGGGAAGATCTGTTTGAACAGAGAAATCGTCATTTTCAGTTCACAACCCATTAAACCTCCAGCAAAATTTCCAGGGTGGGGTGGCATATGTGAAATATTGTAACTGCTGATTTCTCTGTGGCTTGCAGGTGTTGGGTTTGTTGTTGGCGCATTGCCATTAATTGGAATGAATTTTAATGACTTCGCGTGGCTTAGATTGGAGGCAGTTATAATTAATTCCATGTGAACATGCCAGATATATGTGTCTGAGAAGTCTTTTGATCAAAGAATTGTTTCCTTGAAGGAATGAAAGCTGACCATGCCAGCAGTTACTCAGCACCAGCCTGAATTGCAGGTCTGCAAAACCAGCTCCAGTTATTCCTAAACCCTGAGACCATAGGCAAGGTCTCTCACCATGTTATGCCTCAGTTCCCCCCTCTCTGCAAGGATGTCAGTGCTAGGAGTCACTTTTCCAGAAGGTTTTTGGGATCGCTTAACAAAGCATGCAATGTGACCAAAGCCAGCCATACAGGTGAAGTAACTGGAAATCACTCCAGGAAAGGGAAGGCAGCTTAGCTCTCCATTACTATCATTTAGTGGCATCTGTGAGAGACAGAGTATGGGGAAAAATAGATCATCTTGACAGCTCTCACAAAAGAGGGGCTTCTGATCAGAGCATCCCTTCCTCATATGACAAGAAAGGGCTGGAAAGGTGGCTCTGTGTTAATTTTTCAGGCTTCTGTCCTTTCCTAGTGTTTGATTTTTCCCTTTCAGATGCAGAGCTTTGTGCTAATGAAGATTAAAAAGTCTGTCCGTCTTTCCTTGGTGCAGGCACCGAACAAGGCTGTCCACGTCAATATGTCTCCGGCTTTCCTCAGCCTCTGGTGCAGGCAAGTGCATGATCTCACAGGGGAGAAAGTAAGTGGCTGGTGGAAATGACCCATTTGTCTCAGCAGGCAGGTGTGTGAGAGGCTCCTGGATGGCTACAGTGCACGTGTATTCTTCTTTTAGGAGCTCAGTTAAACATCCCTTTTAATAAGGATGAGACACTTATATTTGCATAAGTGTCAGCCTTAATGGGACTCCAAAGTGGATATAACAGCAGAGGGATCACTCCTGTACAATTGAGGAGGTTGGCAAGATGGCCTGAGAGGAGTGGTGCGAGTCTTCCTGGCGTGGAGGGTAATGCCTGGGATCCTCCCCAGCACCTGCACAGGCTGCTGTCAGGAAACAATAAATTGTGCTCCATGAGAGACCACAGAAGAGCCCTAAGCTACACAGCCTAACATCAGAAACAGCCTCAAGCATGCATATTAAAAGAGATACTACGAAATATGGGGCTTAGACAATTTTCCAAATTAAAGCAGCTCAGCGTGTTACTGGGAGAGAGTTGGGCACTGGTGACTGTATCTCTGTCCACATGTTTTTAATCTGCAACTGGTGCAGCATGATGTAAAGATTTTTTTTTGTGGGGATGAGCCACGATGCATTATCTAGGAGGTTACCACAGGCTGAGGAGGAGGACAATTACAGTAGCCCAGCTGCTGTGTAATAACGTACTGATCAGCAACTTGATGTTCTGCTCCAACCTGATTTTAAGCCCGAGCTTTCAGTGTGATTCAGTTTGAGTGTCCCTTGGGTGGGTTCACAGCTCACTGTATTTTAGTTAAGCTTGTGGAGGACTTTCCATACAGCACCTTTTTTCTTGCTGCCCTGACTCTGAGCTGCCCTTTTTCAGACTGGAGGATCTGGGTCTGCAGCAGAGCCAGGGTGACTTTGACATAATGAACAAAGACAGATCTCTGCAGGGACGCTGTAGCTGAACACAGTGTCAGCCCTTTGGCAATCCAGTGTAGGAGATTCTCTAAGAAGATGAGAAGGTGAGTATCCGCTGCTGGCCAAGAGGAAAGGATCTTAATTCAGCTACAAAACTCTTCTTTGTAGCTGTTTACATCCAATTGCAAGGGACAGCATTCTTGGATCAACCAGCCTTAGAGGCATGACTTCTTTACCTAGTTTGTCTTAGGAAAAGATTTCCTCAGAGCTGCCGTAACCCCTCTAACTGGACACTGACGGAAACCTGCCATTTTTCTCCCCATGGCTACTGTTGCCCTGACCTACTCCAACTCTTGTTTGGGGATCTCAGCAGGGATTGGTAATTCTGGCACACCACTGTGCTAAAGCGGAGATGTAGTTGCTAAAAGGCTCTGGTAAATCAGAGGGTGGCCAGGGGGCTTGGATCCAATCCAGCTGTCAGCAAATAATATATTGGCCAGACTTGTCTATGTCCCCTTGCAGTGATCAGATCTTGGTTCCTGCTTCACAACAACTGAAGTTGCTCTGACAGGAGTGACTGATGCATTTAGATCCAAGAGTCACAGTTCAGTTCATGTGCACGACCCAGCCAATGGACCGTAGCATGTTTTTTCAGAAAACTATTTCTTTGCAGTCTAGACTTGGTTTCAGGCTCCTAAATAGGGATGCTCGTGCCTCAGAAAGGTTATTTTGTAGTTGCTTTTATTTCTGTCAAAGGAGTCCTAATTTTTTTTATTTGGAGCTGCTTTGTAACAGCTACAATTATAAATCATATTTGAGATGACTTTCCAATGCCTTAAAATTCCACTCATCTGTTTTGGAGGGGGCTGATCCCACAACAATTCTTATCCCTTTTCTTGATGGCAGCAGCAGGCCCATTAGGACTGGAACCTGAAGGGTCAATTTACAAAACAAAAATTAGTGAGAGTTTCATCTGCCTGGTGCAAGCTGGGGACATCCCACACCAGTGGTGAGAAGTGAGTCAGCAAAAAAGAAAGCTGAATTGCAGCAAGGTAGATCGCTCATCAGCTTGGTAACACCATGCAAACGGATAGATTCCTGGTTCTGTTTAAGTTTTTGGTTACTGTGGCCTAATCAGATGCCACAGCCACATCCAGTCCTGCCCAAGATCTGGTGGCCTGCACGCGACTTGATCTTGCAAACAACCTCATTTCTTCTGCAAACCTGTGAGAAGCTTCATGTTGATACCAAGTGGGTCCTTCAGGCAGGACCTGGTAGGACTGCCCATCCTAACAGTGTAGGTACTCACTGCTTACTCAATCCTGGGTGTTTTTCTGGAGCATTTTTGCAAGAGAATATGTAATTGTGGTACAGATTAGGATGTATGGATTAGGAACCCAACAACTGTGCTTTTTCAGATAGGTTTCCGAAGAGTCAACAGCAGCTGGTCCTGACACGCAATACACTTGACTTTGTGACCTTGAAATGAAAGTGCCCTCGTAACCTCTCTTTCTCTAGTGACAAGAAGTAGCATGATGTGGTGCTACACTGAGACTTGCCCCCAGCTATTGCAGAGAGAAACAGAGGAAACGCTTTAGGCTCTGCAGCTTTTCCCCATAGAACAAGGAGGCTTGGAGCCTGCTGGTGGTGAGGGAGATGCTGACTTCCTGCTGTGCAACATTGGTCAGAAATAGAAATGTAGCTTTTTAAAGGAAAGTTTGTAAGGTGGAAAAGAAATGGAGCAGAAGGACTCTCTTTTTCTCTCTCTCTCTTTTTTTTTTCCTAAGTAGGGGAAAACAGCTGTCCTAGTCCAACGGGGTACCTCTGAAATGATTTCGAAAGGCATTGTGAGGAGCTGGACTTCTTCCTGTTAAACATTTTCTGCAGCTAAATAAGAAAAAATAACGAATCCTGAAACAACACGGAGGAAGTCCAGAGGCATCTCGCAAAGTTTGCTGCTAAAAGACAATCTTTCCCTGTGACTTAGAGGGTACCTGCAGGACAGGACAGCTTTCCAAGCATCTGAGCAAAGAGATAAGAATATGTGTGTGTGCGTGTGTGAGTCCTTTGGACAGCTTTGAGTGAGGAAAAAAGCCTCACTGAAAGTGGGAGAAGTTTGTGTAGGCGTCTTCAAACGCTCCCCCAATTTTCTTTGAAAAAAATCACACCGGGCTGTGTTTTTCCCTCACAGATTAGAATGAAAATAATGGCTTTCCTAATGAACCCCACACCTGGTGAGGGAGGCATTTTCTATATATGCACGTGTACCTTTTTACATAGGTACACAGACAATTTAATATATAAATATAGCCATAATATATAAATATAGTCATATATGTATTCATGTGCGTGTAAGAAATCCCAGACTTTTTTTTTAGTAGTTTCCCTTTGACCAAATCTTTTCCTCTGCTTCTTTATGCTCTTTTTAATACTTTTCTTGCCCACTAACACATTTCCCCACTTTCCCCCAAATTCGAACATGTGTGGCCAGACCCTGTCATTCTGCAATCAGCCCACTTATAGCAAGAAGAAAACAAATACAGGCCTTTTTGTGTGTGAAAGATTTTCTCTTTTCCCTGGATAACTGAAAATAAATGGTGATTAGATTAAAACAAACAACCATGTGCTTCTACACGCCACTACTGAGACCGGACCTGAGAAATGGAAGAGATTACTGGCGTGGGGCTGTAGTAATCATAGCTTGGCATGATGGAGCACCCTTCAGGCAGAGGAAATAGACCCCCAGCTTGCTTCATGTTTTATTGGTCTGATCCTGTGGAGCTGTGTTGATTTACCGCAGCAGAAAAAACTGTGTTTGTAGACGTGTGTTAGCAAAATCAATTCACCCACTCCTGGAGTGCTGGCTGGTGGAGGCTGAGCGCAGGCAGAGGTTTCGTGCTCGTGGCAGCAGGTGAGCACTCAGGACAGCAAGAGAAGGACGGAGGAGGCAAATGCAGGTGGGCAGTAGGGCTCAGGATGGAACCAGGCATGTGGGAAACTTCCGCAATGATTCATGGTGGTGACCATTCCCCAGCCCTGTACCCACCAGCCACGTGGTGGGGACATTTCCAAGCTGGCAGCTCTGCTGTGTTGAGCAGCCACCACTTGCTGTAAGGTCACCAGGGTCAGGGTGCAGTGCAAAATGTGCACATCTGTGTCTGCTCCGTCATGGTGTATGAAGGACTTGCATGGATTTATTTCCTTTGTGGTCTCATGCAGTGCTCTTTGGTTTCCAGGTGCCTCCTCCAGGCCAGAGTGCTGGTGGTGTTGGCTCCCTGCTGAAGGGGGGGTTTGAAGCCTCCTGATTTTTCACACCTGGTTTTGTCTCAGGCAGTGGGGTGGTTTAAATGCTCCACTCCACTAATCCAGCTGGTTGGAGGAGGTGTGTGTGTGTGGGGGTGTCACAGCTCAAGGCCATGGCCATACCTTTTGTTCAACCTTTCCAGCTTGGTAGCACTTTGCCTTTGTCCACCCTCCCTGGCCCCTGACAAAAATCAATAGCTGCCTTCTACATGGCCATTTCTGTTCCTTTGACACAGCCTGCCATGACAGACTTCTTATGAGGAGCATGTTACGACCATGTGGACATGACTGTTAGAGTCTAATGTTGTAGTGAGTGTTCCTTGCTAATGAATGCATTCAGAGACATTCAAGGTGAAGGAACCCCAGCTTCTGTCTCATGAAGGAGTGGCAGGAAGGGCATCAGAAACCAAGGTGATTGGAGGAAGCTGGGAGTGGAAAATCTGAATAAATAAACAATTCCGTGAGCAGTGGAATGACTGAAATGTTCTCCATCATCTCTTTCCTCCCTTCTTGTAACATTGCAGCCTGGGCAGACTTTCAAATATCTCCTTCCACACAACAGTGCAATGGGGCAAGGAAAAATTCAGCATATTACTGGAAGTGTTAGCAAGTGTGGAGAGAGAGAAAGGTTTCCTGAGATGGGGCCAGTGGAGTTTCTAAGTTAGCTGAGAGCACAATGAAAATGCTCCACTTAGTGAATGTATAAATAATTCCATACATTATTCCATAGCACATCAAAACACAGAGCCAGCCTCACACGCTTCAGCAATTTTTGCTCCTGAGTGTTTTAAATGAGCTTGAAACCCTCTCAGACGCTTTTTTTCATAGGTGAATGGCTATCCAATGTACCAAAAGCAAAAATGTAATTAAACTTTAAACTCTTAAAATGCCAAGTACCGCTGGGATAACACATGGGTAAAACACAGTAATTGTTTATATTTACTCTACGTCTAGTTAGCATTTCTTTTCAGGTGCCTGCCAGAAATGCTAGCTCGGGAAAGGCAAAAACTGTAAGAATTAGTTTGTCTTTGTGAATTCAGAGCTTCAAAGTCTTAATTGACTTTTGATGTGGTGTAATCTCATTACCTGCATGCTGAGAATAATGCTCTACTTGATGCGGGTAATGCAGTGGGGCTTCTCTCCCATATATTTCAAATCCCTCTCCACAAACGTACAGCTTTCCTCCAAAGCCCTGGTAGCACTGCATCCCATCTCAGAGGATCTGAGCATGCTGTGTGCAAGACCTTGAGGCCGCACTTTTAAAATGGAAGAACAAGTCTCTACTCTCCTTCCCTCAAGTCCTTTCCCCATCATCCTGAGGCCATGGCCATTTCAGAGGCATTGGAACCCCTCCATGTCCTGGGCAGCGGACTAACATTCGTGTGCTGTGTTGTCTTCTCAGTAAGGAATTAAGTCAGAAGAATAAGGACAGAGTGTCTAAGCTGCCATACCGAGGAAGTTTTTTGTTGCCAGGTTTTACGGCAAATCACGTTAAACCTGTTATATTCCAGTGTGACACCCTGTGTCTCAAGTGTACGGATACATACACACGTGGAGCTCTTAAATAATCCTACTAAAGGTTAAGGGATTTATTGGTTGTAGGAGCAGACTTTGCCATTCTTCTCAAATCTCTGCTTTGGTTGAGAAGAAACGTCTGTTACATTTCCCATTCTGATTTTAATGTGGTAATGGTATAAAAGGTGTGGGAGAGAAAAGCAAATAAGAACTAACCCCACCTTTCTTGAGCAGTGAGGATGATTTGTAGGAGAAGATCCAAACTTGTTCTTTGATCTTTAAAGGGCTTCCAGTGTGTTTAGCTGGCAGGGGCTGTGTGGGGACTCTGAGGTCAGTAAACACTGCAGGGAATTTTTCTTTTTCTGCATTTCTTGCCTTTTTCAAAATGGACCTTTCTGCTACCAACAAACCATGGTGTTATGCACAGAATGCCTTTTTAACTTGGCCCCAGCTTGCTTTTGAGAGGATATGAGAGAGTCCAATTTTCGTACTAATGGGTGTGTTGAACTGATAAAACATTCAAAAGAAGACTGTGATGAAACATCTTGGTCGCATTTGTGATTTTCTGTTTTGCCAGAGTGCCCCAGTTTACTGACAGCTCCTTCTGCTAATGCTCAGATATTTTGCATTGAGTACATGGCAGGCTGTTACAGGATTGTGTCTTCGTTTGGGGGCACTGAAAAGGTTATACACCAATCCACTCTAAAGATCAGACTTCCAGTGTATTGCTCTAAACAAGATCTCTGGAGTGATCAAAAAATTGGAAAAAGCTTTTGGAAAGTTTCAGCACTTCTGTGGAGTTTTGATTAATCTTCAGCAGAAGATTCTCTTTTGCACCTAGACACTCCCTCCCCTTGACATTTACTCCATTTAATCTCAAATAGCTGGTTACCTGGGTAATGCACTTAAAGTAAAAACAATCCTTTTACTCCCACCCCCTCTTTTTGAAGTGGCTTCTGATAAAGCCTTGCACTAAAGACCAGTGGAATCAGCACTATAATGAGAGATTAGTCCTGAACAGTTTTTTGTGGATTTTGAAAATTTGTTTGTTTTCTGTCTTGGTAGGCCGTTTTTGTTTTTGTTTTTTGTTTTTTGTGGGTTTTTTTGCTTTTTTTTTTTGTTTTGTTGCTGTTTTTGGGTTTGTGTTTTTGTTGTTGTTTTGTTTGGTTTTGGTGTTGTGGTTTTTTGTGTGTTTTTCCTTTGTTTCTTCATTTTGGAGCTTCCAGAGCTTAACTGGTCACTTTGGACACTGACATCAAACTGTTTGGACTACCTTAGTGGTGAGAGAGGAGAGAGGTGTTTCCAAGGGGTCATTCATGCTTCAGGGAGTGCTGCCTGCTGCGAGGGATTAAACCAGCTCTGCTCCCTCAGCAGCTTCTGCAGGAGAGACAAATGATAAGATCACAAGACCAGAGGTTCCCAGACGTGTGGTCTGGGGACCTTATGTTAAAATGCCCTTTGTAGCAGTTTAGCTCTAGACTTGATCTGCACAGCCTGGAAAATGTAAATCAACAATCCCTTCGCTTGATCATAACCAGCTTGTGGCAATTACTCTTTCCTGGTGTGATCTCTGGCTGTCCATGGGGAATGGGAAGCCAATCCCTTCAGAAGCCTTTGTTGAATGTTGTGGTCCAGTCTTTTATTTCCAACTTGCCTAGATAACAGATGAAAGGCTCATGTGCAAGAACAGGCTTGTACATCTCCTGAACACTGTGCTCCAGGGTAGCCAAAATGTCAATTGAAAAGCACCCTACAAAAAGAAGGTCAGACAAGCCAGAGAGAACTATCTTTCCTCTTAGCACCAGGGAGTCTGCAGGCTTCCCATCCAATGCCTTTTGTTATTAACAGCCAAGCAACAAGGCAGAAGCAGTGTCTGCTCTCTCTCCAGGCTGGGAGGTGTTAATGGATGGGTGTGAGAGGTTGCAGTCCAGGTGGAGGTGAAAGGCGAGCAAGCTGAACACATCCATCAGGCTTTACCCTGCCAGCTGCTCTAAGCCAAGTAAAGTGATATAATTAGACAGAAGGCAAACCAAGCAGATCTGAGGAGTAGTGGGTTTAGCAGTCAGCCGTACACATACCCTAGAGTAGGGAGCTGCCAGGATCGTGGGGATCGTTTGGGATGAGGAAGGTACCTGCCCAAGTCAGAGGTCACCACCAGCTTCTCCCTGGGTACAAGGTTCTTGCTGTTCTGTCCCAGAGAAACTAAGTGTGAAAAACGCGTCACATCTTAATGGCTGTTTTGATATTTTCTGTAGGATTATGGGTGAACCAAAAGTAGAACCTCCTGTCAAAAGCCAGAACCAACAATTAAATAGGTTGTGAGTGCCTCAGTGTGTATCAATCCTTTGACATTCCCAAAAGATCAGATCTTCCAGGGTTTTTTTTTCTTTGCATCCATTTCTTTGTTGCTTTCAGCTCTTCTCTGCCTTTCTATCGCTACTTCCTTTCCCTGTCACTTTTCAACTAAAATGTATTAATCCTGCTTCTTCTCTGTCTTGCCCAATATTTGCTTTCTCAGGCCTTCTCCACTGAGACTCTTCATTACAACCATTTTTGTCCCTGTCTTTGAATACCTGCCTGCTCCTCCTCTCATCCCCACATCTTCTCTTCTCTGGCTTCAGTTCAGTCTGTTTGAAATCCTCCCTCAGCTTCCCCATTTTCTGGTTGGCCTCATGCCCTCTTACATAGCTTTCTTCACCTCCCAGATGGTGACTCCTCCTCATTCCCCTTGAATTTTAGCATTTCTCTCCTGCACTACTTTTTGATTCTGTCACATCCTGAGTTCACCTCTCCCATACTGCTTCACTGCAGGGAGGTTTTGCAGACTCTGTATTGTTTGGCTAAGTCTTACCTTCCTAACTTCTCTGTGACAGAGCCTGAAGATATTCTATGAGTAATGTGGGCTGGGCTTTCCCTTAACAATGCCACTAAACTGTCAGAGGCTCCATAAAGGTACACATCATAATACTGTATTAATGACTCTACAGCATCATCATGTTACCTAGCAGAAAGGATAGAAAAAATCTGAGCTTACGCTTCCTCCTACTAGGTGGTGAATAGTGATTAGAGAACCTGAAGGAAAAATTGAGTCATTTCATTTAGTTCTGCTCTCAATTCATCAGCCTGAGAATTAATCTCTTACCTGCAGCCGCGGCAGACTGAAATAGCACCATTTGTTCTAGTAAGTGGGCAGAGACGACATGGCTAACCTGCTGAGCTTCTCTCTGCCAGCTGGCTGCTGTTTGGAGAGGTGGGCTGAAGCGAAGGTCTGCTTGTCTGTGGTTTGGATCTAATTATGTTTGTCGACCTTCTGACATTTTCTGTTGAGTACCAGATCTAAAATTGGAAGCTGTG
Organism: Eurystomus gularis; assembly: GCA_013400335.1. NCBI lineage: Eukaryota > Metazoa > Chordata > Aves > Coraciiformes > Coraciidae > Eurystomus > Eurystomus gularis. The sequence continues at coordinate 75,379 of VZZY01024023.1, read as the reverse complement.
TTTCCTCAGGCAAAAAGGGCTGCTTACGTCCCACCTGTGTCTTTGTGTGTCTGGGAGCAATGATCAGTGCTTTATTTTCCTAAGCTTACAGAATTAGCCCAACAGGGGCTCTAAGAACTTTTAAAAAGATGTCTTAAATTAGGTACCATGGTATTTGGCTCTTTAATTACTTTTTGGTGACGTTTCTATAATGCCAGGCAGAACGGATGGATATCACAGGATTGTTATCATAGTTTCTTTCATAAGGTGAAAAGGAGAGTATCCCACGTGCTCTATTTCTCCAGCAAACTTAAATTTAGTGTGACTTTATTCAGTGCTTTTATTGAAAAAGCTAGTAGGGTTACTTATCTATCTCCTAAGAGTTATCCTGGGTCTATCAGCATCCTATCAAGAAACAAATGTGAAAAGATGGTATCTGAGTACCCAGCTTCTCAGTAGCTTTTGTGCTTTTTTAGCACACTCCAAAGGCTTTTAATTGTTACCTTATTAACTTAATGGGTGAGATCCTAACTCTTTGAAGGCCTGGGTTGTCCCTCTCTGTAACTCCCTGGCCTGCTTACTACTAGGTTTGAGTGACGTGACATTAGAATAGTGCTATGGCATACTGTTAAAAATTCAACGTAATCCTTTCAATTTAATAGGGAACTTCTATTGGGGTAAATGGAAAAAGGTTCAGACTCTTGATCTGCCCCACATTTATGCCTTCTCTCTATGTAGCCTAAATCTATTATCTTTGTTCTACTTTCCATCACAGATGAAAAGGGACTGCCTCAATCTGGCTGTTCTATATTTTAAAACCATTACTAGCAAGATACTATGTTATGATACATACAGTTCCAGCGAACTCTTTGAGGGACAGATAAAAAGCTCACGACTGCCAACTGAAGAGACACTAATGTCCAAATGTGAATGAATACATATATGTAAGTACATATACAAAGGCACGTATATACAAAATCATAATTCCCACCTTCAGTTCCTAGTGGTGCTGCTCTAAAGGACACTGCTTCTGCCGCATGGTTGGAAGCATAGTGGAAATTTCTGAAGTTTGCCCCCCTCTCCCTGAATTTTTTTTCTAGTTTCCTAATTGGTCTTCCTAGTTCAAGTTTGTTTCTTAAGAGTCAGTTTCGCTTTCTATTCACACAGCCCCTTTAATTTTTCCAATGGTGCAGCATGAGATAACAAAAGAATAGCTATTCTTACTCGGGATTTAATTTCTTGCAATGCTGTGGATAGAATGGTTGTTAAACACCACTCACTGGTTCAGGAAATTGAGCACAAAGTAGTGGTATTTGCATAAACGGCAAGACAATTGGTCCATGCAGTGTTTGAATGCTTCATAGCATTAAGGTATTAATCTTCAAGACAACTTCCCCCAGGAGGTGAGAATATAATATCTGTTTTTGCTGATGATGAACTGATGCACAGAACTATTAATTGACTTCCTAATGACACATAAGGAAGAGTCACAAGTCAAACCTCGATCTCTTGACAGCTGAATTTTTAATCACAAGACCAAATTCCTTTCAATGACTCATATATGGTATATTTGGGTTTAATAGATCCTCTGTCTTTCTGTTTGTGCGTTCATTGGATACTGCTGGCTCTAATTTTTGGAGTAATATCTTGTGGTCACAGTAAGTAGGAGGAATCTCAGCTTCTAAGGTTTCTTCCTGATTAGGAACTTTAGTGTTTGACATCACAGAAATAGGAAAAAGGTACTTTTAGTCAATTACTTTTCCCAACAAATGCAAGTTATTTCTTCCAGGTCTAAGGCTTTGAGTTCATGCATTCCGTTAATTTGTTTAACTGGAATATGTTTAGAGGATGGTGAGGGTGCTTTCATATCAGGTGATCAGAAAATCTTTATAAGATGATTGTGGGGCTGGGTGTTCAGACAGTAAAGATTTTGATAAGATATGAATAGACCAAGTAGCCATAAAAAGTCTGGGAAAACACTTTAAAAAGTATTGTGACCTTAATGATACTGAGAAGTATAGAAATGCTGTTAATATAGATTAATTTTTAATAACTGCATGAGGAACCTTCATATATATATAAAATTAATAACTAGAGCTACATGGAAATTAGTCGAAGTTCTATAAAAGCATGTTTGGTAGGTTTTGTTTGGGTTTGTCTTTTTTTTTTAATAATAAAGATTGTTAAGATGGCTCTGATCAGTTTGTGGCCGCAAATTTCTGCAACGAGCTGGCAGAATCAATGTTACTTGTTACCCAAAGTAACAACTGTTAATTAAATTCTACCTACTGTCATGTAATAAGGTTGTTACTACTCTGTTTTACTATCTCCTCATCCATCCACTCATCTAAGTTATAAAGCATATTGGATGCATCTTCCTTGCAAGCCCCAGCTAAAGCCAGACAATGAGATCATGTCTATTTTATGGGAGAAAATTAGGCACAAAGAAACTAAATGGTTTGCTGGAGATCTAAAAAGCAAAGTGGAAGTGAGGTGAAGAAGTGAAGAGCTCTGCCACAAATCTTAGTCTCCAAGCAGGATACAGCACATTGATATTTTGGTATTGTTTCTTTATTGCTTTAAATTTTGAGCTCTTCCGTTCACTGACCACCAAAAAGTTTCAGGGCTGCTGGTTTCAGGTCCCAACCCTTCATTAGTCTAAGCTGCAATTCATCACTGTCTTACCAGAAAACAAACAAACCCAGACTCTGTGGTGAACTGACAGTCTGAAGCACTTGCTTGATTTCTCTTTTGTATTACAAACTACGAGCCTTCACAGCTGATGCTGAGCTCTCTGACACCAGTTTCTTGGAAGGGCACATCTACTTTCTTCCACTGGCTTTGTAAGAAAGCAGCAGTGCATGACCAAGGAGCGTTTGGTCTCAAGCCAAGAAAATTAGGCCCAGGTGACAGCAGTGCTAGACCTACCACAGCTCAACAAATTGCCATTGACCAGCTGATCTGCAGTAAAGGACTGTGAGTCCCAAGGTCAGTACAACTGCAAGCCATCCTATCAGTTGGATATTAACACATTTAGCTGTGTCAGCGCCAGGAGCTTGAAAATGGGACTGTGATCAGGGATGGTGATCTGGAGAACTGGGAGGAAGGTGTGGAGGGGCTGTAACACAGTCTCAGTTAATCAGCTCATGAGGGAAGGCTCCCTCTGCAAAAGTAGCTGTTCACTAGGTGGAGCATATCTGCTTGCTGCTACTCTTGGATGACATCACCATTACTTTGTGCACTTTTTTTTTGCCTTATGGGAAAGGCTTAAAGGAGATGTTCGGCTCAGCCCTTAGCAACATCAGGGCTAAGTCCCAAGCTGCAGTTCACCTTGCCATGCTCCCAGGAACTAGTCATATCCCGAGTAACAGAAAGGCTTAAGAAGTTTCATCAAGAAATGCTTTGCAAGACCCCTCAGAGCTTGAACAGTGGACTTTCTTTCCAATCCTCTGCCTAAGACCATCTCACGGTTCTGCTAATACACCTTGCTAATCCAGCCACGAGAAGTGAGCCTTACAACATTGCATTGCAGCCTTCCCCAGGAGCTCACTGTATGTACTGACTAGTTATGTAAAACTGGAATAAGGTTTCTTTAGCAGTGGCATGTGATTCCACCCATTGCAAAACCAAACAGGACAAGGTGATGCCACCACATGGTACGGTACTACCTTTGGTACTACCATATCTCCGTTTCTCTCCTAAAGTTTTACTATTGTGCATCAGCAGAGATCTCTACAAATGTCGCCAGTCTGCAGAAATCTGGTGTCCTGCTGCACTGAGACATATGTCTAAAAGACCTTAATTTCACACCAAAGGAGCACTATGACTCCACACTGTTCCATCCTTGTTGTTGCTAGTAAGGACACTGCTTTTTTTGCAAGCTGCAGCCCAGGTACACTCAGTTGAGCGAGCAGGTGCTGTCAGTGAAAGCTGGTGCACAGCAAAAGGATGCAGTTTCAGTGAAGAAGACATCAGGAACATAATAGACGAGTGAGCTGTGGTAGTAGTTGTGTGTGAAGCGCTTTTGTATTCATTACAACCTGCTCATTTGCAAAGAGCACAGAAAATCAATCAAAATCAAATGCAGACAAAGAAATGATAAATTAATCAATAAAGCCACGGGCTAATCAAATGGCACCCTCCTCAATTACTCTAATAGGAAAAGAACGATTGCTGGTTGAGGGTCCTGGTTTAGAATGGCAGTCTTTGCCATCAAGCACAGGTTCAGATCAAGTCCAGTGAGCTGTATGGAACAGAATTCCACTTTGGGGTTTTTTTTGTTTAATGAGATGAATTCAGTTTCCCACACCATCCTCAAAGACTGCAAAAGAGCCACTTACATGAGTTTCTGTTTGTATATAAGCCTCACAACTGTATTTTGTAAAGGCAGGGCTACAGGACGCTCTACTGCAGACACTTGAGCTTTTACACTATGAAATCCCTGTGATATAATCAAGCTTCAGCTTCAAAACCTCTAATCTATGCTTTTCTTGTTCTAGAAATCTTCTTCTCCATCTACTAGAAATAGTTTCCTAATTTCCAAATGAACTATGTCTAAACTACCTTGTATTTAGCTCTTTCAAAAGCTGAATGTCTGTGGCTGGGCTATCTTCCCTTATGTCTGGTGCTTACTTGGGGATTCAGTGGTGGGCGTTTGTATTATGGAGAGAATCCACCTTGTCTTGTCAAAGAGCAGGTGCGGGTCACTTTCTGGTCTAAATCATTCTGAATTTACATGGCATACTCAGAAAAAATACAACTCTGTTCATCTGCTATAATATATTCCCTTGTTCGTTGTTCATCTTCTAGTACAGAAGCAAGGACAAAATTCTTTCTTCAACTGAATGGAGTTGAGAAGAAAGGGCTTGTAATAGGAAACTGTGTAGGTTTAGCCTTGAGCCATTACAATAATTCTGGGAACAATTTTTGTGCTTATGTACCTTGGTGATCATACAATTAACTTTGGCCCTCAGCCTCTCTGAGGGGACAAAGCACTGGATTTGGTTCCTCCAGACAAAGTCCCCGAGGTCTGTAGGACTGCCCGTCAGACGTGTGCTTGTATATTCCATGGCCATAGGTCACTGCAGAGATGCTGTCTGGGTACTGCAACAACCTCTCTGTGGTTTGATGTCCTTTGCACTCTGGGAATCCTTTCAGCCAGGCAATGGGTGCTTTTACAACGGTAGTCATCACCAAGGAGTGCCAAACCAATGAAGGTTGTAGTTTCTTCTGGATTAATACTAGCCTGTCTCTGGTGTTGGAGTATAACAACCATCTGTGTGTTCAATGACAACTCTTTCCACCTCTCTGCTGCACCAGACTAATTGAAATTGTTTCCTATTATCTCCCCTTATTCAGGAAGAATCTAAGCCTGGGAAACCAGCAGCAACATTTGCACAGAAGACATCTGCTTTCCATCTTGTCCAGAAACTTTGCTGCCACAAAGTTTTTTGTAAGTTTTTTAGTTTTAATTTTTTTTTATTTATTTTCTGTGAGAGTGAACCTTGTGTCAAGATAATGAGCTTCATGCATTCAAATCAGGGATTGAGTATTAATTAGGTCACTCTTACCAGAATGATTTATTGACCTATATATGGTATTAGCAGCCCTAAGTTTTCCTCCATAGAGAGCCAGTGAAAATCACCTTCATCAATCTTCAATTGATAATCTTAATTTTTTTCTCTATTTTAAATTTTCAGAGCAGATTAATAAATAATCTACTCTGAGGGCCTGATTGAGTAGCTCTTCAAGATTTTGGGAAAGCTCAAAAGACAAGAAAAAAAATCTTGATTTTTAGATTTTCAAGGCAGATTAATAAAGATCAGCTTTTGGAGACTAATTAACTATTTCTAGCGGAACTGGAGGACTTTCACTGATTCCAGTAGTCACTGGATGATATTTAATATATCGTCCATATGTAGGAAAATAGCTTGCAAAAGTCTCCAAAGCCAGAATCAAATATCAAAATAATGTTTCAAAATGTGATGGACAGAAAGAAAGGGAGTTCTGACTGAGAACATTTCTTCCCTTACATTTCCTTTTTCAGGTCTCAGGATTTTTTCAGAACTCTTGACATTGGGGATGGGTAAACCAAGTACTAGTAACCTTCAGATTTGTGTGTATTTGAACATCTAACATGCCTAGTTAGGCTCTGATGTTGGTCTCTGAAGTATCCTGCAGGCCAGATACTTTCTTGTACTGACTGGGATGATTTTTTTCCCCATGTAATGAAATACAGCCCCATGCTTTTTCAATATGGGGGCATGAAACTGTCATGATGTGCGGTCTTAGAGCAAGCAAAAAGAAGTCACCTTCACAGAGCACACCCTCAGGCAGTGGAGTTCCTTGCTGCAGATGCTGTTGATGCTAGAACTTTACATGGTTGTAACACATAAGTAGACAAATTCATAGAAAAAAATTCCTTTGATGGGTAATCCTTTGGCTTGGAAAAACTTTCAACAGGATTTTCTGGAGGCTGAAAAAATACTTGGAGGAGGATCACTGAATATTTGCTCTGCTCTAATATGTTTCCTAAAATAGCTGGCATTGATCAGTATTGGAGGAAAGATCCTGGATCAGCTAATCCTCTATCCTGCTCTCCTTGGCTTATGCGACCACGCTTCTTATGTGTGCTTAGGCATGTGTGTCCATCTGCTGCCTGCATGGATTTTTTTTTAATGGGTTGAATTGTCTCCAAATTTGGCAGAGGGGTAGAAATCTCAAAGATAGCCAGTTCCTACACATTTTGTAAAAAGAAGTGCCCTCAAAGAGGCTAAGAGGAATTTCGCTGTATTGTCAGTGCCTGATCACAGCTTTGGCTAGACAGTAGAGTGTCTACATAAGAGTGTGCTGTTGTTACTGTCCAAGCTTGGGAAAAAGCTTCAGACATTCTGCTAGACACCAGAAAATCAAGCCAAAGACACAGCCAACCAAACAACTCATTTCAATTACCTTTCATCTTGGTGTTTTCTTTGCAGAATCAAACCTGGAGAAATTTCTCTGAAAGGAAATTTTCATCTTCTTCTTTGGGCTTGATACTAGATAGTGAAAATGGACTCATGGGAGACTCAAGGCCCTCTCTCCTCCTCCTGAATTCAAGGATCATTAAGTGTTCTTAGCAATGATCCAAGGCTGGTCTCTGTAGAGCCTCCATGCTATGATTTTTATGTAATTCGGTTTTTTATTTAGGTCTATAGGAAAGGCTTGCAGAGAACAACCAAGGTCTGAAGTCCTTGCATTAGGATACATGAATCCATAGGAAAAAAAGGAAGGCTTGTTCCAGCCTGCAGGTAGGAATAATAACCACATGCAAGGCCAGATTCTGCATCCTTTGCTTCTTCTCAATTAGCAGGCTGCGCTGACCAGAGTTGAGCTGAGTGCAATGACATAAGTCGATGCTCAGGAAGGAGGTGCAGAAGCAGTCTTGTAATGAGCTGGGTATAAAGCAAACTGGCTGCTTCTCTGGGACCCAAATATGGGCTTGGTGGCGTTCCTGGTCCTTGAAAAACCCAGGCTTGGACAATGTTCCAATGCTAACAGCCCCTCCTGGAACTGGTGCTGCTACATTAACATCATACACTGTGTTAGCAGGACTTAAAAGCCACATGGGGTTTCCCAGGTGGAACAGGAACTTGACAATGTGTATATGTTTCCTGGTTTAAAAAAAGGAATCAAATCAATCTGTGCCAGCCTTCCCTTATCTCCTTTAACTTTCTAGTCCCACAGTTTCCTTCTGAACAAGGCTGAAAGGCATCTAAAAGTAATAACAATATTGCCTCTACCCCCAGTGAGCTTTCTTCTCCAGAATGTTGATGCTCCTGATAATTGACCATGCTTTGTATTTATTCATGAGAGTGATTCTGGCCTACAGATCTGTATGGTTGATAGCAAGTAGATCACTCTGGAGACATGACTGGACAAGAACAACTAATCTGTACACAAGGCTGAAAACATTTGCAGTGAAAACTCTTCTCGGGGGAGAGGAAATGGTGAGAAATGTCTTCTGCTCAGCATCTCTGTATAGGTGCGTGTGCATTGGCATTTAGATAAATGGGAAAAAGGATGAGAGCACCAGGCTCTTTCAGCACCAGTATGGATTAGCACTAGCCAGCTATCATAAATTAACGCTGAATTTAAGATCCATGAACTACACGTAATTAGTTATTATGCTCAAGTGAGTGTTACTGAACACAAAGAAAAAGCGAATGTCTGCATGGATTAATGGCATACTTGTGGGGAAGTATTGTATATGCTCATTTGACCTCCAACGGGCATCACCTAAATGCTGTGGAAGGATACTGGGCTAGACATTTATTTAAATCCAGACTGACTCTTCCTAGGTTCTCATATAGCACAATAGCTACTAACGTTGATGAGAAAATCTGTTTTCCTTTCATACATTTGTGTAGTAAAGAAGTGGGAGAGTAAGATGGATTGGAAAATGCGCACACAAAAAAATGGCCGAAATGTGGAAGAGTTTTGGCTCTGCTCTTGAATTAGAGATGGAGTTGTTTGATTTTGTTGATGCATTTCTAGCTTTCTGGCCTTTGAAAAAGTTTCTAATAAAAATCAAATCCCAGAAAGTGAGCAGCAATTTCTCAGAGGTGGAAAATAACATCAAAGTAGAAATGATTTTTAGAGCTGGCATTTCTAGGATGTTTAATGATAAGTCAAACTTGCCAGAGCAGAGAAAAGCTGAGCTAATGCGCAATGATCAGAGATTTTTCCCTTGACTATCACATCTAATACTATCAACAAGCTTGCATATCCCCTGCAAAGAACAGATGGGAAAGCATCGGCTAATGACCGTATGTACAAGCTTGGGAATCTCTCCTTTGCAAAAAGGCAAATACTCCAGATAAAAGTTTTTATTCATATATGTATTTATGAGTAACTATTAAGTGAAGGTCAAATTCGTTGGACAGAATTCTTGCAAAGCCTCTCCTGTTACTCTACTGCTGTAGGAAGAAACCTTCCCTCCTTCCTAATTTGGAACTAGTCTAACATATGAGGCAATATGGATGCAAAATCTGGTGGTGCAATGGGTCATCAGGAGGAAGAAATGTGAATCAAGAGATTTAGGATTATCTGGGAAAGGTCTGCCTTACTGAAGGATAGTAGAGGAGGACTTGTTGTTGGACCTGATAGTTCTTATGTTCTGTGGAGCAACTGGGAGGCCCATTGAGCACTCAGGTGCATTGCCAGATTGGAGAAAGATGGTTAAAATCCTGCTGATCTCTTTATTGCTGCACTCATCAGGATTGAGTGGCCAGTAGAGTTTAGCACCCTGAATGAGTGCAGAATGAGAAGAAGCACAGAAAGAAAGGGTGTTCCAAGTGTGAACAGGAGGAGATATGCAAGGACCACTCTGAACGCACTATTTTAAAGCAGGGCATATCCTGCCATCGGGGAGAGTTGTCTGTGCAGGCTCAGAGTCATCTCTACCCAGGGAAAAGCCTTGAGCCCAGAGAAAACTAGATGTTGTATATATCTTTGGTTTTGGTCTAGGAACTAGCAGTGACCTACCTCCTGGACCCCTCTGAGGGCGTCCAGGAACTAATGAAATAATGAAATAATGTATTTTAAAATAATAATGTACTTTAAAATAATAACTAATGAAATAATGTATTTTAAAATAATAATGTATTTTGAAATAATAACTAATGAAATAATGTATTTTAAAAGAGAAACCTGTCCATTAAAATGAGACTATGGAAAGGCCAGCTGTAAGTGTTAACTTTAAAAAGAGATTTGAGGGAGGCAACCATTATTTTTGCTCTTGCCATTAACAGTGGTTTTAAGGTTTTCTGTCAGTACTGGAATATGACATATATTAAATTAGCAAGTGCTTCTGGTTTGTGTGGAGGACATACTGCTGGGTTAAGAAGCTCATTAGCAATATTCACTGAATTCGTATTTATTCCCAGAATCAATACTTGTAATATACTAATTAAATCATCTGTTTAGGACAGCCCCATGCTGTAGCAGAAGGAGTCCGTTCCCATCGTGACACATGCAACAGCATTTAGCGCCCATTATTATTAATGAGCACTGCAGGCTTAATTCCTGATGTGAGTCTCTGAACAGGCATGCACAGCTTCATCCATCTGCTGAATGTTTTAAGTGTCGTCTTTTCCAGCACTCAGGATGCATTAACCCTTCCAGTGCCTTTGCTTTGGGGTTGTGAATAGACTTCAGCAGCGGCTCCAAAACCACCAAAGGGCTCTTCATTATCTTATTGGACTTTAAAGAGGGCCCAGGAGCCTTCACAAGGAAACCAAAGGGATAAGTTGGATATGATGGACCTGTGGAACTGCACAGAAGAGTGAGAACATCCAGATGTTCCCTGTGTTCTTGGAGGGGGAGTCATTTCAAGAGGAAAGGAAATCTTTACCCTGAGGGTGGTGAGACACTGGAACAGGTTGCCCAGGGTGGTTGTGGATCCTTGGAGGTGTTCAAGGCCTGGTTGGATGGTGCCTTGAGCAACCTAGAACTAGATGATCTTTGAGGTTCCTTCCAACCCAAACCATTCTATAATTCTATGATTCTAGTTCTTCTGGGTGTTAGTTGTCTTGCCCTTCAGTTAAAATAATGGTTTTAATGATTCCCTGTTCCCAGTACTCTTTATTGTATCATGAAACATTTAATGACTTTAATTTCTTTAATTGTACTAGAGTACAATTTCCTGCCTTGGAATTTGGCTGCTGAGTGCAGTCTTTCCTCAAGGGAATCTCATTGTTAGAAGAAGACATGCTTTGGTATCTGCAAGTCCCTGTTTCCAGCTGCAGCTTGCCCTCCAAGACATGGATTTCTGAAACTCTTCTGCCAAACTCTGACCAGCAGATGCAAGGAACAGGTTAAACTTTTAGAGGTTATTAATTCATCAGCTCCAATTGCCTCCTTTCTAAATTCCAGGAAGTGGAATCAAGTCCTCTGCTGTAACTGGCAGTGGCTGGGTGTGCGTGGAAATAGCCGTTGAGCTGATGCTTCCTTTTCCCACTGCAATTCCTTCATCCCTTTTTGCTTTTGTCAAAACGATGGGGGAAGAATCTCTCCTTTAGAGAGTTCTGTGTTTCACAGTTGCAAATTACTGCAGCAGGGGTGAGTGACCTCTTACTCCAGGATATGTGTCAGCTCCACGTTTTCACTTGTTATTACAGCAATATAAATCTTTCTGCCACGACTAGACTTTATTCTGCAGTGGGACATTTCTGTTATAAAGAAAAATGCATGTGGTTGCCATTTTACTCATGAGCCCCTCTTCTTTTTCTATCTTTCTTTCTCCCATATGCTGAGACAGTCTCTTTGGGGCTTCCCTCAGTCTAGGACTTGCTGGAAATGGCTGCTTTTCTTGCTGACGCTCTGCATTTCTGGCAGGTATGTTCCTTTGAGCTCAGGAGACACCATGTTCTGCTGTAGGTTCTTGGCCCACCCAGTGAGCCTGAGCTGTGCATATGTGCAGATGTGGAGTGGATGCCCAGATAGCTGAGGGATGGCACTTGCATGGTCACAACACGTCTGAGAAATACTGGCTTGGCACTGAGCATGTGGGTCCTCAGCAGGAAGGGATGGCAGTGGTGCTGCACTGCAAGCATGGGAGATGGGGACGTGGTGGGACTGACTGGACGAGGAGATGAGAGGATTGCAGGGTCTGTGAAATGGTGAGTTTCCAATTAGCACGGTACAGGGGAGATTTCTCCACTGTTACCATAGGCATGCAGTTTCTTTTCTCCACCTGGCCCACTTTAAATTAGGAGTAACTTTAGGGGCCCTAGTGTGAGCTGTCCTGATGTAATGACAACAAACTCCACCACTTTTCAATGAAGGGCCAAAGAAAAATTTGGAGTTAGAATTTTTCATCCTATCTTTGTGTAGATTGCTAGAAAATCTGGGATAACAGAAACTCAGCTAGAAGGGATACAAGTACTGAGGGTTGTATTTGTTTTGGCTTGTGCAGTGCCTTGGTACAGAGGTGTTTGTGTGCACGTGCACTGTGGATAACGCTGTGTGTGAAATGCCAAACACAACCAGCCACAAACTCCATTGTGTGTTAAACCCCAAATTTACTCTTCCCTGAGGAATTTGATCACTGCCTTTGATCAACCTTTGCAACAGTACCTTATGAGGCCAGTGAAGGAGCTATGGGCACCTGGCCATATTCTCTCCTGCAATTGCTGGGATTTCTGTGAAGTTCATCCTGAATACCCCACTTTTCTATGATGAAGACACAGGAGGCAGTGAATGTATCTCAGGCATTTATTTACCTCATTTTCACTGGTTGCTTTTTCTCATTCCATCCTATTATCCCACCCCCCTCTCCCCCCTCCTTTCAGGTAATTCTTAATATTTAAAAAAACCCCACCCAACCCTGCCTGATGCAATTTGAGGCAAGATGGGCACATTTTATTAAGGACTGCAAAACACTTAGCAGCACGAGGGTTTTCATGTGTAATCAGATGCGGCAATTGGCTTGATTGCAATTGCTTCTGGGTCTGTTGCGCACAAGCACCTGATTAGATTTTAACTGTGCTGCCAATTCCAGAGGAGCTTTCAGCCTTGCAACGTGTGAATGGGCCTCGGGGAAATCATGCGCCTTGTCCTTAATGCTGCCACCTGGAGAAGGGAGAGATGGGATGGGCATGTGAGTTAGCAAGGACCTGCCCTCTGTTGGGTAGGAGAAATGTATGAATTTCCAGTTCCTCTGCCTGCCCAGTTTCACTGGGAAGTGTTTTCTTATTCTTCCTTCGCTTTCCCAGGTGCCAGACACTCCCTCCTTGACCACAGAGCTCTCTGGACTGTTGTGTAGTGGCTCTGCTCTGCTGTCTCACCTATGTCTTGGGGAGGGTGGGTGAACATTGCCTGACAGGGAGGGACCCTTTTCCTGGCCCTCTCCCTTCATGTGGATGGGTTAACAGGATCTGCATGGAGAAGCAAGCTGAGGTGGCAGCATGGTGGCATCAGTTGGCAGTCAAGGCTGGTAATGCTGAGTCCTTAGTAACATCTCCTCATCACTCTGGGTTTTTTTCATCACAATATACCTGTAGACACCGTAGGTGTCTATATACTCATCTGTATAGCCTGGTTGTGAGGGCTGTGCTGTCTGTTCTATTTACAGTCCTAAAAAGCAGAGGATGTTGCACATCTCTTCCTGTGCCTGCTCAAAGTGAGCCTCTTGTTGCTTTTGTCAGATCTGGAACTTTTCAGCTCAGATGAGAGAGGTGAGCACTTGAGAGGGTGTTATGGTGTTCCCAGTGGTGATGGAACTGGGTGCTACTGCATCTACACTGTGCAGGTGTCCAGGAATGGGACTGTGGCAGGTTCCCCTTGACACAGGCCATACTGGGGACTCCTGAGATACATGGCCAGTGGTAGCCACAGTCTTTTAAACTGGGAATTGGGAGAGCTTTTTGAAAAGGTGTTTTTCAGCTGTGAGGAAAATCAAGTTTTTGTTGAATGTTTTTGCTTTGGAAGATCCCAATTCTGAAATATCGGATTGATGAATAGTGGCATCTTTGATCTAAACAAACGCTGATGTTCTTGGCATTTTTGAAATGTCAATGCAAAGCTAAAATCCTCTTATTTGACTCTTCTCCACTAAAAAAAAATAAATCATCAAGTTGAAACAAAGTTTTCCTGTGGAAAAATATCACCTGTAATTAAAAGAAAAAACTGAACTCTTCTCTTTAGTGAAGGAAAAATTTTATTAAAAAAATTCAACCTACTGTAGGCTGGCAACTTATCTTCACATCAGCCACCACCCCAAGTGGTGTTTGAGGGAGCACAACTTCAACGTCAGGCTTTTTGTTGCCCTGGTGGAGATACTTTCAGAAGACCATATTTTTTCAGATGAAGTGCTCTGAAAATCGCCCACCTTGTGGCTGTTTCAAGTTTGATGTTCAGAAATGCCTGCGGCTCTGGAACTCTTGATGATTTCCAGCCACTCAGTCCCACTCTGGGAACTCATACCTGCCCCTGCCAGTGAGAATTTTGCCTGAAGAAAGTTTGCAGAATTGGACTCTGCTCCAATTTTGTTTTCATCATCTATAACAAAGTGCTTATTTACTTTTTTTCACTTTGCCCAGCTTGGACAATTAAACCCCTGAGTCATCTTGCTTTTATTTCAAATCAGTTGTATTCCCTGGTTCACTGACTTGCCCAGAGTTTTATAATGCTCAGATACCAGAAGGGAAAAATGGCATGAAACCTCCTGAAGTTGTTAAAATTCATATGTTTGAATTTACAGCGCTGCAGGGGCTATCCATTAGTTTGACAAATTTCTTGATTTCTCTGTATGTGTGCAAGTGTGTATCCATATTCAGATTTCTAGCAGCAGTGAGATATGCTCATAGTCATTCACCTCTTGAGAATAAAGCTGTGTGATACAGGAGAGGGAGAAGGTGGTCCTAGCCCAGGCGGTATTAGTGGAGATCACAGAGCTGAGCAACACGGACAACCTTGATCCTGGGTCAGCAGATGAGCCCTAGGGCAGCCCTGGCTGACGTGTTGGCAGAGCTGTTTGTGAGGAAATCATTGCCCACATGTAGCACTGGAGGTCTGTCTCAGGTAGGTGATTCATGCATCTCATTCACATTCACAGAAATCAGTGAGTGAGAATTAAATCTTCTCTTGACTGTGAGCACTTCTTGGACTTGATTTGTCACCTGGTGACAAGAAGCACAGCAAAGCTTTGTACGTTCCCCGCCGAGCTGGCTGCGTCTCAGTAGGACTTCAGCATTCAGCAAGGGCACATGGCCTCTTTCGTTCCATGGCTGGGAACGCTTTCAACACAATTAGGGTTTATTACATTCAACCAGTAAGATCCAGGGGCTTTTAACCTGAAAAGAGTTTGCCAGAAACATGCACATAGGTGGATGTCAGACTAGAAGGATGGATTAGGTGCTCACAGCTTTATAAATCACAAGCATTTCCAAGCAATTGCAATTTCTTGACTCCTAAACATTTCCCATGGAGATAAAGAGATCCTCTGAAATTCTGCATCTGTGGGTTACGCGTGACCTTCCTTTACTTAGCCTCTTTTCACAGCTGCTTAAGAAATAGCTAAACTGAACCTTGAGATGACTGCGAATAGCTTTCAGCTTTCATAGCTGGAGATAAGACTTAAAAATGGACCCTTCCCAACAGGAAGCAGAAGGCAGTGAAATATTCCTTAACCTTTATATATTTTTTTTTCAAATTCCCATACATTTGTTGGTTTTGCTTGCTCTGTTTACAAACCTGAATCTGGCAATCTTGTTTGAAGTTTGTCCCTTTCAACCCTTCCTACAGAAAACAGAGACAGCTGTGATTGATAGGAATGACAACTTTCAGCTTTCCGTGTCTGAACAGATCAGGTGCCAACATAAATATTGTCATGTATTAATCTTCAGTGTACCTCTCCCCTGGGGGCACAGTGTTGGTTTTGTTTCTTTTAATCAGTTATGTATTTAAATAAATACTCTAATTGAGGGGGCACGTTGCCTTGCGTGCAAATGTTGTACCAACTCTGAACTTGCAAGAAGGTGCAGGGACAGACAGACATGGATCAGTGGAGACAGGCAAGGACCCCATGAGCCAGCACCAAGTGTGAAAATAAACAGTTGTCATGGCATGTCAGAAGTTTATTAATTCATAGGAATTATCCCTCCTCTTCTCCTCCTTGGTGACTTTTGGTGGGACACAGTAGGCTCAAGAGTCCATAGGCAATTCTGCTTTCTTGTGTCTAAAACGAATGCTGCTGTGAGACATCCATGGCAACATCCTCCATCACTGCTGGGTTTTGAAGACAGGTTATGAGGAGCAATTTTTCCTCTTTACACATTGAGGGCCACTTTTCTGGGGAATTTTAGAGAGGGCTCCAAGTCAGTTTGATTCAGGTAACAACTTCAAGGTTGTTATTTCAGTATAATCTGTTACTGGAAAGGACAAAAGCAAACTCCTGGGAAAGAAATAACCTTTGCACCCCTAAACCACAGGAACTTGAACTCTGGGGTGGCAATGCATGACCACAGGCTTTCATGTCATGCCAGAAAGCTCGCTCGGTTTGCTGGGTGGAACAAGTGTAGCTTCTGTCAACAGTTTTCAGCAACAGAGCTGAAAGGCAAACCCACTCCCCATGCATCACTACTCTCATGCCAAAGTATTTAGCTCTTCCCCAGGAAGAAGATTTCTTCTGCCCCTCAAGAAAAAGCTGCACTTTGTCCACAGAGTACTGACCTTTTGACAAATGGCAAAGAGATGAGTGTTGGATGATGGACTTGCTGTGCTACATCAGGGACAAAGCAAATAAACAGACCTTGGCTCGGGGGAGATGCTACACATAGTGTCCAAAGCCTGTGCAATACAGTCATCCTCATTTACCTGGAGTCATTTGCAGCCCACTGCCTTTCTAGTTTATGGAAAAGTGGATAGTTTTTCATTTTTTGGATTTTTAGAGGACTTTGGCTCAAATTTCTTGCTGTGAGCACAGCATTGTAAGTATCTTGGTGAAAGCTGGGCTTCAAACTACTCCTTCCTCAGTGTGAGACACTTCATTAACTGCAGGGGAAAGACAGGAATGGTGCAGTATAGATGAAGAGTAGGTCTGTGTTTCAGTGATGAGATTGCAATTAGCAGCTTCAACTGCCTGTAGGAAGAAGACGTGGCAAGTTGGAAGGTTTTCAGGGCTTGATATTAGGAGGATAAAAAGCAAGAGAAAGAAAAAAACAAAGGAAGAAAAGGGAGAAGTCTGGGTCACAAATATAATAGAAGAGAACATGAAGTCAGCATTTCCCATCTCGTTGTTATACAAGATTTTTCTGTGCCTGACAGATATCTGCTCCACAGCAGAAGTGACCCATATTACTTCTTTATTGTTTAAACAAAGAAAGCTGCCAATTAAAATGTCTTGGGTTTATTTCAGCACTTTATGTTCTGGGAGCCACATTGATTGGAAGGGAAGGCACAGGGTTGTCTGCTCTGCTGTGAAGCAATACTGTCCTTTCAAGTACATCCTACTCGCCCGGCTTTTGTCAGAAAATGTATCAAATCACAGATATCAGATGTGTAGCAGAGACTCAAGAGATCGTCTAATCCACCCCTCCACCCCAGAGGCTGCTCCAGGGAGGTGTTTTTCTATGCAGTTCATAAAACCCTTCTGCAAGAGTCATCACACTTTCCTGAGCTACCTTGTTTCTAATTCTCCTGATATCTAATTTAAATCTCCATTGCTGCAGTTTAAGAGTTTACACCTACTGTTTTTGCTCTGCCCATAATGGGCACAAGGAGATGTCACAGCACGGGATTGGGCAGATGTCAGATGAACAGCCTCCTGTTCAAAGCAGGACTAACTCCAAATTTAAAGCGAGGGACTTCATCTCTCCTTTGGTAACAACTGTTACCTTATTTGAATACCACCATCAGAACTTCTCCCCTTTCCTCCAAGCAGTTTGACATAAACTCTTTCAATCTTTTGTCATAGATCAGACTTGTTAGACTGTGTTTATTAGTCATTGCAGGTTATTAGTCATAGCTGTGTATCTGATGGATGGAGTCATACATACATGCATGCACCCATACACAGTGAATTTTCATGGCTAGAGCAACAGGAGCAGAAGCCTTTCCTTGGCAAAACGATTTGGTGAAGTGAATTCTGCTTGCTGGGAGTAACAGGCTGAGTTGTGCAAAGTGCAATGAAACATTAAATGGCAATATGCTATCTGGCCACTAGAAGCATTTACATCTTGTAGCATGAGTAATGTAACGCAGTTATTGATATGGCAACAGAGCATATGCTTGGCTTTAACATTTCAGTAATGCCTGCTGAAGGTAAGGGTCTCTCAAATCTCCTTTCAAAGTGTATTCACCTGCTTGGCTGACTGGCATTGCTGTGGCTTTGACCATTAGCATGATTTTAACCCACTACCTCAGCCCTCTCTCCAGCATCCCTGTGTTCATTGATAATGTGATTTTGAAGAAATAGGCTGTGAACAGGAGCTGGTGCTTTTTGCAGGACCACTGACAAAGTTGTACATTGGAGCCTGGCTGTGAGCAACAGGGATCACTTCTGTATGTTGACTGACATGGCTGTGCAGATAGCTGGATGGACAGGAGAATTGGCCCTGTCCAGGAGACAGGAGAATTGGTCCACAGTAATCTGGCTGAACGTAGCTATGAAAACTCATAGAGCAAAGAAGCCAAAGTGCAGTGCTAGCTTATTTATCTGGGAACCACCTTGTCTGTAAGAGCTTCCTCACCCTAACTTGGCCCAGGAGCTATGCTACAATGCAACTACTTCTAGGAGATAACTTTATTATAATATTTGCATATTTGTAGTGTGGAGGAAATCCAGATATAGATAGGACTTCATTGTGCCAAGTGCTATAGAGACATAGAGCAGGGAATTTAGCGATCACAAACTAAGCCTAAATAAAGGACAACTGAATGATACAGGGGGACTTTGTATATTTGGGATATAAATTTTGCAAAGTAATGAAAACTACTTAATGTTTGCATAGTTTTGGGAAGCTGCTATGGCACAGGAGTGTTATAAGAAAGACTCAAGGAAGGAAGATGAGTTAGCTTTCATAAATTAAGCCAGTTCTGGTAGCTGCTCTGTAAAGAATGTATTTATCACGGTTAAAGCTTGGATTTTAAACAAGCTCAGACACAACTGATTGTACAGTTACTATACCAATATTACGTGGGCTGGTGTTGTCATGCTTTTTCTGGGTAGGTATTTTTACCTTTATTTTACTTGTTACGTTGTTGTTAGAGAATGTTGATCAGGTCAGTGATATGCTACTTGTAGCTAGTCCTGTGTCTTTGGATACTTCTAGGACATCCATGAAAAGGGAACCAAGAAAAGAAAGTTTATTAGCAGTGTGCTCAAATCACTGCAGGGGGTTTCACATGCTGCCACTGGAATACTCTTAGACCTTTGCAAACTGAAAGAGGTTGAGAAATCACTAGCATAGAATGAATAAGCAGGAAAGAGTCGAACTTCTTGTTTTCACTTTCCCCAGCAGATGTTCAGTTGTTGAGGCATCAGAGCCACCGGATGCTGGAGGAAGCATTTATGAATGACCTGATATTCCATATCATTTTCTCTGGGGGTGCAACCAAGCTGGGCTGGAGGCGGTAGCAGCTGGCATGTCTCGGTGGGGTACTCGGAGTAATAGCTGTCATTTGCTGGACGGGGGGAAGTCATGGTGGTCTTTTGCTCAGTCACCACCTGGTCCCTGTCACATGCTACAGAGATTGATATAAATCAAACCTTCTCTACAGTGGGGGCCTTGAGAAAAAAAAATCAATGTTTTAAAGTGCAAGAAAGGAAGTGTCAGAGATGCAGACCTGGTAGTCTGCCAGTGAGCTGGAAGGTCGTCACACTGAACGTTGAATGTTGAAGGAAATTGTCAACAAGGGGCAACATGTCTGGGAGCATAACTGGAAGAGTAAAGTCTAAATCAAAGGCCAGGGCAAGAGAGAGGACACATATTCCTTTATTGTATATGGTGGCAGTGAGCTCTGGGATGAAGTAACAGCTAGGGAAAGGGATGGACTCTGCCTCTGAAGACATGCAGGTCAGATGTCACTTAAGAAAGTAGCTTGTAGGGAACAACCATTTCCAGGCTTCTAGGAAATAGGAGACCTGTGAACTCAGAGACCTCTATCATGTGTCTCATTTCAAACTGGTAATCTTTGACAAGCAGGAGGATCAAATATCTTTGCCCTTTTTGCTGATGGCCCAGTATTTCTTCTTTTCTTGTTTACTAAAACTAGCCTCAAAATGTGTCTGCATTGTTAAGGTTAATCTCTTGGAGCTGGTCTCGGCAGTGGAAGAGCAGATAGCCAATACAGTATTGGATATTTACAGCCCTTGCTGAAGTCAGGGCAGATATGGGTTCTTGTGCCCAGTAATAATCAGGACATCCGGAAGCTTCATCTTCAAATTAAAAACAAAACTGATAGGGAAGCATGATCTATGGAGTGCATTTTCCAGGACTCTCATTTTTCTGTGTGATGTCTGCTACCCGAAAACAAAATGTAAAGATCGTCTCATTGCATCTCTGGAAGAACATTAGCCAGAGTGCTCAGTGACTCTGTTATGGATTTCTCTACAAATACTAATGAAATGGACAAGTACAAATGATACAACAGCAACAAGAACTACATTTATTTTTACCCCCTTTGCAAAAAACCAAATAAAGCAGGAAAAAAAGAGTAATTTCTATCTTGATCACCCTGGATTATTGAAGTTCCCAGTGTAAATCACTCATGGAGCATTAATTTTTACGCCAGACAAGGAAAATTAAGTGGCCTAATCACATTACATGTTCACCATTACAGGAACGGCAAAGCTTTTCCTGTATTTGGTTGGAGGCTATTCCATTTGGCTGGACTCTTTTGATACTGCTTTGCCTGTGTGTGCAATTAAAAGACTTTTTTTATTAACCAGTTTTTACATTACACTCAGCGGCCCCGTCACACAACTAAATGACCCGTTTAACAAGCATGATAAAATCCTCATTAGGGCCTATTATAGGATTTAGTGGAATCTTCCTGCTTCACTACAACACAAGCCTAATCTAATTAACTCCACCACTTAATTCTCTCCCTCCCTCTTCTTGCTGTTTATTGGGCTTTTTGTGGAAAACAGATCCAAGGAACACAATTAACATAATTTATCCTGGAAAATCCCCAAACATTAGCAAGCTACAAATGTAATTGGAAAAGGCCTCACAGAGTTCAAGCTTAGTAGGCAATTACTCTAGAACCGCAGCACTGCATATTATCATGTTACTTCTTCTTATACTTTCCCAAGACGAGCAAGGAAGTAATTCTAACCAAGTATGTTTAAAACCATAATTAAGGGTCATCTTTGTGTTTGAACAGCTTTCATATTTAATCAAGGAAAAATGTGTGCCTTCAAGAATGAAATGTTTTGCTAGGATGTGCAATATGGAAAGGAACTGAATGATGTGTTCTTAAACTCATTAGTATAAACGTAGAGCAGCTCCCAAGTTATAAAGCCTTGTGCAGGACTTGGTAGCCAGATTTGCCAGTCACCAGAAAACAGAATTCAGCCACAAGAAGTAGCTGGTCTTTGACTTATTTCATGGCAGCAAGGTGTAGAACATCTGTGAAACACAAGATGTGCTGTGACAAGATCTGTTGGCCCCTGAACGTGGGAGGGACGTTGGGGAGGCATCACCATGCTATCTTGCTCTTTTCATGTGCTGAAAACCTTTAATTTGCAGTACTTCAGTCCTTTTCCCAAGGGTGGCGAATTCCTACCAGATCCCAAGACATCCTAGTCTAGTTATACTACACCTGAGCTGGTCCCAGAGTTGTCCTGCTGAGTTAGAGGCTGACCTTGGTATTCAGAACAGAAGATCCAGCCAGTTGTTGGGGTTCCCAGTTAACAAGAAGGAAAGACATAACCTCACCCATAAGGTGAGGCTGCTGTCTGGTAACACTTCTGTGTTACCATTATCTAGTAGTTAAGATAGGTGCAGAAGACGACTAAGTTTCTATAAAAAATGAGTAACCTCCATCCAGTATAGGAATATGGTACAAGATGCATTTGGGAGAGGCCAAGAAGTGGGTGGTGATGCAGAAAAGTACAGGTCTTGTCTAGCTCTCCATTTTAGCAGATGTTTGTGTGTTTCTGTGTATGTAAGAGTGAGAAAGAAGCCAAATTAACTCCTTAGAGATGGACAAAAGGAAGAAAAATAGGATGAGATGCAGGTCCAGAATGCAGCGAGAGGGAAGCAGAGGATGAGTAAACATTTTTCATTCAAAAATATCCAACAGGAGCTTAGAGACAGTCACAAAGGTTTGCCCAAGTCATCCTTCACTCAGAGGAAGTTGATTTTATGTATATTTGCAAATAAACCATGTGTGGACCTCGACTTCCTCCTCCTGAAATAAATTAGCCAAATGCTTTGGCTAAACTGGGTAGCAGCCAGGTGTGAGAAGCACATACCTGAAGCGTAGAATGAAGCAAAGTTCAGTCCACATCTCTCATCTTTCTCTGAACTGATAGAGGAGGTTTTCTTATCATTGTATGGATTTGTCCTCTTTTGAAGTTGTCAAATCAAGGCAAACTGCCTCATGGGTGCTGTGCTTTCATGCCACACTGAGTGCAAGATGGAATCTCATTTGCATTATACAGGGAGTTGTGCAAGATGACATGATGTTCCCTTGGGATCTCCAGTATTTGATCCTATTCATCTTTCTTATTAACTTGGGCCTGGGTTTTTGGAAGCTTGACTCCCAGGGAAGTTAAAATCTGATTTCCTTGAATATGGCAAGCTTTTGAAAAATTTGACATAATCTGCTGCTGCTGTTCCTTCTGGAAACCCCTGCTTTGGTCCATATTCTCTAGCACGGCTTTCTCTAAGGGCAAGAAATCAGAAGAATGCAATGTGGGAACAATTAGACACTGAAACTCTAGCAGAAGGGATCAAAAGCCAAGACTGAGCTATATGACAGCCTCCTTACCCAGGAGCAAGGAAGTTACTGTTTCTCAGCCTAATTCTTTCATGAATCAGTGCATTTGGAATAATAATTATTATCTGTGTGAAGAAGGAAACCTTTAATTAGCTTGCAATGATCTGAGAAGCACAGTGTGTCCACATACAGCTGCTCTGGCATGTGTGGTTGAGCTCAACAAGGATGTCTCAAGCATTTCTTTGATTTGTCAGGGGACCTGGTGTCTAAAAAACACAAGCAGCAGCAGGAAAGATGCACTGCATATTGCCTGGCTTTCTGGAGTCTCTGCTGAGCTGGAAAAGGGTTACCCTTATCAGTTCTCACAAACCGTCTCAGCACAGTGACTGAGGTTTGACAGTCTGGTAGAAAAGAGGTTGTTATACCGGGGGCAGGTCACAGACACTTCGCACTGTCTGGAGTTGAGTTCTGTTCCCTCTGCTCGTCTTCCTCCTGAGCACTGAGTGTGCCCTGGCTTGCCATGGCATAGGCATGCATCAGAGTCAGAGCAGGCATTCTGGGGCCAAAGGAAGACACGGCTTATGTGCTCTGGTGTTGGCAATAGCCTTGTTCTCAGCAGTAGGTAGGACTAAGTGACCTCCAGAGGTCCCATCCCACCAGCGTTTCTGTGATCCTGTGCCTGCATTGTTTTGCTAAGTAGGCTCCATAGCAGTAAAATTCATGTATCTATTGTCATTGGAATGGGTCTAAGTAAGTTGAAAGAAAAGATGCTTTGATATTTCAAACAGCCAATGCATTCCATAAGAGTAGGGCTTTTTTTGATTCCCAGCTTTGTTCTGTTTTTCAGGTTAATTAAAATAATGGTATGATTTAATGTTACAGTGAGGTCCCTGGAAGCACAGTTGTGGTAAGCCAACAGAATATGATAACTTGACTCTTTCTGTGGGGTCATACTTGCCATACTTACCTAATTAATGAGTACGTAAATTAGATTCTGAGAAGATAAAAATAATAGCTGCCTTGAGTGGTTTCCTATGGTGATGTTGGAGGAGCTGCTAGTCATCTTATTTCCACAGTACTTGGGCTGTAAATATGAGAAAGCTCACCTGTCATTAGCGCTAATGTTTCAACAACAAAAGAAGTTGGCTAATATTTTGTTTGTTTTGTTTTATTTTCCCCCCACGCAAACACAATTCCCTGTCATAACTCAGTGCGAGACTACTAAATAAACAGCTCGATAAAGAAAAATAATCGGAAGCTTCCCTCAACAATGAAATGGATCTGCATCCACAATCACCATGGGATGAGGCATCATGGAAGGGAATCACCCCAAAGGATGTATAAGTATTAAACTTATGGCAGCTTCATGCTTAGAGTACGGTGCTCTTTGTTAACAGGTGTGCTCACAATGTCACAATACCCTGGCTGATGCCAGACCAAAAATGGCCCAGTAATTCTCGCTGGAGTGTCATCTTTGGAGTCAGAATGGAGGATGTCCTGGTTTATTATGGGTATGACTGTTGTAGGTCCCAGACAATACTATCTCCACAGCTGGGCTCAGCAGGAGTGGGTTTTGCTGTGCAGTTCGCTCTCTCTCTGAAGTGCATTGCCTGCACGATAACTACAACTCAAGTTTTCAGTTGGAGAGGCATGTCTCCAAGGTAGTCTGATCCTAGTGCTTGTGCAGGGAAGCTTCTTGGCAATGAATGAAACTGCCATGCCAAAACAGTAAGGAAAACATGGAAGCTTCAAGTAAAATAGGTTTCTTAACCACCAATCACCGAGATGAACTTTCTGGCCACCCCAAGCAAACCCCATGCTGCAAATATTATGATAGGCATCAGGTATGTTATTATCAATAATTGCAATGGATGAATGACTTTTTAGAAGGGGGTGGTCTCTGGGCTTTGTGGGGTTTCATCTAGAGTCTGTTTGAGACTGTCCCAGAGCAATTGGTACAGGAAGCTTCTGAAAAAACTAGAAAAAAGGAATGAGACAGCAAGCTCACTGACAGAAATTATAAACGAGGACCTCCCTTCAGGTAAGCACAGCCACAAAGCCCTGGAGAGAACTGGTGCTTGCTACCTGGGCAGAATTTCACGCTTTACTCCAAACTTTGCTCTTTGGACTGGGAACATGTTTGGGGTTTCAAATATGACCAGAGGGTAAGGAATTACTGCAGACCAGCTTGGCATTCGCTAGTAGACACACTAGCATGATGCAATCCGCCTCTGCTGGGAGCATCACATCAGACAGTAATGCTGGAATGAGGCTTTGGCTCCAGGCAGGGATGGACTGTGGTTTGTGGATCTGGATGAGTCAGGTTGGAGGGGTTTGCCACGAACAATGGCACAGGGAAATAACATCCACACAGGGAGCAACACTGCCTTCAGCTGAACAGGCAGAAACACTTGGAGCTAATGTTGTCAAAGCATGTGCACCCTAAGGAGGTTTTTTCCAGATTTTTTATGCCTTTTATTCTTCTGGTCTGGCTGTTTCTTAATTCAGAAGGTCAAAAAACCCCCACTGTGACTGTCTGTTCTGATATTTTGCGTTTGGTGGACCTGACCATTTCCCTGTATTGACTCTTGTTTCATCAACAGCTTGACTGGAAAAGCTGTCTAGTCTTGATTCCAGGTTTCCCAGTGACAGATAATCATCACAAGTGCAGGCAGTCATAGCTCTTAATTACCAGAACTGTTATGTCTTTCCTTCTTGTTATCTCACTGCAGTGACTATTTTTGGGATTGCTTTTTTACCAACCTACTGATTTGAAGAGCGCATTAGCCAAGTATTGTTCCCCTGACAAGCACCGAAAGGCAAACAGCAGATTTTGCCTTGACCATCTTAGCTCTGAATACTGACAGCTTGCCTCTCAGGTGGGAAGTCCGAAGGAGAGCAATTTAGCTGCATGGGTGAAATTAAAGGAAGAGTAGAAAACAAATCTGCTGAGAGTCATATCTGCCCTTAAAAGGCAGGAGCTGATGGTCAGGTCTTAATTTTTGAAAATGTACTGACAGCCATCTGATGAAAACGGGTTGTGACTTGTCTTTGTAGCTGGAGGCTAAATAAGTGTGCTCTTGCTCATGTGCACTCATTTCTGCCATGCTGACTCGTCTTGGACTGTTGTCTTCTGTGGGACTCGGCAGGATTTTTAGACCACACTGTTTTGGAGGGCTCTGCTAGTACATTTGAAGGAGGACATCTGCCTGTGGAGGCACTTGATGTATACCATTTTCCTGTAAAGAAAATGAGGACTCGTCTCCTCTGATCACATTTGCTAAGAGCGCAGCACTTTCTTGGCTCTGCAGACTCAGCGTGGCGAGAAATTCCACCACCGTGGAATCTCTTTGTTCTTTTTCTATTTCATTTTATGAAAAGAAAACTGAAGTAATAAGGAATTCCATTTTAACTCGTCACCCCAACCTTGGGCTGACTAATATTGTTGATTTAAGCCCTGAGAGTGTTTCTACTCTCATGATGGCTTTTTGGTTTGCTGTTTGCTGGTATTATACTGAGGAATGACTCATATTCTCAGCACTGTGAAGGATAGGATGGAAGGAGTGCACAAGGTTTCATTCCCACTGGCAGACTGTGGAACTCACAGTAATTTGAAGATCTGTCTCCCAGAGCAAGAGTGGGTTCAGGAACTAGAAAAAATGGCCATCAATTTTTCTGCTAAAAAATTAGCTTTTAAAAATAAATGTATCAGCTTTCTGGGGAAACATAGTTTTTGATAAAAATGTGAATATTGTGAAGATTGATTTTTGTCTAAGTTAGCAATACCTCTGTGGCACCGCCAGGCCGTCCTACTTCATGCCCTCTTTCCTTCTAGGAGAAAAGTGTTTAACTGCACCTCTCACGATGCATGCTGGTGGAATGGCAAGAGTTCTGGAAAACTTGCAAAGAAAGGCTCAGGTTGATTTTTTGATGAGTTTAGTCTCTATAACTCAGTTTCTTTATGTATTAAAATAGGTGCAGCTGCTGTGCCAATGGGGTACTCCATAGAACATGGTTAGCTAAAGCACTCCATCTTGGAGCAGAAAAATGCTGTTTCCTTGTAAACACTAAGAACTGTCTGTGAAGCATTTCAGATTCCTCAGGTTCTAGTTCCTTTATCACAGCAATCAGTGCTTGATTTTATTTTTCTTTGACAGCTGCCTTTGTATTAGCCCCAATATCCTATTAGCTACTTAAGGGACACCTCTGTTGGAAAGCTTGACTAGCCCAAGGGGAGGAATCTCTAATGATTTTAAGCAAGCTGCCTTGAGTACTAGTAAAGCTGTGGTAGCAAGAACTTGCTCCAGCCATTTGCTGCTTCTCAGCATGGAGGACAAGACCCACTGGCACTGGAAAGTTGCTCCTTGCAGGGGCTGTCTGTTGCTGGCTCCTTGCTGCCCCATGACAAGGCATGAGAGTGCTGAGGCTGTGGCTGCCTGGTGGGGAGGCTGGTCTGGATGGTCTCTCTGCTTGGAACAGTGTCACTTGAGAGACCTCCTCTCTGAGACCGCCAAAAGTTGTGGCTACTGCATCTCTTCCATACCTCAGGATGTGATTTTCCTGCCCCTCTCAGTTTGCCGCTCTACCTGACAACTGCTTTACTTTGCTGGTGCTCAGGGTTAGCCTTTCCTGCAGCTGCAAAAAGCCAGCCAGATGACACGGACACTCAGACCGATCAGGAAAATGCCACTCACCTCTCCCTCCAAAGCAATGCAATATAGATGTATCCTTAGTGAACTTGCAAATCAAATTGAATTTCTTTCTCCTGTTCAAGTAATAAGGAGATTTTGTTGCTAACTGGCAGGTGCCACTTTGAATTTCTGTGGTGAAGCTCAAAATGGTTTGTATGTAGGTCAAGCATGGATTACTCCACTTACAAATGTGATTTGGAAGAATCTGTTCTCAGAAAGTTTTTCTGCATTTCTAGGTATATGTAAGCATGCCATGAGCTAAAAGGAACAAAAATGCTGCCAGAAGCAGTGTGAATGAGATCGTTAGTCCCTGTTTCATAACTGCAAACAGTTTTTAGATTAAAAAGAAGGAAGAGGCTTAGATGTCTCCCTGCTCCTCGTATTCTGCCGCAATCTCTGTAAAACTTTTTCAGTATAGTGAATTTTAACTCCCTCAGAAAGAAATGAGCAGCAGCTTTTTAAGCTATCCATGCATGAGAGAAACATATGGAAGACAGCGACCATTTTAGGTGGAGGAGTATCTTTTACTGAGTGCTGTTATGGAGGCAGCTCCTGGAATGAGAAGATGATGGGAGAAAGGGAAATTGTGATTTTGCTTCACATAAAGGGTGATTTTGTGCACAAAAGAGAGATTTTTCAGAATCACCCAAGAGATTTAGGAGTTTGAGTCTCACTGATCTCCTGTTGGTTGTAGGTGCTGGAGTTGCACAGACGTTTTTGAAGGTCTGAGCACAGGCGGTGAATTACGTGAAAGGATGTGAGGGGCTTTGTGTGCATGGACGCTTTATGACTTGGCCTAATAATACTTTACATTGAATTGATCTTCCTGAAACTGTTCCTTGCTGAGATACAGCATCACGTTACTAACACAACCATTTCCAGTATACTCTATGTGCTAGTTTATTGTCCTGGAATATTGTACTGCTCCCTAACTGGAAGCACAGATGAGTATTGGGATGGGTAATGTGGAAAGGTTGTAGGTTCCTGGACCTGAAAATGTTTACGGATGAGTGAGACAAACCTCTCACAGGAGATGAATTACATCTATTCTGTCCACTTAGTTAAGGGGAGGGAGCAAATCCTATTGAGATCCTTTCAGCCATGAATTTAAACAATCCTACCTGAATTTCTAGGATCCTACCTGAATGCCCTTCGGTTGTGTGTTAAGTCCAGTAACATCTGCCTTGTGAGGTTTGCTTTTTCCTTCTCCATCTTGCTATGGGAAAGGGTAATATGAGAAGAGGCATGCTTCTCATGAGTTTTGACTTGTTTTTATTGCCTCTACCACCCCATGTCTCTTTTGGGGAAAGAAGACTGAAAATACATACCTGGCACTCTCCAAAAAACTTTGAAATTGTTCTTGGTCTTGTGGCAGTCTGATCTAGCACAAATAGTCTGAGATAATGGTTGTTTCTAGCACAGAAGAGATTTACAGTAGAGACACCACTGTGGGCAGGGCAAAACCCGAGATCTCTCTTCTCAGCTGAGTGTCTGTTCTTTTGATGGGGTACTGTTCAAGGCTTTTTGTGCCTAATGTCTTCAGGAGCAACTGAAAGAACAGCAATGAAACTCTGTGGGATATGTGAAATGTGGGAGTTGTAAAGCTAAGTCTGTGTGGGAGAAAGCCTGCTTTAAAACAATAGGCTTGATTTTCTGAGTGCATGAGGTATCAGAATCCCAGGCATTGTTGAGTATGTACAGTTGGAGATACTGGTATCCAGCTGTCATTTCACTTTCATATTAGTACTAAGCAACTTTCTGATAAGACTTTCTCTATCCAACTTGAAAGTAAGGAGACAAAATTGAATGAACAAACATTGAAAGAAAAAGATTAAATCTATATGTATGAAGATTTTTACCCTTACTTATGTTTGTTTATTACTTTTGGCAAAAGGGCTTTTTAATTCTTAAATTTGTAGCTAAATGTCAGAGATATATTAGATTAGAGCGGATCACTGTTGTCATTCACTCAGACTTCCTACGCACCAGAAGCAAAGCATGGCAGCCAGTTGCCTGTTTTGAATTCCAGATGTGAAACATGTTAAGAAATACAGCCAATTTGGAAAGCTCTTCTGCCCATGGCAGAGCTGTAATTTCACTCTCAATTTATCAACTGGCAATAAACAAAAATGCTGATCTTCTGTATGAGGAACCCAGTTCCATATCAAATTAGTCAGAAGCTTTGGATTTTACTTATTAAGGCAGCGAGGGGAAGCTGACCTCCGAGAAACAAATGAGAAAAAACCTTTGCAAAACCAGACCACGTGAACAAGTGGTTGCAAGAGGCCTCTGATGAAACTTCATTAAGGAAGAAAGGGTTTTTGTGTCTGCGAGTGGAGAAAGAAACTTGAAACTCAGGAGTTTTGATTCAGCCAAAATGCATTAGGCTGCAATCCAATGCCTTCCAGTATTTGATGGTATTGAGCAGAACAGAGGAAGGGGTATAATTAAAAAGGAATCAGGATAATTAAACTGAAGGAAAAGCTCCCTCTGTGTTCACAGAGGCAGCAGCAAAGGCAGGTGATGAGGTTCTTTTTGAGGGTGGTTTTGGACTGATGAAAGGGAGATTAGCTCTTGCAAAAGCCTTGCTCAGGTTCCTAATTTTTAGCTGTTTTTATCATTTATTCCAATCATTTTTGCTGTTTCTATGAAAAAGTCTTCAATTAGAGGACAGAAAAGGAAGTCAGAAGACCATGTTTAAGTTTCCACTGTTACCTAAATAGTAATAATAAAAAACCCACTATCTATAATTAGGATAATTACCTGCCCCCCAACTATGATGTAGAATCGCAAGGGAACAGTTTCTTCAGTGCTTGCAGGTGAATATCTGGTGGACAAAGGCCCAGATTCTGTAATAAGAAACATTTCTTGAAATATCTATTACTCCACATCATCCATGAAAACAACTTGATGTACTTTGCAAAAGAAATAACTCTCATCACTTCCATTTTGCAGACGGACAAAAGTGAAATGAATTAACCAGAGTAATTAAGGAAGAAGCAACCCCAAATTTCATGGGCCCTGTGATAATACACAAAACATCAGAAAGTTCCACTGCACTTGGTAAGAGGCATTTATTCTCACTGGATCCCAGTGTGGTGAGAGAGTAAAGAAGGGGGCCTTGCCCCTAAAATAGATGCTCTCTTGGCAGTCTGGTGAGACAGGTTGAAACACAGAGGTAGCCCACAACTGGATTGAAGGGAGCATCTGAGTTGCAAGGTGTCATGTCCAATTCCATTTTCATTTTACATATTATACATTGTTTGAGCTAATCTTATGAAGCTTAGAATTCTTACAATACAGGTTAGATGTTGTTGTTTAACCCCAGTCAGCAACTAAGCCCCACCCAGCCGCTCACTCACTTGCTCCCAGTGGGATGGAGGAGAGAATCAGAAGAGTAGAAGTGAGAAAACTTGTTGGCTGAGATCAAGAGAGTTCAACAGGTAAAGCAAAAGGCGCACACACAAGCAAACCAAAACAAGGAATTCATTCCCTGCTTCCCATTGTTAGGCAGGTGTTCAGCCGTCTCCAGGAAAGCAGGGCTCCGTCATGCATAAAAGTTACTTGGGAAGACAAAAACCATCATGCCAAATGTCTTCCCCCTCTTCTTCCTCCAGCTTTATATGCTGAGCATGACATCTTATCGTACGGACTATCTCTTTGGTCATTTGGGGTCGGCTGTTCCAGCTGTGTTCTCTCCCAGCTTCTTGTGCACCTCCAGTCTGCTTGCTGGTGTGGTGGTGTAAGGAGCAGAAAAGGCCTGGACTCTGTGGAGGCACCGCTCAGCAATAATGAAAACATCTCTGCATTATCAACACTGCTTCCAGCACAAATCCAACACATAGCTTCACATCAGCTACTGTGAAGAAAATTAATTCTATCTCAGCCCAAACCAACACATGAGGAAATCAGAGGTTTTTCCAACTGGCTAATTAATAGACAGGTGGATTTTTAAGATCTCTAAATCACTCTTTCAAGCATCCTGTTCAACACAGGCTGCAGAATTTTATCTGTTTTCTCCTCAAACATGCTGAAACAGATCAAAGCTCTTTGATTTCTGGTTGGAAACCTACAGCACTAGAACAAGCAAGAGAATTTCCCATTTAAATATTATCTCAAATACAACATTTTGTTGTGAGATGTGGGAAACTGCTGAAGTGCTAGACAGGAAAAAGAAGACATTTTGGAGACTAAAACCTTATGAAGGAATAATAACGCTGGGTAGGAGCTTCTCCACCAACAAAGAGATGTGGGAATACTCCCATGCATTTTTTTACTTACTTGAATCAAAAGAAAATGATATACCTGGAATTAGCTGTATGTGACAATGTCCAGACATGCAGAAGGAGTTACATGGAAGTAGAAGACCGTATGAGGTTACCCAGAAGATACCTTCAGAAGAACCGATAGCAGAGAGAATATATGGACTAGACAGGAATAACAGCGAGTAACTCAGAGGAGTTGAGCTGTGTAGTTTCTGCCTGGAAGCTTATATTAGGGAAAGAAAGAAAATTAATCCTGTGCCTGTAGTCTTGACTTAGACAGGAAGAGCTGGAGGAACTATGACCTCCTTTGATTTTTTAGTGCTTTAACAACAATAAACATGTCTTAAAATGTTCACTCCACATCTGTTTGGAATTTGCCTGCCTTCAGGTTCCTGACACTGGTTCAGTTATCCCGCTGTCTGATGTTACTGGTATACAGTACTTAGGACACCGGTGTGTCACTGTGCAGTATCTACAGTATAGAGCCATAGACAATATGCAGGCACACTTGAGTATTTCTCAACTATGTAATAAAATATTGGTAAAACGACTTCACTCCTGAATAGAGTCAGTGTAACAGAATGACAATAGGGAGAGTCAAAGAGCAATGGCTATTTTTTGTCCTTTGTCATTCTGAGAGAGTTACCTCTTTTTTTTTTTTTTTGCAAGAGGAGTTTCATATTTTACTTAATCAAATACAAGGTGATGTAAGCATGATGGTAACGGATAGATATGGGTGGTTGTTTGGAGTGGGGTATGTATGAGGAGGAGAGTGACTTGGAATGTACCTTATGTTACAGCTTGGGATGTAAATTACCCGGGAGGAGCCAGCCTAATTGGAAGATTATACTGCCCTAAGTCGAGACGTCTTCAGTTTGCATCAGAAGAAAATAATGCTTGCTTGACACCATCTGTAAATCAATGCAGAGCTGGCTGTGGGAATTTAAATATACACAGATGTAATACTTATTAGCAGTAATTACATACCTTTGTTGGTACAGTTATTTTAACTAATTTGCTAATTACCTGTGTCATGGTAATTAATTGCCTACTGAACTCCTCGAATATGTATGGAGACATCTTAGGTAAAACTCTGGCTGGATGGGCATTTACTTCAGTGTTATTCCACGAGCTGCTTTAAGCATTTACAAGTTATCACTGGGTTATGCTTCTGATACTGTCATTATGGCTTGACAGCTGCATTTCATAAGCCTATCTAGCATTGCAATGATCTCCAGTAAAGTACCTGTGTTCATTAAGGTCTCCCCATGTAAGGAAGAAGATCTCTCCCTGAGTTGCTCACTAGTCACTGTAGAGAGACTCCTTTGAGAATAGTTTCCATGCTTTTTGCGCTGCACAGCCCAAGAGGAGGAAAAAATCCCTATGTGGAAATAAAGGTCTCTTGGGGTTTTGTTGACTTTAGCCTTTCTCTGCTGCATGAAGCAGCAGAGTCCTATTTTGTGAGGTGAGTGGAGAGGATACAGAGTGAAATCGGCCAGCCAGTTTTAAGTATTTTGATTTTAGATATAAAGAATTCTCTATTACGTAGCCTGTTTTGCACATAGAAAATGTTTCCCTAGATGGCCCAGAATGGGAAAGGATAATCTTTAGTTTTACTTTCTCAAGCTGATGTAAGAATCCACCCATTCTGCTCCATTCTAAGCTTGAGCTGACCAAACTGGGCCATGAGTCAGTGTCAGGCAAATGAGCTGACAAATGATTGCTCATGTGTCTCCTGTCACAGCTTGTAAAACCTCAAGACCAAGAGAAGGAGAGGGGCAGAAGTATATTGAAGGGAGAATTCACATCAGAGACAACCAATGACATTGAGCCTTTATGTAACGCTGTGCCAGAGTGAGAACAGTCAGGACTCACAGAATTTGGGTAAAAAATATCCTAATGTGGAAAGAAGCATTGCCTTTCAGATAGTGTAGGCTGTTTCAGGAGAGCAAACCTTCATAAGGTGCATCATAATCATTGGTTGATATGAGAAGGAGCACAGCAACCTCTTCTGAGAGTTAAAGGCAAACTAAGCCATAAAAATTAAATTGTCAGGAGATGTTGTGGAAGCTGCAAGGAGATCTCCAAGCAGAAGGCAGAGAGGTGAGGTCACAAAGCTTGAGGAGTGCTGGGAGCCAGGGGGAAGCTGAGACAGGTAAGCTGAGCTGTAGGAAAGGGAAATAGAGGGGCTGAGAACTCAGTCTTGAAGTTTGGAGGTTTGAGATGATGCCAGTACTGCTGACCTTGCTTTCACCAAGCAGTCCCTGCTGAGCAAATTCTAGCCTGGATCTTCAAAGTGCAACAGTCATACAATTCCTGCTGCTCCTAATGGAGATATTCTGCTGCCTATTCTGAAGACAGCTTGCTATTTCAATCCCGTGGTTTCTAGTGGCATTTAGATATGTTGTTTTATATTGGGCTCTGCAACAGCCCAGGAGTTATAAAGGGAGCCAACGGCAATTTCTCTTGGGTACCGTCACTCACTAATTTGTGTACCTTCATTACATGTCCAAAGTTAGGTGAAACCGAGTGAGGGCATTCATATACCACCTGGAGAACACCTTTGGAAAAAGTTTTCCCTTTTAGGTACATCACTATTTCCAGGCTGTTTCTTGTCTGTGCATTATCTCTTAACAGTTCTGAACGGTTTGCCAAGGAGTGGCTTGCCTTGAGATATTTTTACCTGCTTGTTTGTTCTTTCTGGACAGCTCCTATTAAATCAAACCATATATTCATTCATACAGACAACATCCCAGTAACCAGGTCAATACACACTAGTCATAAATTATTACAGAACAGGTCCAAATCCATCACTGAGGAATTCATTGATTATCCATACAGCTACTCACTGTAAGTGAACACTTTGTATGCAAGGTCACTGTAGAATTCAGCTATTTTTAAAAGGCCTTTAATAGCAACACGGAAGCAGGCTTTGATTGAACTGGAAGTGTAATTTTCAGTTAAGAGCCTTCACTCAGTCTTCCTTCCATTAGGATCTAATTAGATTTCAGAAAGACACAAAGTTTCGGAGGCTTCAGCCCTACAGCCTCTCCATTAGCTGACACCATATGCTTCGCGGTTTCCATTGTGAAGTCCCGATTAATTTGCTAACGTTAATTTTAACTTTAGCGGAGATGCTTCTCCAGGGGCCTGATTAATGGACTAGTGGTAACCAGCCCATCCCTGCTTCTTTCTGCCATCAGTTATACAGTAATGAGGTTAGTGAACATCAGACTGATACCACTTTTTTTCTCTGCTACTCTGGGAAATGCATATATTTCATTTGGGCTGTGTAAGCAAAGGAATAGTCCCTCCGGTTTGTCACCTAGATTAGCTTCCTAGGTGACAGACCCTCTCTACTGACCTCCTCTTCCGTGAACCAGTTCCTCTCTCTGTGATACCTATAGTATACATACAAACCATGGATCTGTAAAGACACCTTGGACAGTCACTTTTTCATAAATTTTCCTTCCTTCTGTTGCACCCTTTTCCAAATGTTTTTTTTTGATCCAAAGAGTGAAGGCTTGGTAGAGCACATTTAGTGTGAAGCAGCTAACTTTACTTCATCTGTTCTTGTATTCTTCCAGCTGAAACAAAAGCTTCTGGTATTGTGGTTGCTGACACAAACGGAAAAAAGTTCTTGTGAGTACTCCTAACAAATGCTGTTCATTTAGCTAAAGGTTGATTGTGATAAGAAATGAACATTGGTGATCCAAGAAGCGTTAGTTGGAGACCCATCTCATGTTGGTGAGGAGAGGTGCAAGAGACTCATGCTCATTGGAAGGGTTTTTGCAACACAAACAAAATACTGCAACAGTCAATTCTGAGTAGCACCAGCTTTAGCTGGGTGCATGCCAGATGTCACAAATTAGATCTTTGGTTGATGAGGTTTTCACAGCTGCAGGACTTACAACACTGTTAAGTGACTCTATTCAATAGACATTCAGCTATGCTAAGATAAATGGTATGGCATAGGCAGATAGGTGATGGGATGCCCACCAAACAAGAAATGAGATCACCCGGAATAGACTGGGCAGGCAGTTCTGTTCTGTACAAGCTGTAGAGCAGGTGCAATACTTTTCCTTCAGCTCTGCTTGCTGTTTGGATTTCAGCCTGAAGTGTACTAGCTCTTCATCTGAGTGATCTGCAGTAAACATTCAAGTGAGGTTACTTCTGACTTGGAAAGAACCAAATCCACCACTGAAGAGTAATCTAGTACAACAACTTTCAGTCTGTGGGGATGTCATCCATGGCCCAAAGGGAGGAGAGCTGTAGCAGGTTTCTATCAGGGAGGGACTGTTGCATTTCCCTAGC
Organism: Eurystomus gularis; assembly: GCA_013400335.1. Taxonomy (NCBI): domain Eukaryota; kingdom Metazoa; phylum Chordata; class Aves; order Coraciiformes; family Coraciidae; genus Eurystomus; species Eurystomus gularis. The sequence continues at coordinate 39,702 of VZZY01024023.1, read as the reverse complement.
TAGTGCTGCTGTGAAAGACCATAAGAACATCTAGGCTGTGCATCAAGTCCATCTTTATGACATTCAGACCCTAAACTTCTGCCTCAGACACACTTGGTGGATAAACACAGACCTTCTGTATTTAGGGGATTCCTCTCAGTCCCCTTCTTATTTCTCTGTGTGATTTTGGCTGCCAGGCTTTCCTTTAAAACAAGCCACTGCAATAATATCTTATTGACTCAGTTTTATAGGAAAAGAAAGAGTTGTAATAACTTTTTATTGACATTGCTCTTCCAGAGAGACACAGAAATAAATCATCAGCCCACAGGAATCAGAATGCTCTTGTACTTTCTGGGACCACAGTCCCAGGGTTTCCCAGCAAGAGCTACCCAACTTTTCTGACTGCTGTCAAAAAAACTCCTTCATCAAATGTAGCTGAAATGAGCCAAGAGGACGGCAAGTTGCTTGGGGTTGTGACTGACAATCAGACAGGCCAACAGTGCTTGAGAGCTGAGGCTTTTGCTATTGCAACCAAGAAGCTAAGAAAGCACTGTCAGCACACCTCTGCAATAAGGTACCCTGTAGAGAGGACCTAAATCCAATACGAAACTTCATCAAAGATTTTTTGCAGTTGATCTTTGCCCTTTGCAATGTGAATCCTGGAGGGAATAAAGGAATTGAGGGAGGGAAGAGCAGTTTCTATCGTTTGGGTATAAAACAGATAAAGGGAATGATTAACAAGTGTGGCTTTTTGCTACAGTACTTTAAGAACTCTGTCAATATCCTCCCTCCCTCCCTCCCCTAGTCTTGATGCAAAGGCCTAAAATTAGATAGCTGATTAAGGAGAGCTGCAGGGCGATCTAAATACATCAATCTTGCTTGTAATGAGGAACACGGCAACATTTCTGCAATGATTATGAACCTCGGGGCCAGGGGTGGCTGGATGCTGAATGCTCTCTGTATCCGACTTCCCAAGCACACATTACTTCTCAGTATCTCTGAGCAGCTGAATCTGATTACATGAGCTCCCTGGCAAAGGCGACTGCTGGAGATTGAACTGGGCAAGATTTTTTCCCAGGGTGAAAGAGGCCGAGTGCCTTTCTAAACTCTTTAACTTCTTGCCAGCAAAATGTGCTGCCTCATGCCCATTTTTCCTTTTACCTCCTACCAAGAAACCTGTAGCAAAACCACACTGAAAGATTCGTCTTGCCCTAACAAGCCTTTACTTAGAGTCTTTTACTCTTAAAGCCACATCTTATGGTTCTTTTGAAAGACTAATGGCCCATTTCATGTGTCAAATGAAGAGCTTTTATTAGCCAAAGAGTAAAGATGTGTCCTGCATTGGAGAAGCAGAAATCCACCAGAGGGAGAAAAAGCCTGAACCTCCTATAACAAGAGGAAATAAAGTTCTCCTAAACAATTTGAGTTTTTTTCCTAAAAGTAAATAATATTATTGCATACTCCACACAAATTAAACCTCTTTTCTGGTCTCTAGGCTGGATCCAAAACTGCTCTTCCTCTTGTGAGCAGAAACCCCTCCGGACCAAGGCTCTTATTATGCCTCTGAGACAGTTCAGTTACATCTAGCAAATCAGTTTAGGAAAGGCCTAAGGACTCTTCTGGGATTTATGTCCCTAAATGATGATTGAAAGGACAGGTAAATGCCAAAATATGGAGTTGCAATCCCTGTAGGTATCCACCTACAGCTGCTATCCTAACATCACAGACTTTCTTTGCTTAGAGTTTGTAGTTCCTGAGAGAGGTTTCACGTCCCAGGCTGTCTTGGAGTGAGCAAGCCCATTCTCAAGTAAGCCAAAAAACTAACCTTTATCTGCCCATATACCTGGGAAGGGAAGGAGGAAGCTGTTCCAAAATATATAGTCCCATGGTCACCCAAACAATGCTCAAGGAGAGAGCTGTAGAGTTCTGCCACTCATGGGCTCAGCCCAGAATCTCTCTGCTCCCAGCATTAGACCCAAAGTATTTATCTTACCTATCTTCTGTTTTGCTGTTTGTGGGGAGCAGCAGTTCCAGCAGCCAACAGCAGGAAAAGGGCTAGAGAAGAAGCATTCCATAGTTTTTTCTGGGAGCTGAGGACCCTGTGGGTCTGAAAAATCATATAAGAAGGGAAGAAGGGTAAGGTATGTCCGTGTAGGCTTGTTGCTGTCATTTGATTGCTCATTTTTTCCACAGTGCTTGGGATCTGCAGGGCGGTAAAGCCAAGAAAGAGATGCTCCTGGACATGAGTCTGACACAGCCAGACATCACAACTTGCCAGTAGACCACAAATGAGAAGACAGAAGAGAACATCTAGGGTAAGAAAGATCCATTTTCCCCTTCCCATCCCTTGTAAGATACTCATGGTCTCTTCAAATTCAAGGTTGAAAGCCAATTAAATCTCTGCTTTCTCCTAGAGAAAGGGCACTTACTTTCTGACTACCAGAACAGTGCTTTAGGACTCTAGGTGGCAGGAGCACACGTTTGCCCTGTTTATTTGCTTCTCATCACACCTGACTCTTCTGGTTTCATCAGTGTTTCAGGGAGGAAATGGGGAGCTTAAAGGTCTATATAAAGAGTAGCATGGGGAAAAAAGAAATATGAGATAAATAGTGCTTCAGTTTAGTAGCTAGTGGCTTGTGTCTTTTTCACTCCCTGTTACCAAAGGAAAAAGAAGAAAAAAAAAAAGAAAAAGAGGAAAAGCCAGCAAAGAAGAAAGTGCACAGCTCTGTCAGTTCAGATTTAAAGCTTGAGGAAGGAATTTAGTATTCTGCACAATTTCTTCCTTCTTATTTCTTCTTGCTGCAGTTGCTTCTCCACTTCCTAATTCATCTTAATTATAGAATATTTGGACAGCTCAGTGCCAAGTTCCCTGTTGACAGTGCTCGAACAAGAGAAGGTATTCAGGCTCACGAATAGGCGCTGTGCTGACAAAGTCTAATTGGCTTGCTATGACCAACAGTGCTACAGATCACATGAGTGAGGCTGGTGGTACACTTGGATTTTGCACAGGTTTCCCTGATCTTCCTGTTCACTCTCCTATTCTGCTCCTCTCTCTGCCTCCCTGCCTCTTGTCTTTGCCACAAGGTGAAGTAACAGACTGGGGCAAAAAGGAGCTTCGGGTATGCTGAGGGTTTCAATGGGGTGTTCAGAAACCAGTGGAGGGTGTCTTATTTCTGAACAAACCCATATGCAGCTCTGGTCGGTCTTGAAAACAGAGCATTAACAGTAATATTAATGATATTCATATTAGCAGTATTAGAGGCTTGATCACCATAGAAATATGGTTTCAAGTAAGGTGAATTTAATGAGTGGATAACTAACTGATTTTTCACCTTGGAGACACAAAAAACACCGGAGGGCCAAATGAGGGAGTCAGGCTCAGATCAGTATGGGTACAGAACTGAGAAGCACCACAAGCCAATGCCAAGAGAGTGTGAGGGCTTCTCTGCATCTCAGTGGATTCTGTGCCCCTTTGCTGGTGAAGATACTCTCTTCACAGCACAGAGATGCCCTCTGCTCTGGGCTTGCCCATTTTCCTTGGAGTAAAATTGTTACACTATAGAGGAATGTGAAATATTCCGTTTTAAGGAGGTTATTATCTCCCAGGGCAACCAAAGTAAAATTGCCACTCTCCTCGGAAATAAACAGTGGTGCTTGAATACCAGGCTGTTCTAATGCATATCTGTCCTGCTGGGAGTGACCTTCCAGAAACTTCTTTTCTCTGCAAGACATCTCACCCCCAAAGCCATCCCATTTTCTGCTGCCTATCTATGAAGACCAGGAAGGAGATTTTATTTAGGCAGCTCTCTGTTTGCATTTAAAGCCAATTACTTTTTTTTTTTGCATGGAGAGCACAGGGTGGCCTATTTCAGCACAAAAGGATGCATCTGGATGGTTTTGAATGGTAGAAAACAAATGACACAGTTTACTAAAGAGGAGAACAGTTCAAGGATAAGCAAAGCCTGCTGCTTTATGGGTTAATGGGCAAAAGTTTGTAACATAGTTTGTATGCCACTTTCCACCTCTTCCCCAGGATGCCTTTGGCTTCTATAAGATGAAAAAGTTGCACATTTTTTTGTCATGACAAACCCCAGAATCAGCCACAAAGTGGAGTTCACTCTTTGCATCGTCCAAGTCTGTTGCTTTCCATTTCTACAGTGAGTTATGCAGCTGGAAGCCAATTAATATGGAAAATTGCAATCTGCAGTGTATTATGTCATTGCCACTGTTTTGGTCATACCCAATTTAAAGCCCAATTCTGTCAATCATCATAAACCCTCCCAGTTGGAGCTAGCAGCTTCTGCTGGGGAGTGACTGGAGGCAAGGTCCATTTGCCCATTCCAGCTGACTTTGTACTGGCAAAAGTGCTAAATCATCCTCCAGAGCCTCCAGCAGTTCTCTGCAAGCTTAAACACAACGGCCGCAAAGGCAATGTCACAGCTGCTGGTGCAAAGATCACAACTTGGGTACAGCACCAAGAATCAGGAGTTACCTCCTCAGCATTCATAGCCATGCTCAGAGCAGACAGAATAAGACTTAGTAACTCATGTGGGACTCACCAGTACTGGCTTTTCCTACCATTTGTACCCAAACGACCATCCCATCCTAGTCATCTGGACATGCCCTTAATAAAAAGTGAGCCAGAACAGACAACAGCACACTTACTGCTCTGCTACTGATCTAAGGTGCTAATATTAATGTTGTTTTCACTGCAATTGCAATTTTATTTTAACACACACAAGATTAGTCTCACCCAAAGGTCCGAATCTCACAGACAGTCTAAGGCAGACAAGCAGCTTTAGGATTCCCATGAAATCCCAGCCTATGAAAGGGGGAAGCACTGCAATTGAATTGGCCAGTCTCTTTTGGCACTGCCAGAAAGTAATGTTACTTCCAGTGGCTGGAAAAATGATTCTAGGACAGAACTTCCTCCAAGGGCTACTTACTGCCTTTTGTAGTAAAAAATGCAGGAGGAAGGGACAGTGACACATCACCTCACCCAGATCCAACCTTAGGGCAGAATCAGTTTTACCCAAACCATTCCTGAGAGATGTTAGTCTATTTAGGGGTTTGCCAGCTTTTTCCTGATGCCCCACTTAAATCCTCCTTGCTCGCTTTTAAGCCAATACCTTCTTCTATCCACAGTGGACAGGCATTTATTTATTTATGACTCACTTTGCAGCTACCTTCAACACATACGAAATCTACTATTCTAATTCCTTTCTTTTTCAGTCATTGGGCTTTCTAGATATCTGGTGATCCTTGTTGTTGTGCAGATAATTATTTCTAAATTAGTTAGGTTACATCTTTCAAGAATAACAGTTTTGAAACCTGGGCCCAGTACTGCAGCAGGGCAGAGAAGGAACATTTCACTCAGCTTTCCTACAGCAGTCCTGTTAATGTTCTCTGATCGAGGTTTGCCTTTTGTGTAACAACGCGGCAGGATCCTAGGGCTCTACAGAGCTCTTTAAAAGGTGGAGAACCAGGAATAGACGCAAGATGCAGTATTTTGTGTCTATTTAATTGTATAAGTATTTTTTTCACTGCCTTTTTTTTTTTTAAATGCCAGAATAAATAAAAGAGGGGCATACCTTTTTAGCTTCTAGAGCTCATATTCGCACAGGGGACTGTGAGAGAAACACAGCTTCATGTCTGGTTCAAGCCTGTTCTTAACTCTAGACCCAGCAACAGTCACACAGCAATCAGTGAGGTTTCCAACACTAAGCATATGTTAGAATGCTTTGCTAAACTATGATGTTCATGCAAGGGAGTACCAGGTAGTGTCTCTACTGCCATTTAGTTGGTGGCATCCCCACGGAATATTTTGTAGTAGCATTTTTAACCTGTGCACTCACACATGTGAAGAGAAGGTTTAAGAGTTCGCTACTATATGAAATGAGATCAGTATAGATTATTAAGTATAAAAATAATACCTAACAAGATTAGAATAATTGAAAATATTATTATGAGTTGGAAATGGACATTACTTTGTAAAGGACTTTGAACTTGCTCTTATGTGCCCCTTTCCATACTCAAGTTGCTACTTGCCTGTCTGCATGCTTGAGGGCAGCCAGTGACCTCCCCAACAAGGGCTGCTGTGCAGGCGTACAAATGCAGAGCAACTCTGTAATGAGTTAGTAAAAGACATGTATATATACAAATATAAATATATGTAAATATATACATATACGAAATCTTGTTACATGTGGTAACACCTTTTTCCACTAATGTTTAGACATGCTATGGAGCAGCAACAGGGTTGACTATGAAAAAGTGTGAGTAGGAGAGTTACAACGTGCAAGGTAGTAGAATTTTTTTCTGTTTTGTGATAAATATTATTGTCTTGCTACTGTTGTCTCAATAACAAATATGAGAGACTGTTGCTTTGTAGGCTACTGTTCTCATAAACCTTGGTTGCAGCATATCAAAACTGCAGAGCACTATGAGGGCAGACCAGCAAATGAAGATTTTAATGATATTTATGATGTTCTGGTGGGACTGGCTTCAGCTATTCTTGGCATAAGGCTGCCCTTAACTATGCAACAGTTTTGAGCAGCTTGAGATGAATGAAAGAATAGAGGTAAAGAAGAGAACAAGGAGAGGAGATGTCTGCAGAAGGAAAATAAATATAATCAGGTTTTGCTGAGACAGGTGAGGAGCCCAATAAAGGTTGTGTTGTCTGAACCACAGATGGTCTATAAGAGACTGCAGAAAGAGGGAGGATGAGAGTGACCTTTGGAAAAACCTGGTGAATGCAGCAGCTTAGTAAGAGCTCCCTTTCACCAGATTGCCTCAAGAACATTTTCTTTTGAAGTGAGGCACTGTCAGGATCGCTTGCACTTTTTGTTTTCAGCTGTCACCTTGTCCCACTGCAGTCAGAATTGAATTTATCAGCCCTGTCATGGAGGTGCAACAACTGAAATAACTGCAAATAGGAAAGGCTTTGAGTGCTGAGGCAAACAGCTACTGGCTAGCTGGGGTCTCCTGAGAAACAGCATTCAGCTGCAAGCAGAAGGAATTAGGAAGCTACTAAGTAGGACTGGCCAAACTTCCCTTATCCCAGGAAAATGTATCTTCCTTGTTTGGCTTGGTTTGTGGCAGGTGGGGTGGGTGGAAGGATGGATTAGCTATGCGGTGATAATAGACATAGTTTGCTAACACTGTACATATCTTTCCTCAGTTCAGCCCCGTGACATGTCTCAGCCAGCATCATGGTGGCAGGGGCTGCCTGCTGCAACAGCTACAGTGCCAGCATGCACCACTGCAGTGGGTTACCTTGGGCTGCAGCTCGAGGCATCACTACAGTCCCCTTTTTGGTCCCCTGGAACACATACCTCCAAGTCTGGACTGTAAGACTGGAAGGAGAGCTCAAGTGCCCTGTTCATTCCAGCATCACTCTGGGGAAACCCCTACAAAAGGAGCTTGCTTAGGTTAAGGTGCCATGAGTAAGTTACTATGGAGGCTTCAGTGTGCTCAACCCTCTTTGGTAGCAGACTTTGGACATGTTTGTATGCGGAAGAAATATTTAAATGCAGAGGGCAAGCCTGCTGGCCAGGCTTTCAAAGGAGATGGCCTCAATAGCTGAAGAAGCTTCTCTACCTTGAACATCACCACTATGTTACGATTGACTGATTTATTTTTTTTTAACTTCAGCATTTCTGGAGGCTGGAAGCTCAGTAGAGACCTCGCAACTACCCTTTTCCTTTTGAAACTGCCATAGGGCCAAAGAGCAGCCCTGACTATGCTTAGCATGAGGGTAGGGTGCTGTGAAAAGATACAAGCCTCCTGTCACTCTGAGCGTCTGTATCAATACTTTATAATGCTGCTATTTATTGGCAACAAACTCAGTGAGGTGTTTATTAAAGCTTTTTGTAGAAGAATGGCAAAGTTGTTTTGAATGTCACTGCTGAAGGTGAGGAAATGGGAGCAGGTAGTAAACAACCCCTTTAATATATTTATGGCATAATTCGGATAAGAAGTAGCATTCCCAACTTTAGGGCTCTTGGAAGAGCAGTTGCAGCTGCAACTGACCTGCAGATCTTGGCTTCTCAAAGGGACCCGCTGGCCAGCTGCTCCAAGTTGTTTTTGCCAGAAGCTTCTTTTAAACAGAGGTGCTGATGGCTCTGATGGGATGGAGGCTTTCTCCTGATGGACACCTGATCAAATTCAGCTCAGCAGGGAGCGATCAGTATTTAGTCATGCTGCTTTCCCCTCAGGTAAGTGCAAAACTGGGAGGAACACTGCCTATGTCAATAATTACCCAGCGGTAAATGTGGAGCAGAAGCAGCAAGCAGGGAGTCATCTGCCAGTCCTTTTTTTCCTTTTTTTTCCTTTTCTTTTTTCCTTTTTTTCCTTTGGAGCAGCAGTCTCAGGCAGGTCTGTGGGAAGGAGATTGCTCTCCTGCTATTCCTTCACTGTCACTCCTTTGGAGCTCTGCAGTTGAGGTTTAAAAACTGCTTTACAATATACAAATAAGTAGCTGTGAGATGCACACACAGCTAAGACATTCCTTTAATGCTTTACCGAAACAGATTTTTATCCTTAAGATTTTTTGGGTGCAACTCTCCTTTGCTGGTGAACAGGCCAGGGTACAGCACTGGTTAAACCTGCTGCAGGCACAGGAATGGTTCGGGTTACCTCCCCTTAATGTAATTTAACAATATGCAAAAATATTTAATAAATCATACATGTTTGTGTATCTGAAACAGCACAAAAAGGAAAGTTTTCCAGGACCCCTTTGGTGAAAGCAGGGCCCTTAAGCTGTATCTCACAGATTATAAATCCATTACACATTTACTGTTTTCCCCCTGGAATGAGCCCAGCTCTGTGAACCTCATGCTGCGCAGAGTGTCCCATTATGAACTGTGTGAGACCGGCAAAACAAAACCATCTTAATTTTTTTTTTTTTTTTTTACCTTTCTGAATCTTGTTAGCTGTGAAATGCCTCACATTTGCTGCATACTGTGGCAATAAATACAAAATGAAATGAAAGAGGATGCAGCTTATTAAACTACACTCCTTAATAGATTTGATTGCATCTAATGTCTAAATCATGCGGCATTGCTGAGACATGAACAGCACTTCTTGATACAGCAGAGCCCTTTAAATTGAAGGCCTGATGAAGGAAACGTCCCTCTATGGGAATACGTATTCAATGTATGATAGCATAGTGCTCTATTATAATGGTAGGACACACATCTCCCTTCCCTCTGTGGAGCTGTGATTACCATCCTGGACTGAACTGAAGTGGTCTTCATAATTTGGACATCACTTGCTCCTGCTGTGTTTTTCTGCTTTTAAATTGGAGCCATTTGTTGCAAATCTCTCCTGTTCTTGCTGTCAGAATCCTCACATCAGAGGAGTGGCTAATTGACAATATCTAAAAAATAAAAATGGTAATTGAAGAAGCCAGCAAATGTTCACCTTTTTGGTTCAGATAAAAATTTTTTATCATATTAGAAAAAAAAAAGGTTGTAATTAAACATTTTTCTGAAATAAATCTGCAGGGGTGTGGGTAATGAGATAAATAGTTGTCTTTAGAAATCATAGAATCATTTAGGTTGGAAAAGAGCTCTAGGATCATCGAGTCCAACCTCCATCCCAACATCTCCCTAACACCTAGACCACATCTCGAAGCACCACACCTACCTGGTTTTTAAACACCTTGAGGGATGGTGACTCTACCACCTCTCTGAGCAGCCTGTTCCAATGCCTGACCACTCTTTCAGTAAAGAACTTCTTCCCAATATCCAATCTAAACCTCACCTGGCGCAACTTAAGGCCACTACTTCTCATCCTATCATTAGTTACTTGGGAGAAGAGACCAGCACCGACCTCTCTACAACCTCTTTTAGGTAGTTGTAGAGAGCAATGAGGTCTCCTCTCAGCCTCCTCTTCTCCAAGCTAAACAATCCCAGTTCCCTCAGGCGCTCCTCTTATGACATATTCTCCAGACCCCTCACCAGCTGTGTTGCCCTTCTCTGCACCCGCTCCAGTACCTCAATGTTCTTCTTATCCTGTGGTGCCCAAAACTGGACACAGTACTCAAGGTGCAGTCTCATGAGTCCTGAGTCAGGGGCACAATCACCTCCCTACTCCTGCTGGTCACACCATGGCTGACACAGGCCAGGATGCCATTGGCCTTCTTGGCCACCTGGGCACACTGCTGGCTCATGTCCAGCCGGCTGCCCACCAGCACCCCCAGGACCTTTTCCACCAGGCAGCTTTCCAGCCACACTTCCCCAAGCCTGTAGTGTTGCTGGGGTTGTTATGACCAAAGTGCTTGTGCCATGGCCACTTTCCTTGGGCCAGTGGATGGCTGAGCTGACTGTTGTTATTACCACACAGTCTAGCACTTTGTGTTAGCATGGGGCTATGGACAGTCTGACAGACCTGCCTCAGTGTTGCCACTAGCTCTGGTGTCTCTCTGGGTTGTGCTCCACATTGTGCTGCAAACTGGCCTTCAAGATAACAACAGAAAGTCTTGGGGTTCCGGTTATAAACTTCTTGTGATCACCAGATGCTTCATTTTTATTTGCTCACTTCTCTCTCTTCCACTGACATTTTTATGGCTATTTATACACTTTCAGGAGGAAAAAAAAAAAGGAAACTCAATAATATATTTTTCCTATACTTTTTTATTAGGCCACTATTGAATTAAGGTACATTTATTTTTATTAACAGTTATTTTTACTGTTCTTTTCCAGAACACAAGAGGCACCAGTAAGTAAGGCTGTTTATCAGCCCGTGACTGTATGTGTGAGTGTCACTGCTGCACAGAGCTCCTTCTCTTGCTCTCCTCCTTGCTGTGTGTCACCTTCACACCACTGCCAACCAGCTCTCAATCACCCCCTGTGACAGAGGTCAAAGATCACTTGCAAAGACTTAAGTCTTCCTGGTGACAGTTCAAGGGTTTGTTGGAGCACTTGAGACAGGCTTCCTCTCCCTTAGCCTTCATGATGAAAACTTCTTTTTCCTGACCTTGAGGCACTTAATATTTCTTCAGTGCTCTGCTAGCAATGGTGTCAGCCAGCAAATTGTTGTGACTCGGTTAGCCTGAATTTGTCTGCGCTTATTTCTTTATAGGCTTTCATCATAGCAAAATCTAAATGTAATTTACTATGTGATTCCCTCACCTTTACCAAATCTGCAGCTAGGACAAATTGGAATAGCTCCTAAATGTAATGCCCTCACTGTTGCTAGATTCTGACACAGAGCAATGGACTTTATGTTAATGTGCTAGATTAACAACTAAAATGCTTTGTGACATACTTACCAAAAGACCTTGGGTAACTCATTTAGTCTTTCTTTCCTTCCACTTACCACTCATAAAATGGACACCACACTCTCCCTTTTTTTCTTGAATAATCCACAATGCTTTTATGATTGTTCTCTACACTATTTACATGCTGTCCACTTTCTATATAACTTGTAGGTTCTTTCGGACTGGAATTACCTGGAGTCTCTTGTACAGTATTGTTGTGCAAATAAAACAGCAAGCTGTCACCTTTAAGTTCTGTGCAGGACCCCATGATTTATTTTTCTGATTAAGGAAAAAAAGTAGTATGAACATTCAAATATTTTCTAACATTTAGAATGTATTTGGCACCAAGACAATCTCCCTCTGTAGCTGTGAAGTCCCATAAGAAATGTAGAATTTAGAAAGAACTGTGAGCCTGAGACATCCCACCCCATCTCGATATCAGGCAGGTACCAGTCCACTTGTGTGGCCTTCTTAGACTGCACAGTCTAGTGGCTTTGTTTGTATTGCTCTGGAAAAACAACCTCTGGCATTTTGAAAGACAGCGAGTGCAATACATCCTTCCCAATGCTAGTCAACATGGCTGTGTCATACGCAGCCTGCTCCAGACAGTGTACTCCAGCCACACCTAAGACCTAACTTGCCCCTTACAGTCTATGTGGCAGCTCAACCTGACCATGAAGGTTGCCTCAGTGCTACCTTTAGGATGCAATGAAGGTGACCCAATAGCCACACAACACCACAGGGCACCCTGAGCACACCTGCATGGCAGTTATCTCCAGCTAGCTCTATTTGTATGAATCCTATCCACAGCCCTTCTGAGAGGTGCACTGTCCCACCATCGAACGGTTATTTCTTAATAATTTGGGTGGTGCTTGCCTTGGCATGAAGAGAGTCATTCACATTTCATCTGGGCAGGAAATCTATATTCTGTATTATTCTTGTGTTAATAATACAGAGGGCTAAATCAAAGGTGGATTGATTTCCTGAAGCTGAACAGACTTTTGGCGTTATCACAGATACAGCCACAGTCAAAGAGCAGACCTTTCAATTTAGTTCTTCTGCTGTCGATGTAAATAAAATTGCTCATGAAGCAAATTGCAGCCAGTTATTGTCTGCACTCAGAACCATTATGTCCTTTGGAAATGATCATTTATGTTAGACAGCGGATTATGTTTCTGTGAAAATGTGTAAGGCAAATGCAAAGCACAATTTACCTTGAAGGTCAGCTGAATATTACAATTGGCACTTACATGTCATTATTATGCCGCTAAAATGATCCCAGGGAAAGGAGTGATAGTTGTGAAATGATACAAACCCAGAGATTCTTGATTAGCTGATAGGCACCAAGAGAAAAAGCCACATGGGCTGTTAGTCCATATGATCAGGGAGAGTTGAAGGTGCAGTTTCAATATAATTATCTGGCTTGTGTGGGTAACACATGGATGTGGAAAAACATCCCTGTAAGGACATGACAAGGAGAGGGAGAGACCTTTCCCTTTGGTGCCTCATGCCAAGAGAAGGGCTTAACTCCAATTTGTGCACCAGTGAAGGTGAGGATTTGGTAGATGGAGCAGGAAAGTAACCATGGGCAGAGAGATGGCCTTGCTGGTAGAGCACAGGACCCATCTGAATATTTCTGTGTATGTTTTTGTGAGCAGTTACTGTCGCCTAAAGAAAATGATTAGCCACTTACTGTGAGGCATGGTCTGTTCTGCCTCCAAGGGAGAAGAATGATTTGCAGACAACTACAGCCAAAAGGTTGGTGGTTGAAATACTATCATTTTTCTCAGGTACAGTGTTTGTACTGATGCTCATGGCTGCATAAAAGTCCAGTCTCCAAAGTGCTCTTTAGCTTTGAGGACACAGAGGAGCAAGAACCAGGTTACTGTGCCTCCAAGCTTCTCTTGGAGGCAGCCTGAGGCATTCAGGCTGCCAGCCCATCCTCTGTGTTCTGGCAGTAGAGTGTTGTTGCAGTGTGGATGTCCTTGCAGGAAAGGCCCTGAGCTGCATGGCTTCCATGATCTCAATCACACAACATTACTGCAGACACAGAGGGGAGATTTGGAGGTTGCCAATCAAGTATCCCACAGAGCGACAGATCCCATCCCCATGGCAGTGCATCTGTCCTTGTAGCACACCCCAAGGTTCCAGGTTTCTCTTAGGTTCACCAACTGGGTTGGTCAAACCCAATGCTCACCATCCCTTTCAGATGGCTGGCCAGCAAGAAAGATAGAGCAGACCCTCACACTCGTAAGGTGAATTCCCAGGCAGCAGATGTTGGAATGAGGAGGCTGTCAAAAGAGAGGAGGTCCTATCAAGAGGGAACAATCATAGAGAAGCATGCACACAGGGAGTTCTGCTGTGAGCTGCCTCTCCATGTGGGCACAGGGACTGATCCCCTTGCACAAGTGGGTCATGTAGCCAGCACTCACTGGGTGCACATCCTCTGCCATGACAGCTCAGGCTCCAGGGTGATTTTTCAGCGTTTATTTGAGATCCATAGTAGCATTCTGCTCAGCAAAAAATGTCTCTTTTAAAAGTGCTTTGCTACTTGGGAGAGAAAGGAAAACTCCAACAGTTGTACCTCTAATTTCATTGGACGTAATTACAAACTGCCTTGTACAGCCATTCCAAAATTCTATAGGCCGCTGCTTTGTGCCTTTACAGAGAGCAAAGAGAGGCCTGAGGGCTCTGAAATGGTGACTACTAATCCTCGTGTAGGAATCTCCAGAAAATGGGAAATGGTGGATCTGGCTGTCAGAAGGCATCTTCTGGAAGGCATGTCCTAGTGCTTTTTCTAGACTAATTGGAATGAGATACTGCAATCACTTCCAGCACAGGTCTGATGTTTGTTGGAAATAGCACAGTCATGACCTGCCAGTATTGGTGGTCCCATGCTGATAGTTTATGGGAGAGAAAAGGGGCTGTTAGTACCTCTTTGATGTATAAAACTGGCTTCTTTTACTTCCAGGCTTGCAGCAGGAGGCAGGATGGGAATTACTTTAAAACACGGCTGGATACAGAAATAATAAAAATATGAGGAGATTGTAAGTGAATGTCCTTTTTAATGGTTCTGTCCCTAATGAAGTGTAGCTCTCCCAGCTCTGTCAAAAGTTTCCTTTTTCTGCCTGTTAATATCAGACAATCAATCTTGTCTCATCAGCTTCAGCTCTCTCCTCACCAGGGAAAGACTTCTTTTTTTTTGTTTCCTCTTTAATTAAGCTCTACGGCATGCTGCTTTACTTGCAAGGCTCAAAGATGTATGGACATTGCATTGAACAAGCCATTGGAGAGAAGAGCATTAAAGATAGCCCTCTGTAACACTAAGTGGCCCAAAGCTGCAAGTAAACTAATGCACAGGCAACAACATCAGCAACAAAAGGAGGTAATGATATGCAATTACCAGATTTGCAAATATTCTGCTGGGGTTGGGGCATCTAAACACACCATGCCAGGCTGCCAAAATGTACAAAAACATTCTTTACAATTGCAAAGCATGAGGGCACTGAGCAGAAGACATGGTATGGCAGGTTCTTTGATTAGTATGAATGGCTCCATCAAGCTAGTAAGAAACAGGAACAGATTAAATGCTTTCCATCCAGTTTTACTACTGTCTGGATCATTGTTCTATAATGTAGTTAGAGGTGATTTTAAACAGTTGTTAACAGGGAGAGGTTGGACCATTCAAGTACACATTCATCAGGTGCTTGCTTGATGATAACCCAGGTCTCTATAGATGTGAACTAGTCCGTACCATTGTCTTCATTTCTCACCACCCATACCCAGCCTATTAGTCTGCTCTTGTTGTTTAAAGGAGTCTGTGCCTCATTACTGCCTGCTTGTGCTTGTCTGTTCAACAGAGGTGGCTACTTACCCTCTGTCAATGCCCTCAGTTGTTTCTACTTTCCACGCTCTGTTGTGCTCCCCAGGTACTACCTGGGCATTCACCTGTTCACTATATAAGCCACGCATTTTTCTCCGGCATCTGGACCCTCCTTAGACAAGTTGGAAGACGTTACTACCCACCTAGACTTCACAGCATTATATATATTTATACCCTGAGATATTTCTGGTAGGGTAGGTAAGGCTATATAATTATAAATTGAACCAGAGCTTAAATACGTGATCATGTTTTTGGCCTTCCTGACCCCATGCCCTGGGTCATTTATTGTTTCATCTGTGGCACTGCATAGAGGCTTTGATAACACATATGATGCTGTACATCAACACAGAAACATAGACACCATTACAGAGAATTTGCCATCTAAATAGGCAAGCAAATAATCTTACAAGCATCAGAGCTCAGTCCCTGGGTCCCTGACTATTTCCCACTTCTGTATTCATAATATATCTGAGCTGGAGACACTATACTTTCCTCATAAGGACACGTGAGATCGTCTACCTAACTGCCTATTTTCATTCCACTAAGAACTCAGTGTCTCTGAAACCTTTATTCTTCACCAAATTTGGTCAAAGCTAGTGAAAAAATTGAAAAAATTTGCTATGGAAGGGCTGAGTCACGTGGAGTGACTGTGTTGATAGTATTCCATTAGAAACACTAAACAACATGGAAGAAATCACTATTTTAATCCTTGCTTTTCTGGTGAGGAATGTAAGCAAAGAAAGCGTTTCAAATATAAAAAGAAGCTTCCCTGTGAATTCTCATATTACCAGGCTGTTTATGAAAATCTTTTTGCAGAAGAAAGTATCTGGTGGCTTCAGATTAGATTATACATACCTGTTAGGAATAAAGCAGAAGGGGATTCTGATAAAAAGACCAAAGGCATAACCCATAAATCAAGAAGCGAAACAAAAATGGAACTTGCTGCTGATGGAATTTCCATTGATTTATTTGAACAGCCCCAGTATGAATAATAACTTAATCTGTCCCAAGACTCTTTCCCCACAGCACACTGATTTACAGCAGCCATCCATCTCTTTTCATAATTAGCAGGCTCTGACAGTATTTATTCTTCTCTGCCCACCTTCATTACCATTAAAATTTAGACTTCCTCCCTGCTCTGGAGCAGCCAGTGTTCATGCTGCCTGGTGCACTGGGATTACTCAACAGCTTGATTTGTGGAGGTGCTTTCTCATATCCCATCTCCTTCGCTCTGGCAGTTAGAGTCTGCTGCTTGCAGGAGGAAACTTTTCTAAGAATGCAGCAGAAATCAACACAGCTTTCGTACTGGGTGGCAAAAAAAGGAATTGCGACTATAATGCTGAGAGTCAAGGCTTGGAGCAACCAAGTCTTATCTGCATCAAATGCTCAACAGAAACAAAGGGAACCAAGATAGCCAAATGATCAGCTAATGGAGTAAGTCAGGCTCCTTCGTTATAGGTGATTTTCTTCAATCTGTGGTTCATTTCCAGTCTAAAATTTAGAGAACCCATTTGTTTAATACACCACAGAAGAAGGTGACAAATTTATTTGAAGCATAAATTGAGACATGTCCTTTAAATTTGGAAATATTTCTTAAAGAGCTGAATGTGAGATCAGAAGATTATTTTCTGTGTCAGCATAATTACACTGATGACATGGCATTTTACCGTTGGATAATTTGGTCCTAGAGTCGATTTTGTAATGTGAAAGTAACTGCTTCTTCCTGGACAGACTGCCTTTCCAGAATGCTAGATGGGCCTGAAGTTTCATGACCAGCCTAATTATACGGATATTGCTTATTAATATGGGAAATCAAGAGATGGTGTTAGGCATTTAATTGGCATGTAATACTGATGTGAAATTAATTAAATATTCATTGGCAGATGCATTTATGCGACCATTTTTTGTTATTAACTGAAATTTAATTTAGTTGCTTATGGCAACCTGTGAAATAATCTCTGAACAGGTTTATTGGAGATACAAATGGAACCTCATGTTTTAACCAGCTATTATCAGAGCTACCTCTTTCTGTCCGTGGAGTGTCACTAGATGAGCATGGGCCTTACAGCAGATGGACAACTTTAGTTGTGCAGATCATTCTGGGTGAAACACTTTGGTAATTTTTCTCTACCTTTGTAGGAACTGTTAGAAGGTGACAGGGTAATCAAAGGAGCTATCCCAGAGGACAAACACTAAATCCATTCCAAAATGCAAACTGTGGTCTCCTTTTTGTAAGTCAGAAGGACCAAAGTCAAATACATCATTTATTGCAAATTCTTCTTTCTGCTTGAATGACTGTGTCCATTTTCTGGGTACGGAGACAGAATAGAGAGGCAAAAATGAACTGTCTGTCTCACCCTGTGAGCACGCAGCTGACACGATGATGAAATTTCACTTTCTGTTCCCTGATTGTCCACTTTAATCACAGGCCCATACATTCCAGCTTCATTGAGAAGCTGATTGCTCATGAATGTCACCCAGCCCCTGAGTCTCCTACAGAGTATCTATCTCATCACATGTGCTTATTTAGATAAACAAATATTGCTGAGAGCAGCACAATGAATGAAACCTTATTTGCACAGCCTTGCGACTTGTGACTGAGCTTGCTGGTGCCTAGGAAAGGACACGTTTATCCTGCTGAGTTTTCATCGGTGAGGATAGCTGTAGGTTATTCTCTTTTCACGATGCAGGTTTTCATGGAAATTGTAGATGGGCACTTTTGTATTTGAGCTAGTTTAACAAACACCACAAATCCTATCTTAAACAGCACTTAGATCCCTTACCTCAATATTCTACCATTCTTCTTTCTTTAGTTGCATTTACCAGGAGATTTGAACTAGAAGGTAAACCCCTTGCTGATTTTTGATTGTAGTGTGAGACCTTTGCTATTTGGCACATACTCTTGATAGGAGAACTCAGAGAAAGCTGTTAAGCAGTAGTTTATATCAATGGTCAATGTCCTCTTTTAGTACCACCTCTGAAAGACCTCTTCATTCAATTGCCCTGTCAGGCAGCAATAACTGCCTCTACTGATTTGTGGCAAAGCCAGCAGAAAGACTAAGTACTTCCTCACCTTTTGTGTGTGTAAAGGAATTTCTAAACGGCTGCAAGGAACACCTTTTCTTGAGGATGTGCTATTTTACAGGAATTGCAGAGAAGGTGAGTATATAAAGAAAGGCTCCTCCTTGAAAATGGCTCTTTGCAAACACAGTTTTTACAACATCAGACAAAGAGAACTGTGGGAGGATGGACCTTTACAGAGGTGCACAGATCAGCTGAAAGGAGAAGCGATAAGTGCAGGATGCAGAGGGACACAATGCGACAGCAGCACACGGAACTACTCACAGCCACCCACTGTTCAGAAAGTCTTGGCAACATCTGGGACTAAATGCTTTACTAAATGCTTTACCTTTGAATTCCCTGGCTTTCTTGCAACTTCGCTGTTTCTTCAGTGATAAAGGAACAAGTTTAAGAGGGTTTTTGCTAGAACTCTTCAAAAAGTAAGCCAGAGTCTGTGGAGGGAGACTGAAAGTGTGGTGCAGATTTCAAGGTGCAGAATAAAATCTTGTGCTGATTTTTAGTAGAAGTGGAGAGGGTGCTGTAGTCTGGGCTCTTGGAAATATTTTTTTTTCTTTAGTCCTTTGTGTCAGACACACCAGCAGGAGGAAGCGAATGAACTTCAGATGAAGAGTTATGAATTCAGACATCTCTTTTGTGAGGGTGCCTTTAGATAATCCAGGTTTAGATCTTCATTTGTATGAGCACGCAACCTCCAGCAGTAACTTGTGGTGCAACGACAATACATTTCTTGTAGCTGGTCCTGAACACAATGAGGCATGACTACAGCATTTGGTGTGTAGCTGTGTGCTTCCCAAGCAGGCTTGGAAGGCAGTAGAGAGCTTCCTGAGATAAAATCAATCTCCTCAAAGTTGTCCTCTGCACTCATGTTCACAGTTACAGATGTTCTTTCAAAACTTTCCAGAGGAAAGGGTCAAACAGCTTTATTTTAGAGCTGTGCAAATTTCTGGATTGGTAGCCAGCCAGGAAGAAGCAACATTGCCCTCTGCCCCCAAAAAATGTACAGCATGAGACTTATTCCAATTCCAAAAGTATTTTAAAAAAAGTCTGTCATAAATAAACATTTAATTAAAAAGGGTTTATATCATTCTGGAAGACATTTCAGTGTTTGATCTTCTTTTCTTTAGACTTAGTTTGAAGAGTTTTATTAAGAGAAATTTGGAGAAGCGAGTTTGCTTTGAAGTGGAACATCGTGTGCAAAAAACCATTGAAATGTTTGGGGTTTTTTTGTAAATTACAGACAATGACAAGGCAAAAAATGATAAACCCACAAATTCTTTCAGCCAACCCAACGTGCATTTTTTCCATCAAAGTCCATATTGCCCTGCTGTCTCCCTGCAGGGAAGAAGCGGTATCACTAGCCTTTCCAGACCTCTCAGTAAAAACCGCTTGATTCATGGAAAGTGAAGATGAGGCAAAGACCTTCCCTACAGAAAACAGTTTTCCTCTGACAGTGACAGCGTCCCTCCTTTTCTTCAGGCACAGAAACCTTTTATACTTTGTGAAAAAGGAAATAGATTCATTTCAGAGAACTGCATTCAGGCTCATTTAGAGTTTAACAGCCAGTGCTGTATTAATGGCTGTCATTTTCTTCTTGTGCTCATACCTGCTGACATGGGCTTACAGCATCTCATGTTCATCAAAGTTGTTCATCTAGCCCAGTCTGCTCCAAAATACACCCCAGAGCCTAGAGTGAAACTAAGTGATTGTTTAAGTGCTGCTTGTCCCTGTGCAGTCAAGGATCTGTCATGAATGCAGTCTTATAAATCCGAAATTTAGAAAGCCATGTAGTAAAGCAGATTTTGCTAGAAACAGGCTTGCTTCCAGCTGAGAACAAGCTGATGGGAGCCTGAAGCAGCATGTGCATTTCAGAAGGTTCTGTCTTTTAAGTATTTGACGTCCAAACTCTGCTGATACATTGATGAGTATTTTTTTCCTAAATTACCAGCACTATCCTCTGCTTAGCCATGCCTTGCCAGTAATTCCTTAAGCATTTTGAAATGGGAGGATTAGAAAACTGTGAGAGAGTTGATAGAAATAATGACTATAAACAGTCAGGAGAACTGAGAGAGTTCTTCAAAGTATTAGCATCTACGATAGCAGCTGCAAATTAGAAGAAGGCAGTGAAGATGTTTCTAGCTTTCTTGCTCAGTCTGAAGTACCAAGAGCACCAAAAGACATAGGAGCTTGTGCTGAGTAAGTGTACGACAGAGCCTCGAGTTTGTGCATGAAGAAAATATTTGTCAGATCCCTGAAACCTCTTTTGATAATTTCCAATCGTGTTGTTAACTCTGCCCAAAGTATTTTTTAGCCAAGCTTATACTCCTTTTCAAGTGAGGATCACAACAAAGAATGAATGAAGAGAAATGTGGTTTGTATGAAAGACAGACAGAAAACATTTCCAATGAGGCTATCACAGGAAAATGCAGAAAATTACACCCCTCTCCAATGCAAATGATTCAGTACAAAGCATTTGAAATCTTTGAGCTGCACATTGCCAGAGGATGGAAGAGTCCTTGGTGGAAGTATTATTGCATATTCTCTTCCTTAGAGATCTGCTTTTGATCTGAGGCAAGGAGGCAGGATATGGGGCTAGACAGACCTTTGGTTCATCGTCATGCACAACAATTCTCTGTGTTGATTGCCCTTCAGCAGGTAAGGTTATTTAGAGACACAGTGAGAATGGAAAAACCCCATTTTAACACCACGCAACAGCACTATAGGTATTGTGAGTTAAAAAAGAAAAATGAAATAAAAAAAATGAGAAGCAACTCTGGTTGTGTATTTACCCTTTAAAAAAACTAGTTAGGGAATGGTCTTGAAAGATAGATATGAGGTTAAGGATAGAGCCAAGTTATTGATTTGACTTCTTTACTTACTAAAGCTAAATATCCACACATTCTACATAACACTGAAAAGAAATTTTACCATTGCACATGATTCTCTTCACTTGTTTCTAACCCCGATGCACGACCATGTAGTCCTGAAATTTGTCCACACACTGCTCCTATTCTTGACTCACCACGAGTTTGGATTCAGACAATGGAAATATTTGAAAGGTGAGGCCATGTCTTTTTGCTGCATCCACATCAAGGCTGCCTTTATGGAACAATCTGACTCCTTTGGTTTGTAAGCGTTGAGGATGGGCATAGAACAGATTACTGCAGCCACAAGGCCACTGTAAGGGGTGCCATGCAGAAGCGATGCCCCTAAGAAAGATTGCATGACTTACTGATACAGCTATGGCATCTGAGCAGAGTGGCTGCAGCATGCAGAGGAAAATTGCAGTGCAATTGTCAAAATATTCAGGGAGGCAGAAAGGCTGCAGGGTAATTTACAGGGCAGGCTGGACTTTCCGGACTGTACTTTAAGGGATGACATATTCGCATCATAGGGACACCGGGTGACATCTCACATGAGGCTCATCAGTTGGAAAGTAGAATTGGGCAACAGCCTTGCAGTGGCTCTAGCTGTGATGGAGGAAGGGCTGGAGCATCAAGGGTGAGCTCAGAAATACGAAGCACAGCGCATGGCCACGGCTTGGATATCCATTTCTGAGGCAATCACTAACAGCGTCCCCACCTCTTGCTACCTCATAATAATCACAGGGGGGAAATTCAGGTGCTATGGTCTTCCTTTGAGCTTTCTTTTTGTAGTTCCTATACAGTGTAAAGGAAGCCAATATATGATGCAGACATATTTCCTCAGTATGCTGTGAGCCTGCCACACTTACTCATGCCAGAAATGTGAAAACTTGCTACAGATTTTTACTACCCAAATGTTTCTGCAATGGCTTTTTAGTTTTGATTTCAGACTTGAAAAGTTTAGAAAAGTGCTGACTTTCCATTAAACAGGAGAGTGGGTTGAAACAAGTTAAAATGGTAAGAAAAGGAAGGGAAACCACCTATCGTGTAAAACCTATTCTTATATTTTACTCTGAGTTATTTTACTTGTTTTATCTCATCATGAGAAACATAAAACTGTAAGACAGAAACCTGAAATCCCATTTGTCTCCCAAATAAATCTTGCTCTGCTACAGTGGCTGATCTAGCAGCTAATTAAGTGGTTATGATAGTCTTCCCAACTCTCTCTTATTATTTTCTCTCTTTTTGTACTTTGATCTCCAGCTCACAGTATTGCAAAGATCAGAGCTGCTCCATCTTTAAATTGAAGCATGGAGACTGTATTTCTGATTGAAACATTAAATATACAGGAGATCTAGATGCATTTTCAGTCTTAGATGCTACTTCAGCCAATCTAGGTACTTTACCCTCTCAGCATTTCATGTCAGGGTTACTAAATAATATCTTAGAAACAAAGTTGCCGGAGGGTTTTATGCACCAACTGGACAGTGAAGAAACAGGAAAAATTAAGTCACGTTTCTGCAGAGGCAGAGGTGGGCATGCTGTAACTGTTGGGACCCTGATGGAAGTGCCTTATATGCTGATATTTTCTGAGCTTTACTCCTTGAGAAATTTTTGCTGCTTTTGAAAATATGGAGTTTAAACTCTCCTCTTTGCAGGGGCCAGCGCGAGGCTTATTATTGCCCACAGGCAGCCTCTGAGGGGATGCACGGCATTGAATTTCTGCCTCCATTTCAACCCCTTGATTTCCTTCAGGGATGTCACTCCTGATTTTCCTGCACCTCAGCCTGAAAGCATTCCCCAGAACAGGAGGCCGGCTTTGCTCAGCAAGCAGGGCTGTTATGAGGTGCCAAACCCAGCCCCAGGAATCGTGCGCACCATGAGGCTCCTGGCAGTGAGAAGAAAATGAGACCAACAGTATGTTTTTATTTTTAAAGGAACTATGCTGCTCTCTTGGCTGAGGAGCTTTATGGAAGGTTTTTTTTGTTTTGTTTTGTTTTGTGGGGTTTTTTCTTTTTTCTTTTTTTTTTAAAGCCGTCAGCAACTGTTGTCTGTAACCATATGTTGAACATTCTCTGCACATTGAGTTTCTCCTGCTCTCTGATGTTACCCGGTGAGGCTGCCTTGCTTGCCAAGCAGCTGTCACACTCCCCAGCCGTAGCTGCTAGCCAGGAACTCGCCATGTGATTTTACAACTTGTACCTTCAGAACTTCACAGACCACAAAAACCTGTGTTAATCCAGAGGTGTTGGGATGGCTGTGAGGTTCGAATAAATTCTTCCTTTTTTCCTTTTCTCACTAACTTTTTGGCCTGAATTATGAAAAAGAAGAGAAGAAAACATAGTCCAGTTACAGCAGATGTAATGCTAATAGCTTGAACTAAGGCCATTTAAGGTGGAGTCCTTCCTCCTTCACAAGCAGCGTGAATTCTCCATTATTTTTCAGCTCAAGGTGAATTTTCTTTAAAAATTGTATTCAAATTATCTTGCTCCTCTTGTAGGCCAGAAAGTGGAGGAGGCAGAAGGGAATTAATATGAAAATTAAAGAAATCTTGGAGCAGGAGAAGTAAATTTTAGGGTGGGTAATGGTGCCCTGTTCACGCTTTTTCTCCCTGTATGCAGAACTGTTCTTAACTTCCTCTATATATTGATTTATCATTCTCTAACTGCAGCCATCCAAATATGTAAGGAACATATTAGCAGTGTCCCCCTCATAAAAGGCCACATGGCACCATGCAGACCCTTCTCACAGCTGTGCTTAGTTGCATCCAATCAATCCATAAGCTGTGGGGGAAATAAATACCCATACTGCAGAGCCACATCTTGCACGCTGCGGCCATGTTAATGCCTAGTACTAAGTTAGTTACTAAATGCTTTTCATCCCTGTCGATCTACCTGCAACAACAACAATATGGAGGCTGGAGAAACTCTGAGGGTTCTGGAGTTCACAACTTGTTGGCCATGCCTGATGCTTCTCTAGCAGGCTTCATTGGCATGGGCTTTACAGGTTTCCAAGTAAACCCTACTTACCTGTAGATAAAGAGAGAGAGGGATGTTCACTCTGGCTTTGGGAAGCTGTCTAATTGGTGCTGCTCAAAGGCTGCTCATCCTGCCAGCCCTTCTCCAGCTACCTCTCCAGAAAGGCCTGATCTACTGGCCTGTCATGTTTGCAGCCTTGTAGAAATGTATCACATACCCTGAAGCATCTGAAATGGCTTCAAACATCTATGTTTATATAACTGAATTGAGCCCAGAGATCATGCTTGTCACAATTTAAGAAAATGATCTTTTGTCCTCTACTCAACTTCTATTTGAGGACTTTTGTGCCTCTCCTCACTCGACCGAGAAAACTCTTCTTTCAGATTGTACTCACATCTCATGTTTTCAGGACCACTGACTGTTCTTGTGTCCTTATTTCCTCTTTCTTCACTCAGTTCACATATTTTTCCTTTTATATACATTGCCTCAGACTGGACATGATGTACCGCCTTTTGCTAGTTCACACCAGAAAGGAGAAATTACCCATTTTCTTGTCTTTCTTGTGACCTTCTTCTTATATATTTATCCCAGAATAAAGTTTACTTTCCTGTATGAATTTATTTTTGTAATCCCTTCTAACCTGCAGATCGAGTTGTGACTGCTCCTACAGAACCCCAGATATTTTCATCATCTTTAAGTTATTTTTCTGCCTCTATTTCTCCACTAATTTCAAGATAATTTTGACAGTGATCCATTCCTTCAAAGTGCTGACAGCCCCTTCCAGCCTGATATCACTCTGCAAATTCAATAAGTAGCACAACTACTCCTTCAGCCAGGTCATTAATGTAGAATTGAATAGGACTGAACTGATGTTTGACCCAAAGAGCTATTTTTCAAAAAAGTTTTGCACTTTTGCAATAATTCCACCTAGACCACTCCTCAATGGCTCAATGGCTTGCTGATGCAAGTATTATAATTCACAATATTTAAGACAGCTAAGATGCATCTTATCCTGTGCACTAACCATATCAATGGGAAGTCCAGAAATTAATGACTCCCATAGAAGGTCAGTTGTATCATGAAAGCCTAGAAAGACCAAGCCACCAAGTGACATGCAAGTGGTGCTGAGGGCTCAGGCACCTGGGGAGATAACAGCTAGACAGAGGACCATTTCATTCCTCTGTTTCCTCTGGCTTTAACTGGAGTAGGAGCTCTTGGGGCACCTCCTGTTTTTTTCTAGTGGATTGACTTTATCGGTATCTGGAGGCAAACGAAGATGCAGCAGCTCATTCTTATCATCAAGGCCTCTAATTGTGGGGCTCCTGGAACTTAGCAGGCCTGGACAAATTTCAAATGAACCTCAGGTGCTTGGGGCCTGGAAATACTAGAAAGGTGCATCAGATAGAGCTACTTGGTATGTCAGTACTTGGTTGCTCAGTTCCCTGCTTCACTGAGTTCTTATTCACTGTTCCTAGGTGCAAACCTCCAGTGTCCTCACTACCCTACAGATGGCACAGAGGCTCTTCGGAATTTCCACAGAGGGTGTTTCACTGCTATAGCCAAAAAGCTCATTTAAACAAACATTTATTTAGATAGAAGGGGAAAGAAGGGAAACAATCTGTCTGAAAAGCAAAGCTTTCAGAGGCTGAATTCCAGACAAACTCTCCCAAAGTCTTACACTCAAATGAAAAAACCCCAAAAATACACCCAAAGAAAAACAAACCAAGCACAAAACATACCAGGGAGACAGAATATTCTTGCTGGTTGACAAGACATTGTCATTGCCAGTAACATTTTGCACACCTCAGAGAGAATCCCACACAACTCTCTAAAGTTTACTCAGGAAAATAAGTGGCTCTTGTCCTTACTGATTTCCACATGTTCCCAGAATGAGGGAAGAAGGTGGGGCTGGGTCACACCCACCTTCCTTCACAATAAGCTGATCTCAACCCCTAATTAAAATAAGAAGCTTGTGTGGCTTTTAGGGCACACTCAACTGCCTCACAACTACATGCTGTCCCTCAGATATTGAGGGATTTTTTGGTGTTTTTCAGGAAAGGCTCTAAGCCTGAGTACTAGATTTTTTATTTTTTGCCTCAGTATTTAACCCCTAAGTGATGTCTGGCTTTGCAAAGTAAACTTAACTGCAGGTCTTCTGCTTATTTTTTCCCTTTCCTATTCAAACACTTCACAAAAGAAATATCTTTGTGCACTCATACAAAATTGTAATCAGTAATAATAATGTTTTCAGCATCAGTTGATTTGCACTCATTCGGGAAAAAAAAAAACCCCAACAAACAACAAACAACCCTATGTGTTTCGCCCTGTGGA
This sequence comes from Eurystomus gularis, assembly GCA_013400335.1. NCBI lineage: Eukaryota > Metazoa > Chordata > Aves > Coraciiformes > Coraciidae > Eurystomus > Eurystomus gularis. Next base: position 13,326 of record VZZY01024023.1, on the reverse strand, counting down.
TTGTTCAGGAACTGCTCTCCAAGCTTAGCAAGGCTCTTTCTGCTGGTTGTTGCAGCAATCACCCAAATTGAATTGAATCTGAGCCTTGTTTACTTGCGTGGCAGGATCCCCTGTATCTCTGCTGTGTTTCACACAGTGGGAGGTCAGTGTGGACTTTCCAAGGTCAATCTTGCTGCTGAAGACCAATGGCTGTCCTGCTGAGGAGGTGTCACAAGGCATCTAGTCAAGTTTGGAGCAGTGCAAACTTGTCAACCGTCAAGGATGCTCTGGCAGTTTAAGTGTATTTGACCAATGAAGACCCTCACTGCCTCAAATTCATTTACTTCTCTGCAGGGGGTAATGAAGAGAAAGAGGCTGAGACAGATGGAAGTGAAAGAATCTGTGAAATTGCCAATCCCTCTATCAAAAAGTCAACAGGAGTGTAAACTGTCTCCTGGAAGTACGTATCAGTGGGCTTAACCTGCTCAGCTCAACAGGCTGCTGGGGAAATTGGGATCTGACCTGAATTAATCTCCTTTGCAGAGGAAAAGGCTGTATCAGTCACCTGGGGCTTGTCCTTGCACCCTCTAGTGTCTACTGCTGATGAATTTAATGAGAGGAGAAAAACAATTAACGTTTAGAACCTGGTTTCAAAATAGGTGCAAAAATATTGTCAGTATTGAGACAAAGATTTCAGGAGTGAGGGTCAATGGAAATGAGCCACTGGGAAGGGCTGTCACTAGGGGCTGTGCATGAGTGTGGGGCACTGTGTAAGTTGCTGGCTGCCATGGAGCTGTTTGAAAGCAGTAGAGTTGAGTATGAGTGGCATCATGCTGGAATCAGGAAGCCCTGCCTAGTGACTTTTTTGGTGGTAATTAGGTTCAGCCAATCAGCCGCTTAACTAATGAAGCTATTCTGGTCATGGGATAAGTTTAGATGTCTCTGCATTGACCTCCACTGCACAGCAGACAAATGGGGAGGTGATCAGCTGCGCTCGCTATTGAATTTATATGCATCAAAAGAGCTTTACAAAGGTGGTTGGTATTTTACAGATGTGCAAACGGACACAGAATGCAATAAGGAACTTGCCCAAGTTTTCCAGTGGAGCAGCACCAAAGTCAAGGCTAGAATGGTGTTCCCTACATTCTGGCTCAGCTGTGTCTGAATGACTCTGTTCTCTGAGACTGCATGAGCACAACAGGTTCTCCCCAGACCATGTTCCAGTGTCGGATGCCAGAGACTCCCCTGGATTCTGTGTTCAGGCTGTCACAATATGTTTCAGTTCAGCATGGTAATAACAAGTGAAATTTTTTGCTGTTATTGTCATTATTTGCTCCACTGCACTTGCATTTTCTGCATGTGTTTAAGGTTGTTTTATGGCTTTAGCAAAATATTTTAACACATATTTAACTTTAAGCATATGCTCTGAATGCCCAGCAACCTTAAAAGCATTTAAACCTCATGTTCAAAATTAAGCCGCTACTTAACAGAGATAGACTCACATGTGCACTAATTGCTAGTGAGTGTGTGACTATTTTGCCAAAGTAACATGTCCAGAAATGAGAATAAATCTTTACATATCGGTTCAATAGGCATGATTGCAGTGACTGCAGAGGAATGTACCAGGAGATGGCTTTAATCTTAAGCATTTCTTAGATGTGTAGTCTCAGGCACCAAGCTAGAGGTTCATCTACTCGCTACCCTGGTGTGGATCACCTACACTGGCCCATGCAGCTCTGCATCAGCCCCTGGCTCTCAGGGGCTTGAGATTTGACATTCGATCCACTGAGTTTGGCTCATGTGGTCCTGAAGTGGGGAAGGTCATGATGTTGTCCTGGCACTGATGGCACAGGGACTCCTTTTAAACCTCTTAAACTTTTAAAGAAAGTTTGTTAGAAGGTGATCTCCATACACCCTAGGCTTACCACTCTCATGAGACATGATGTAGCAGGGTCCACATTTTGGCAAAGACATTGGAAGTCTATTTAAGGACCAAATCTGCCTCTGTGGGAACAGCTGAGTAACCCCAACCAATTCTGAATTTCAAATCGAGAAAGGAATAATTGACTCCAGTTGTTATGGCTTTGGCTCAGGGCCCTGTGGCCAACTGCCAACTGCAGCTTGGATGGGTGAACCTGCTCCCCAGGGGAGCACAACTCTGGCTCTGGAGAAGCCTTTTTCTAAACTCTGTCATTTTGGGCTGTATTCAAGAAGTGGTTCAAATATGTCTCTATTTAATGATGGTGAAAATTGAAGGTGTCCAGTAAAGTAGTTGTAATTGTGTTTAGTGCTGAGACAATGAACCTAGTTAAGAATCAATTTATTCTTCCCCTTTGTTCCTCCCTTTCAGTAATAAATGGTTAATTACCAGTTTCAAAGGCTCAGTGAACTTTGTCAGCTTGCAGAAATCACAGTGCTTACCATATTGCTAGAATGAGGTGCAACCCCATTGTTTTTCCAGGTGAAAATATTTATTCTTTTACAGAAAATGCTAAGCAAACTCCTGGCTTGAACTATCAAACCACAGCCCTTCCCTGCCTCAATGGCAGAGGTGGGAGCTGACAGGATTGTGCCCATCCTCTGAGCATCATGAACACAAGCATCCCACAGTACAACCTCATCCTTTGTGTTGGTGTCTGTGTGACCCATTCTTGTCTACCACCAGGAGGAACCTGGCAGGGCAAAAGCTTAGTATCAGACCTGTCCCATCACCATGAAGGAGTGGAGCCCCTCAGCAAGGTCTCACATTTGAGCCCTCATTTGACCTCACTTGTAGCAGAATTTCCTCTCTAAATATTCCCATTGCCAAAAGACCAAAACCCTACAAACGCAAGCCCACACGACCCCAGCCTGATCCACACTTGCTTGTCTTAGAGGAAGGACCAATGGTCCATGGCTGACTGGGCTGAGTTGTTCCCTTTGCTCCGAGCACTGATCCATGTATTACAGAAGTGAGGTGTTTTATGAAGCCATTACAAAACCACCATTCATTTGTTATCACCTCTGTTTGAAGTGTTCAGTGGGTCATGAGGGAACCTCAGCCTTGAAATTTTCACAGCTTGGGCCAGAAGCTGTCAAGTAAGCTAGCTGCATATGTAGTTATTGACTAGAGTATATATTTCAGTCCCAATTAATACAAGCATCACCATTAGAATTTCTTTGTTTCTTTATTTATTGGGGCTGCTGAAACAGACTGGATTGGTACAACCAGGCATAGGTTATCAATGTTGTAGTCTTGTTGCCACTATGTTATTCATCAGGATTTTCTGCAGACAGCAGTAACTGCTGATTCTCTGAGCCAAAGACACTGTAAGCACAAAACTAACAGCCCCTTGCTATGTAAATGACGAGTGTATTATGAATAGACTGTAGTACCCATCTATTCTGTTTTACTATATGCCACTCTAAAACTCCAGCTGCTTTAAAAATATGGGTGAAAAGTATAATGATTTTCCAAAAAATAGAAGTCTGAGGAGACACAGCAAAACAAAGACAAATCAGAGCACAATTTGCATCTTGTAGCCTGCTCTTCTTTTCAGGCTCTACGTTTCCTCAAGGAAGTAAGCTGCTGACTGGGTCGATTCCCAAGATAGCTTCCTCAAATTTAACAACCTTCTCACTGCAGGATAAAGAAAGGGAAGGATGTGTCCCAGTAACTGGGAAATCGGCAGCAGGGTCAGGGTAGATACTAATCTGCTGAGCCTGGCACTTTGCTGCACAGAAACTATGTGTGCAAAAGGTATTTGCATCTTTTCTCTGTCCCTGCCAAGTCATGCTCATAAAACAATTAAAATTGCACCTTGTCCCTTGCAGCTGAAAAAAGAAACAAACCCAGAGCAACCCCTTAAACTTTGCAAATATTCTCCGTGTCCAGGAACGTTAACAAGCCCCATTCAGGTCTAACAGCTTGGGAAGATTCATAATTAGGATGCAGTGTCACTGAGCTACGTGCTTAGTGTTTAACAAGACAGATCACAATTTGAAAGCTTAGCTCTTGTGAGTTGCTGGTAACAGAGAACACTAGCAGTACTCACCTTCTTTCTATCCTTTTACTTATTCCCTGCTCAGCAGAATATTTGGAGTTGGCATATCAAAATTTCTGTAATTGGCCCATATATAGGAAGCAAGGGATATTTCTTCTAGGAAATAAATTTGATTTGCAATCCTTTTTCATAACTAAACCCCCTAAAGACCCCAAATTGCACACCAAATACATTTTCTCATAAATTTTTGGTGCTTCCTTGCATTACAGAGTCTCTATTCTGGCTTGTCAACTCTCTGTAAAATAGAATGCTTCCACAAGCCTTTATTCATTACCAGAATGACAGCTGAAAAGCAAAACAAGAGGTATCATTACAATATTGATAGCAGAGTGCAGGAGCTGTCTGCAATCTAATGGCTCCTGCAATTTACATCTTGATTGAATGCACTGATGAAGTTGCAGCTCCTTTTTTGAGTGCCATGTTGTGGGCACTTACTGATGTCTACATAGGTACTCATCAACCTGCCATGACCCAGCCCTGACTGAGGATTAGAGTTTGCACGGGTGAGAAAGGGAAAATCTAAATGGGGAAATGTTTGCTTAGATTTTACTTAGTCTTTTTGGAATGTGTCTTGCATTGGCCTTGCAGCCAGCCAGTAGGGAGTGAGGAAAGTTAACCAACATTTTTCCTTAACCAAATACAGAAATATGGTGAGCTGTCCTGGTTTGAGCTAATTCTGTTCAGTGATTTTACTTTTCAGTTCAGTCTCTTTTAAGTGACTGCACTTTCTGAAGTTAACAGCATATTTTTGCAGACAGTGTCTGCTTCTAGAAGTGATGGTGCTCAATGTTTATAGTTATGACCAAGGATGGATATACAGAAAGGCTCTTGCTTATACTCACTCCTGTAGAAACCAAGGTCACTGCTAAATCTTCTGTACCGTGTTTGAGTGCTGTAAGTGAAGGGATTGTAAATAAGTAAAAAGAGCTGCGTTTATGGGGAGGAGCAGACAGGACAGGTGACCTAAACCTGACCAACAATGTATTCCATTCTGTATATGTCATATTCAGTATAAAGCTAAGGGATCACAAGGGTTACGCCTCTTCTTCAATGGCTGGCATTTGAGGAGGATTCTGTCCATTCTGCCTTTGATCCTGATCCATGTGTTCCCAAATCCAGTTCCAGAATCCAGCCCCTAAATCGAGCCCCTGTCTGCTGTGGAGTCAGTCTGAGACTTTTCCAGTGCCTGCTCCACAGCATTAGTGGTGATATGATTGCCAGTGGGGGATTTGGTTTGATACTGGTTTTCTATGTATTTGTATAGATTTCATTATTTTCCTGTTATTGTTATTGTTTCAGTAAAGCTGTTTCAGTTTTCTATTCCTGTCCATAAGTCTCTTTCCCTTATTCCCTTTCTTTTCCCCTTTGGGAAAGGATTAATAGAGAGCATCTGTCATTCATCTGGTGGCCAGCCCAGCTCTAACTCTTGAACTAAGTGACTAGAAGTCTTTATCAAGATTAGATCCCAAGCAAAAGTATTTTCTGTATTCAATAGTAAGAACCAGCTTTAGTCCTAAAGAGCTACCAATCTAAAGAGATCAAAGGCAAGGAAACATATCATGAAAATCCGCTTCATTATGCAGGATAATTGAGGCTCAGGAGCCCAAATGTTACATACAAGATGCTGGGGCAGAGCTGAGAGGAGAACCCATTTCTTCTGGTTTTAGATGAACTCCAAGTGGCTTGTGAATTTGGCAGGGAGTACAGAAGTATGCATGTTGGCGCACACCAATGCTAGATCCTGGCTTCATTTGCTATCTGTGGCCTGTGGCTGCCTAATTTAATCTTATTTTAGGTGTGTTACAATTTGTTCTTTCCCACAGCTTCAGAGGATGCTGGGTCCTCACAGCCCTGAACAGACTGAGCTGCTTACTACTTTCTTGAGATACCACAGCAGAGGCTTGTTGGATGCCGTATGAGATAGTGTGAAAATAACTCATGGCTACCAGAATCCCTTTGTCTCTCAGGCCTGAGCCAGAGCCTGTTGGAGAGCACGGGTAATTTTCTATTAGTTCTGATGAACTTTGGATTAAGTAGTAAACTGTTGCCATTTCTGTACTCCTTTCTCTGCTGTCAGTGTTACTCTATCAAACAGGTGGAAACATCATAGAATCATAGAATGTTAGGGGTTGGAAGGGACCTCTGGAGATCATCAAGTCCAACCCCCATGCCAAGCAGGACCATAGAATCTAGGGCAGGTTATACAGGAACGCATCCAGATGGGTCTTGAAAGTCTCCAGAGAAGGAGAGTCTACAACCTCCCTGGGGAGCCCGTTCCAGTGCTCTGTAACCCTCACACTAAAGAAGTTCCTCCTCATGTTGAGGTGGAACTTCCTGTGCTCTAGCTTGCATCCATTGCCCCTCGTCCTATCGCAGGGCACAAGTGACAAGAGGTTGCCCCTTTCTTCTTGACACCCAACCCTCATATATTTATACATATTAATTAGATCCCCTCTCAGTCTTCTCTTCTCCAGACTAAAAAGCCCCAGGTCTCTCAACCTTTCCTCACAAGGCAGGTGTTCCAGTCCCTTCATCATCCTCATAGCCCTCCGTTGGAGCCTCTCAAGTAGACCTCTGTCCCTCTTGAACTGGAGAGACCAGAACTGAACACAGTACTCCAGGTGAGGTCTCACTAGGGCAGAGTAGAGGGGGAGGATCATCATATTTTTAAAAATCAATAGCTCTTAGAGAAATAAAGTAATGAATGAAACCTCAGTTCTCAGTTTGGAGAGATGGAGGAAGGATTTAAAGATGTGAAGACACTAACAAATCAGTCCTTCCCTCTGGGCTGCTGTCACTGAAGTCCAGATGGTACCTGAGCATCCTAGATGCTGGAGCCAAAGACCCTCAGTTCAGACAGACGGTTCATCACGGTGCAGAGTGGGGACTGGCTGCACAGAGGAGCGTGTCTATTACCATGTTGCTACAGCTGCTTCCTGCTGAAGTCTGCTACATGCCCATTGCTTTGTTAAAGGTTAACTCACGCTGGGGAGCTTTAATTGTCTATTATCTACACAGAAGGAACTAACTACCTTAAATAGACCAAGGCAAAATCCTTCTTTTACTGGCTTTTCGTAGAGTGTTTGTGACAGGAATTTGTACATCAGTCAAAGAAACATAATGGCAGTGATATGTCCACTGGGGAAGGAGATCCAGGGTTACACAGATGCACCAGCAATGAATCTAAATAAAGTCAGGAAGAGTATCACTGACTACTGCACTTCAATTATTATTGTAGTGATTGATAATGGAGTTTCTCGGCTAATGTCGCGAGGTGCATGGTCTAAAGGTCAGTAGCACAGCTGGTGAGGTGGAAAACCCTGCTGTTGTGATGGAATGCACTGATGCTTCATGGTCTGATACACAGCTCTTGTAAATCAAGATTTATTTGGATTACAGTGCCCTGGTCCTGGGCTGTCCTGCATGTGGTAGCTCTGCAGGATTGGTCTGCAGTTTGTCCAACTTCAGCCTTTTCGAGTTGGCTTGCTAACTTTTACTCACGTGGTCATTTTGGTTTGGTGGTGCAGCCAACTCCCCTCATATCTGATCCCTTCCTTTAGCTTTAAATGAAATGTAGGTTTCAGAAGAGAAATAGAATGGATTTATCTGATTCTTTCAGAAAAATAGTAATGTAAGAAATGCTTTGGTAGGGATATGAATAGCTTTACTCACTTCTGAGGAATACAATGTGATTAAATAGGTAATTTGGAGAGGAGAGAGGTATAGTGAGATTTCTGGTAGTTCACTCACTGAGGTGTCACCAGCAGAACAGAAAGAGGTGGAAGACCTGAAGTGAATGCTATATAACCTGTAATGATGGAGGAAACAGTACAGTATATTAAAACATAAATGGTGCTAAGGGCACCTTTAAGTGCAGATTAAACTCTCTGTTTTATTTCAGCAGTTCAAAACAGTTAAGATTGCAGATTTAGCCAGCGACCAAGAAGCATGAAGTTGGAGTAATAAGCATACAACATAATGGAAGAACAGGAAACAGGTATACACTGATAAAAGAAAATAAAGGAGCTCTATGCTCTGCTGTTCCTGCAGCCATGACTGTCATATCCAAGTGTACCTCATTGCTTTAGTCCCGTCCTGGTTTCAGCTGAGACAGAGTTAATTTTCTTCCTAGTAGCTGGTACAGTGCTGTTTTTCAGATTTAGTGTGAGAATGATGTTAGTAACACACTGATGTTTTAGTGGTTGCTAAGTAGCACTTATCCCAAGTCAAGAATATTTCGGTTTCCCCTGGTCTGCCAGTGAGCAGATGCCCCAGAAGCTGGGAGGAGCATGGCCAGGATGGCTGACCCAAGCTAGCCAAAGGGATATTCCATACCATGGAACATCACGCTCAGTATACAAACTCGGGGGAGCTGCATGGGAGGGGTGGATCGGTGCTTGGGCATCGGTCAGTGGGTTGTGAGCAATTGCATTGTACATCACTTGTAGAAGATGGAGACTCCCTTTTTACAAGGAGTAACATGGAAAAAACAAGGGGTAATGGGTACAAGTTACTCCTGGGGAGATTCCGATTGGTCTGCAGAAGAAAATTTTTCACCATGAGAACAATTAGACATTGGAATAATCTCCCAAGGGAAGTGGTGGATTCCCCTACATTGGACAGTTTTAAGACTCAGCTCATCAGGGTGCTGGGACATCTCATTTAAACTATATTTTTACCTTGAAAGTTTGGACTAGATGATCCTTGGGGTCCCTTCCAACCTGGTATTCTATGATTGTCTTTCCTTAGGTTTTATTTACCTCCTTTTTTAATATTCCTTTTCATTGTGATTATAATGATATTTTATTATTCTTGTATTATATTTTATTATTCTTGTATTATATTTTATTTTATTTTAGGTATTAAATAATTCTTATATAAACTCATGAGCTTTACCTTTTTTTCCTATCCCTCTAGCAGTGGAGAGGAGTGAGTGAGTGGCTGTGTGGTGCTTAGTTGCTGGCTGGGGTTAAACCACAACAAGTCCAAACTGAAAAGTGAAGCAGAAGAGACATATGGATTTTGTTGAAACTGCAGAATGCAGGGCAGAGAAAGGCATTCAGAAAGAATGAAGGACTGGAAACTTTTGTCATAGTAACAACTGTAATTAGCACCTTTTTATTTATCATGCCATAATCGGCAACAGGAACACAAAAGAAGATGTGTTGCTGAGTTTTAGCCTGACTTGGTAAAATGTCTTGATGTGCCATGCATAGTTACATTGCACAGATGAATATTTTCTTTTTCTTCTCAAATTTTCTCTTTGGATGTTTTCAGACCTCATATATTTGGGGCAAGCTTTCTTCTGATACTAAATTATTCAGGTTGAAATCACATAAAAATAGAAGATTAGACAGTTTTAAAGACAACTAGAAATCTGAATACCGTCTTTATTTATTATCAAATAGGGAACAAATTTGAAGCTGCTTTACTGCATTGTTCTATAAATATTGACTAAAGTATTGCTGTACAAGGAAGCATGTAAGTTATTACTCAGTCCTCTAAAGACAGAAAGGGAGAATCTTTCATTCATTTCATTGTATTGCCAGTATCTTAGAAGTAATTCATTCTCGGAAGAAGAGACATCTTACAGGTAATTTACTGTATTTGTGCCTTCTCTCCCATGGGCTATAATGCAAGACTAAGTGTCAGCTGCTGCTTTCAGTCTTCATTTCTCTTAGATTACTCCATCCTCTTTCTGTGAGCTGCTCTTCAATGTAATCATTATACTCCAATTTGGCTCCCTGAAGAAAGCTTGAACGTTATCACTTGTAATAAATGCTTTGATTGGCTCCCTCACCTAAGGGTCTTTTCTGTTCTTGGAAGTAAATAGAGAAGCCAAGAGAAGATTTGCCTTTACAGTAGAGACACTGAGCTGAGACCCATTTGTACTCACAGGCAGGAGAGGGGCACTGTGGTGGGAGTTTTCATCATTATGGGCAGTTGCTGGACATGGAGAGGGCCAATGGAATGAAGACACAATTTCTGAATTTAGGATGTAGACAAACCTCTTTCTGTAAAAATTCTAGAAGTGTGCCTTTGTAGACACTTCCATTTATATGTAGGATTCATCAATTGGGTAGTGACTTCTTTTAAACTGGACACAAAACCACATGCAAGGTTGTGGCAGTAAATCACCATGGACACCACTGTTGTAAACCAAAGAAGAATATCTTGGTGGAAACAAAAAAGTGATGCTCTTCTAAGACTCTGCCACTTGCAGTGCTCAGTCACTGTAAACAGTATTGATATTCAATAAAACTCATGAAATGTCAGTCCCCTGTACCTGAAACACAGGCAATTCTGGGGGGAAACCTGGTGGCTGTTTGAAACAATACGTGGGTACTGAATGAGAAGAGAAGGATAAAAATTAGGCCTCCTTAATTAAAATGACTGGGAGGATTTGGGGCACTTAGAAAGTATCAATGACTCTAGCTGAAATTGGTCAGAACATTAATAAGAGGCAACACATACAGGAAATGGAAGCCCTAACCTTCTCATTGAGTGTCAATCGAAGCAGTGAGTACCTCTGGCCCGAGAGAGATGACTCCCACTCACGGACAGGATTCACAAGTGCATGTGTGAAACCCAGCTGACAAACCACAAATGTCTCTTCTCAGTGAACCTGTCAGTAGGATAGATGGTGCAAGCTCCCTTTAGATCAAAAAATCTCATTAAAACAGCCCCCTCTTTTCATGGGTAGATGTTATTTCATAACTGAATGTTCAAAAATGTTCTTGGTGTTGACCTGTAGATAAAGTTCCTTGTCTCTCAAAGCTGTTAATACAGAAACCAAATGTGTGTGATGTTTCTAGCGGGGTCTGTGGCAAAGTGAGGACACCTCCTCCCTTGGTTGGTAGGGACAATGCTTTGCTTCTCAGTAGTTAGAAACATGACTGAAAAAATACTGTTCATGGGAGCCATTCAGTCCTCAGAAAACTACCTTTTTGGCAGCCCTGGCCATTGACTGCCACTGGAAAGGTCCTACCCCTCACAGAGGGCTGCTTATTATCTTCTCCTTTCAACAGGGAAGAAGCCACAGTACTCCAATATACATACCAGGCTGGGGGATCTTCTATTCATGGCTCCCACTCTAACTCTCCTGTGCTTCTGTTCATCACCTAAAAAGAGGAGCTAACAATCCTGTTGTACCTGTTTTGGAGTAAAAGTGTCTCCGCCCATAGACACATAGCACAAGAGGATCCCACCATTGGCCAAAACTTGATGCTTCTCTCACAGTAGAGAAGAATCAATGATTAGTGCAGCTGTGAACTTCCCCTCAAAAGAAATGTAGATTTTGTCTATGTGCATAGGAAAAGCATCTTCTGCACCAAGATGAGAGAGCAGAGAAAGACAGGTAAAGAAAGAAGGCAAAAGAAAAGCAAAAAAGGTACCTTGGTGCATGGCAGGTGTGAACTCAGCAATAATTTTTTCTAAGACTGAACAAAGATAAAATACCAGCATAAAAGCGGCACAAATTCTAGTGCCAGTGCATCATGTGTGCATATCAGAGTAAGACGGTCTTGCACGATTGCCACAGAACCCCATGCTGTAGCAATCCTATCCCTTATTCTGAATTACAGTGTTGGTGCTGGGAAAATAGCAAAAATCTTCTCATGAAGCCTTCTCCCAGGGAGCCCTTCCCTTTTGGCAAAGATTTAAAAAGCGTATGCTAGGGAGGATATATAATGAAGTGATTCAGCCGCTTGGAGGAAAGTCAGATCAAAGAGCACAGAGAATGACCCCTCTCAGTAAGCAGAGGCCCTGGAGTCACTGCTTGGAGGGAGGAGATTCTGGTTCCTGCAGTGCACTTGACAGGTGTCTCATCTCGTTCCTCTGCTGTGAGGGAGCAAAGGAGCAAAAGACATTGTGGGTCCCTTCTGACTGGAGGGGGAGATGGTGAGGTGCATTATGCTGAGAAGAACAGACCTGGAGTCTTAGGAAGGAGAAGAGTTGTCCCATTGCAGTTTCAAACTGAAGTCTTGTGCTCTTTCTGCTGCCAAGAAGACGAAGGAGGTCTCCCTGCTGACAAGGAAGAATGCAAATGTTGACTTGGCTAAGGTGAGAAAAGCAGAAGAGCTTACATCTGTGATTAAGCCTAACTTGGGTGTGAGATTCTGCCTCTTCTTCATTGTTGCCTGTGCATCTGGGCAACCCTCCTATAGTGGAGTCTGCAGCATGGAGAGCAGTTTCCAGATATGTTCTCCCCTGCTCTGAGAGACCAGATGCATGGGACCACACGGGCAGACAGCTGAGGCCAGCATGAGAACTCCTTTAAAGGAGGAGAAGTTCCCCACAGGGCTAGGCATGACAGCAGGAGCCCAAATTAGCCACGTCCTTGGTGGGTCTGCCACAGGATGCTGATTTGGAGGGGAACGGGGCTCACAAAGCTGTGGTGCTGGGCTTTGGTTCCTCCTCTGTCTGAGGGGGAACCCTCAGTGCTCCCATCTCTTACCTCCCTGGAGCCCGTACCTGTAGATTCCTTTTGCAATGCCAGTTTGCAGCATCATGTCCCTTCCGCAGCCTGAGAGAACTCGGGCACATGTCACAGCACAACACCTACACTGCACACACCACCCTGTTAAGCCACACAGCTGCCTCAGCATTGTCCCATGCTCATTTCTGAGTTAAGGTTTCTTTGATCTCTTAAGAAATTTATAATATTTTATATATATAATGTATCAGTTTATAATATTTTTTTTTCCCTCTGGAAGATTTTAACATCCTATTCCTGAAATAAATTATTTGGAATTTATGGGATCCTCTCTCTACCTTAGAAAAAATGTGATTTTTTAATCTTCTTTCAGTGAATACAAAGCTCTGTTCTCTTTTGTTGTTTTCTATTCTGTTCCTTGTGCCAGGGTTACCCCTGGAGGTACCGTGTACCTCCAGTACCAGCCGGCATTAAACATATCGCATCTCCTGACTAAGCTGAGGGGCTGAATTTAAAGTGGAATTAAAGAGGATTATGACACATACCTGACTTCAGATCAGGCTATTCTCCATCCCTCCCACTCATCAGCTTCTCACCCTGTCCTCTCCCCCACAGAAAGGTGCAAGACCTCAGCGAGTTTAACTGAACTCTGCAGGTGTGGAGCCCTGGAGACTGAACTCACAGTTAAAGCAGAGCTTTGTTCTCAAGAGCTGTCAGTGTGAGATCATGCCATGATACAGCAAGAAGGTTCATGATGCCACCTTAACAGCAGAAAACAAGGTAGCCCTAAGCTGTGTTTCAGGGGATAAAAGGACTGAAACAACGAGGGGAAAATCCATCAAATAAGATGAAAAGAAGATACTCTGCTGA